>BPLQ01008417.1:0-144755 GCA_021605075.1 Caerostris darwini
CCTAATTATTATATATATATATATATATATATATATATATATATATATAATGTGTACAATAAAATTCGATAATTGTACAGTAAAGAAACATAGTACAGAAACTTGTATAATAAAATACATAAGTACTTATTTTACTGTACACGTTTTCTGTACACATTTACAGTAAATGCTCAAGCTAGTAAATCCATTTGCATGTTATTACTTTGGAAAACGTCGAAATTGATCCTCAAGAATTTTATTGGCAAGGAGATTAGCCTTTTAAATTTTAAGCTAACTTTTTTTGCTTTAAAAAAAAATGTGACATATTTGAATAAATTACTTAATGAAACGTATTATTATTTAACATTTTATTTAGAAAAAAAAAAATAAAAAAAAACAAAGTCGGTTCACGCATTTCAATTTATCATGTGTGAATAGACTCTATCGGAAAAAGATAAGCCAAATTCAATGTGCACGTTAATAGTATACTGTCCTTCAGTAGCAGTAGAAATTGCATGTAGACGTACACGGCCATGATATTACGAGAAGATAAACCAAATTCGATTGAAATATATCACGAAATATTTAAATATCACGAAAAGTGTAATTTTTTAAACCAAAACTTTTCCATCATAGAGCTTAAAACAGTGAATTAAGCCAGCTACTTAAGTGTGCAGACATGAACTTGAGCCCAAAATTTATGCAAATCGCAGTAACTTCAATAGAAAATCGCGCATTTGAAATGATAAAAAGTAAAGAAAACACTTAAACATTAGCATTTATAAATACATTGTTAAACTTTATAATGTATTCGAAACTTTTAAAGTATTTGGAAACTTTAAAATGTATCATATATATCCATGAAACAATTTTTGTACCTACCATTTAGGATATCCTATTTGGTTATATTATAAAAAGATAATACAGTTTTTGAATTTTCCAATAAATTTACTGTAAATGATACTTTCTATATAGTTGATAATCATACACAGCACATGTTATGCTAATTTCCTTCTTAGTTATTTTGTGAATCGTTTTTACTTTTGTGTCTACACTTTTGGGACAAGGTGTACTTCATTTCTTACATTTTGAGATAGAATTTGCATTGTATTCCATAAAATTGAGTGTATGAAATAATCACCTCTTTTTAGGGAAAAAATTTTGAAAAATTTAATGTAATAACATGTCCTTTCTGAAATTATTATTGAAGAAAGCACAGTAAAATTATATTGATAAAGTAAAGTTTTAATAGAATATTTAAAATTAAAATGTTTAAAACATTTTGTTTAAACATTTTTACACAATTGTTGTAGCACATTTACACATTTGTTGGGACACATTACACATTTATTGTAACATATTACACATTTTGTAGAACCAAATTTTTCTCTGAGGGGAAAAATTTAACTTAGTAGTATGTCTGCTGTCTAAAATTATTATTGAAGAAAGCACAGTAAAATTATATTATAAAGTGAAGTTTTAATAGTATATTTAAGATTAAAATGTTTAAAGTATGTTTGAACATTTTTAAACAATTGTTGAAATACATTTACACCTTTTGTTGTAACACATCACACATTTTGTTGTAACAAACTTTTCCTTTCAGGAAAAAATTTTGAAAATTTTAATGTAGTGACACGTCTGCTTTTTGAAATTATTATTGAAGAAAGCACAGTAGAATTATATTGATAAAGTAAAGTTTCAACAATATATTTAAGATTAAACTATTTAAAACATTTTGTTTTAACATTTCTACACATTTGTTGCAACGCATTACACATTTTTACACATTTGTTGTAACACATTACACATTTGTTGTAACACATTACACATTTTGTTGTAAAAATTTTTAAAAATTAAAACATTACACATTAAAATTACACATTTTGTTGTAGTGTTTTGTTGTTGTTTTGTTTGAAAAATTTAACATATTGACACGTTTGGTTTTTGAAATTATTATTGAAGAAAGCTCAGTAAAATTATGTTGATAAAGTAAACTTTCAACAGTGTATGTAAGATTAAAATGCTTAAAACATTTTGTTTTATTTTATATAAAGTGATTGCTCAAGATTTTAAGTTCTAAACTAGGAATATCTATATAATTTATTTTTAAATGATAAAGGAATCTCATACCTGAGTCTGGAAGACAAAGTAATTTCACTGTTATATTTTAGAGACGTTTTGTGCAGTTCACAATATCTCTGAAAGTAGATAATTCCCGGATTAATGTTAAAAAAAAGACAATAAAGTTTAAAATTAAGTGCAAACAGAAATTTCCTGGAATAATTTAAAGCATAATTTTTTTTTTCTCTTTAAAATAAATTTTCTTTAAATATAAAATTTAATTCATCAGAAGAAATTTAATCTAAAACAATGAATTCTCATTTTCTGTTATTTCATAATTGGATAAACAAATGTAGCCAAAGCAAAGTTTTTTTTAATAATATACTGATGCTTTATTAAGGGAATTTAAATTAAAATAACATTATATAAAATACTAATTCGAAAATAAATCTAAGAAATTTAAAATTTACAAAATATGTATGTAAATTTTTATGTAAAAAGATAAATATTAGATAAATTACATAATATACATTTTAAGAATACTGTAAGAATAATTTTTACATTTTCAAAAGGATATTATTTTTGAAAAATAATTCTTTCATTGAGGATTTTTTTTGATTAAAATTATAACTTTTAAACATCTTTCATTTTTTTTGGTTTTTTTTTTTTCAATTAATTATGCATTTTTTTTTGTATGCAAATTATTTTTGTATTCAAATTTGCAAATTTGCATACAAATTTGCAAATTTTTTTTGCAAATTTGTATGCAAATATTTTTTGCCGTTGTTGTTGTGTCTAATCCTCAGAGTCCAGCAGTGTGGGACGGACACCCCATGAGTAGTCAGTGAACAGCCCCAACAGTGAAACAGTCTACTGATGGATGGAGAGAAAGGGGGCAGCTTCTGTTGTGATGGTGCACCCGTAGGTAAAAGTCTAACTTGGCTACGAGTAGCTAAAGAAGGAGGGCAGTGCCTTCCTGGAAGGACTTTTAGGGAAAACTATCCCGCATTTGCATATCGCATAGGAGAAAAACCCGAAAAAACACCCACCAGGTTGTCTGACTCACGAGGCAAGATGCTGATCATCCCAAACGCCATCGAATCTCTTCGTTTTTAAAACAGTGCCTATAACAATGCCGCCGAAGTATGGAACCTCAGCTCTAATGTTCGCCCCGTTACCACTGAACCACGAGTCGGGTAATATTCTTTGTCTTATTCACGTATATTATTCTAGTGAATGAGAAATATAATTTTTCATATAAATAAAATTTATTTTATATCCCAATCTTTCATATGTCTTTCTGTGAAACGTGATTTAAGAATTAACGTGTTAAAGAGTTGTTTTTGTTACTTTCACTGATTAATTTCTTCTATACATTTGAAAATAATTGTTTGCAATAAAATACAATTCGATGAGTGTTTTAATTCCCTAACATTTAATACTCTTTAAAAAAAATAATGGATTTCTGAAATGCTTATATTTTTAAATTTTTTAAAAAGAAAAAAAAACATGGTCATCATTTTTTTTTTGTTCTAATGCAGCTGGAAAACATTTAGGCAGTTGTCTTCGACGTTGCACCTACGTTACTCACTTAGCACTACCCAAGAGATGCGTGTAGCTTGAAGATAAGCTATTGACGCGGAGTAACACTACCTCCGCAACACTCTACGGTCATGTTAGACCAGGACCTACGGTTATGGTCATTATAATTAATTGAGTATTTTATGGCTTAAAATAAATGGTTTTGTAAAATACGAGGTGTTTATGCATTTATAAAAATATTTTCTTCTTTACCTGAGCTACTCGAACATAATAGATTTGAGATTTAGTAAGATTAACTCCTGGAAGCTGAGTTTCTTTTCCCCAAGTTTCCAGATGAGCAGATAAGCCCTAAATGAAGGTTTTAATTATTAAAATATGTACCCTATATAACAACAACAAATTATTTTCTTTGATTTAATAATCCAATTGGATGCATAATGTTAGATTTCAGAGCATATTTTGGAGTGAGATTTACTTATTAAACAGTCATTAAAAGTATTATAGATTTTTCTTACTTATAAAAATTAATTATTAACTGAAAAATGAACAAATGAGTGATGTGCAATAATTAAATCTGGTAGTATGCAGGTTTGGCTACCAGATTATAACTGGATGTGGTTGGGATACTTGAGGCGCAGGTTGGAGAACTCATAGCTTTATTCGCATCCACAAACAACAAACAGTCAAGTACAATTAGAGACATACAATATTTAACAGATATTATAGAAATATTTATAGAAATTTCTTTTTAAAATTAATAATCTATTTAAAAGATAAAACAACTTGCAAAATATTAAGAAATTATAGATTTAGATATCTGACGTTTTTACGTGGTAGAATTATCGGACGACTGGAATGTGGACGTACCCAGCTGGAAGTATCCGAGGAACTTGGAATCGCCCAGAGTGTCATCTCCAGGCTTTGGCAACGATTCCAAGATGATGGTAATGTGAGTACATGTTACAGCACAGGTCGCCCCCGAGTTACAACGCCGAATGAGGATCGGTATTTAGCAGGTACTGCCAAAAGAAACAGACGGAGCACAGCATTAGACCTGTCTCGTCAGCTCTCTTCAACTACCGGTACGACAGTTTCAAGGCAGACCGTGTACACACGCTTAGGGCACATTGGTCTATATGCTCGTAGGCCTGTCAGATGTGTTCCACTTACCGCAACTCACTGTCGCCTGCGATTAACCTGGAGTAGACAGCATGCCTTGTGGACACCGCAACAGTGGTCTGGTGTGATGTTTTCCGACGAGTCCAGGTTTAGTTTGCAGTCTCATTCTCGCCGGACATTCATATGGAGAGCGCCAGGTACCCGTTACCACCAAGAGAACACCATTGAACGACACCGTTACGGTGGTGCAGGATGGCTCGTTTGGGGAGGAATTATTCTTGGTTCCAGAACTGACCTGCATGTTCAGAGTGTAACGATGACAGGCCACATCTATCGGGATGTCATTCTGGAACAACATGTACGTTTGTTTCGGGGCGCCATGGGTGCTAAATTTCTGTTTATGGATGACAACGCCCGTCCTCACCGTGCAAACATTGTAGACGAATGCATTCAATTGGAGGATATCACCCGTATGGATTGGCCAGTATACTCACCGGACTTGAATCCAATAGAGCATGTGTGGGATATGCTTGGCCGACGAATTGCAGCCCGTCAACCCCCTCCCACCTGTCAACCGGAACTTCGGAGGGCATTGCTTGATGAGTGGTGTAATATTCCGCAAGATCAGATTGATAATTTGATACTCAGCATGCCTAGGCGTTGTAAGGCCTGTATTGCATCGTCCGGGAGACATACTCCATATTAACCATCATACTAACCATGTTATACTGTTTTTTGTAAATAGGTTCTTTTTTGAAATTTGCTCCAGGGAGTAAAAATCGCAATTTTTATTAATTATGTCAAACATATAGCATCTGTTTTGCTCTTTACCTTTTGTTTAATAAATAGACTTTACAAATAAGTCAAATTTGTTTTGCTGCTGTCTCTTTCTTTGCCTGAACTTCATTATCCATAATTTATGGACATGAGTGTATTATAAACAAACATTTTCATAATGAAATTACTTACGCCATATAAGATGAGAAATGATCCTATATCAACAATCACAGTGTTTAGTAGTCCAACATTGAAGTCCTAAAAGAAGTTTAAATAAAAAATTGTATTATTTAACTATATTATTATTGTAATAATATTCGCTTTGAAATTAAAATGTTTCAGTAAAATCCATATATTGCACTTTTATAAAGGTAATTATTATATTAAAATTAAATAAATAAATTATATATATATATATATATATATATATATGTGGGACACGAGGCATGTATATATATATATATACATGCCTTGCGTCTCACACAAAAATAACACAGGGCTTCTAAAAGTACGTAATAGTCAGAACATCTTTACAAGAAGCAAAAAAACAAGCGCGAAAAGATATTGATTTTTTGAAAACATAAAAAATACTTAAAAATAAAATTTAAAAAAAACCAAATGATATAAATAAAAGGAAAACTACATAAACATATAAAGCTAACCTACAAAAAAAAATGCTCACAGAGAAAAATAATAAATATATATTAATATAATATATTACTTAATATAATATATTATTAATATAATATATTACTTTATATTAATATAATATATTACTTAATATGTATTATATATTAAAATGTTTACTTAGACGTACTTCTGAAGAATTACGCAACAGTGCAGTTTGATTTTGAAGGCATTGAATGTAGAAATCAAATTTTTCTTCTACAATCTGTGGCCACCAAATTTTTTCCCACCTATCGCCTGTCCCATCGTAGAAAGTACCTAAATGATATAGAAGATTTCATCATTACTATACATTAAAAACTTAATTTACATTTTTTGCATATTTAAACTTATCAAAATTTAAATTCAAGTTCACAAAGGAATAAAAAAATATTTATCATCAAAATATGTTTTGTCTCCGGAGGAATTTCAAAAAATGGATAATAATAATAACAATAATAACAAAACAATAATAATAATAGCAATAATAATAATATAACGTCATCATCGCACGATAAAAATTCGTACGTCTTAATTAATGATAATATTATATATTCATTCATTAAAAAAAAATAGGAATTTTTAAGCTATTAAAAACTGATAGCGTTTCTATATGAGCATATCTCTTCTAAAACACGAGTTGGCAATTGCAAATTTTACCAAAAGAAATTGTGATGAGAGATTCACGAGGAAGAAGGACTACTCTTTATATTTAACGGACTCTTCAAATTTTCAAGGCATTAATTAGAAAATTAAATAATAATAATAATAGCTCATTTAGATTGTAAAATCTTCTTAGATATGCACATTAAGTATTTTTTTCTTCTGCAGGCGAGATAAAAATTAAAAAAACTAACATCGAAGTATTATGTTTTTAAAAATTGTGACATCCAGTCCGTGTATCAGCTGATATGTTTAGTTATTTTACTATTTTAAAATACGAACATTTAGATTTCGGAAATTGAGAGTGCGGAACAAAAAATAATATTTACGTTGTTGGTAAAAATTAATTTGTGAGAATCTCTTTTGAGAGCTTTTTTTTTTTTTATCATAGAACAATTTTGATAATATTTTGATTTCAGTAGTGCATTATCAAAACAAATTTATGCTGTAAAACAACTGTAAAATAGAACCTTTCTCCAGGACTTCGATTAATAGCAATGTTCTCAATTTATATAATATACTTTTACTCATTTTTATAAAAAATTAGTTCGAAATTATATATATATATATATATTGTAACTGGGTGTGGTTGAATTGAGATATTTGATGCACAGGTTTGAGAACTCACTGCTTTATTGACACACGCACAAACACCAAATACACACAATTAGAGATATACAATATTTAACCCATTTAAAGACATATAAGCAGAAATTCGTGCAAGGACTCCACTTCTATACCAAAACTGTGCTACACGCTTGATGCGTGAAAGATATTTCCTCTCCGGAAGAGAGTCTGTAGACGAACTACTGCGATAAATATATTTACTCTAGAGATGAAAGACTATAAGCTAAATGTTTCTCAGCAGGAGAGTTGTTTGTGCTGTACTTCCTCTCGGGGGACTGACCATTTCCCCTAACTCTAAAGGGGGTTTTTGTTGTGCAAGAGGAAGCACAGTTACAATATATCTATGAACTATATAGCGCACATAATGTTTTTTTACTTTTGTTTTAAAATATTATACTTCTATATTATATACACATAAAATCAACAATAAAAAATCTGCATTTTAAGAGTTATAAATATTTTTTTTTTTAATTTTTAAACAGATTTAAATATTTTTTTTTTACCCGTGGCATCAAAAGCATGGGTCATTTCTCTTGCAAGTAAGGAGTATTCCCCAAATTTGAAATACCTGAAAAACGACATTTAATTTTCAATTTATGAAATACACTATAAGGAAATGTACTTATAACAGATACAATATATATTTATAAGAGATGAGAAAAGCATTATATCGAAAGGTATTAGATTGTTTTTATAACCTGAGAATCCTAACGAATTGTGAAGCTTAATAAATCTATAAAGCTATTTGATTTTGATTTTGTTTTTACATCAATTGAAAACGACATATTATAAGTTACATATGGAACTTTTGCACACAACAGATTTTTTCACGCGCTTTTAACCCCCCAAAAAAGGATGCGTTTCTCCTTAAAACAGATGTTAATCGTTCCACATAATTCGTGGTCGAATACTATACCTCGAATTTCATACTGAGAAATACCTAAAATTATTGTGTGAGCTGCCCATATCAAAATGAATTTCTTGGCCACGGTAGTTTATATCAAACAAGACGTAGAAAAACTGAATAAAATAATTGAACGAGTTTTACTTACAATTTAATCAATTTCCGACTAAGATATCAATATTTAATAAATACTTTTGAGCCGAATTCGATTGCTTCTTTTACTTTTTTTTAAATCTAGTAATGAAGATTTTATTACTTACTTAGGAATGTTTCCGAAATTCATAAATGTAGGGGGTTGGAACAAGCCTATATCAACATCTAAGATATAAAAATAATTCAATAGTAAATTCATAGTAAATAATTCATTTTTAAAAAAGAGATTTTGTTGTATTTAAGCAGTTTTACATTTAAATTTTCCATTATTTGAAACATTTCATAGTATCATTTAAAATTTTGGCTTAAAACTTGATAAATTTACGTTAAGTTTTACGTTAAAAAATGTTTGAACAAATCTAGCTAATGACAGAAAAAATAAATTAATTATTTCATATTATAATAAAAAATATAATGTAATTCTTTGATACTCACGGACTGTATTTGAATTGTAGTCATAATTTGATACGCCACCGAACGGGTTATCTTCTATTGAAATTTGGCTAGTTTTGAAAATAAAAGATGCAATGAGTAAATCATACTTTAGAGATGTTTTTTGTTTCATATTTGCTCTTTTTAATGCTAAAAAGCTAGTGTTCAGTATAATATGATTCATTTCCAAGTGAAATTTAAAAATAGAAAATACAAATTCTGTCGTAATTTTACGAAAAAAAAAAAATAATGTTGCACAAAATAAAATTCAATTAAATTACCTTAATTTATTATTCATTCTGCTATTATAAAAATGTTGTAGCATATAACTTTTAGTAATTTCTTATACAAGTACTTATATAAGATACTTATTCAGATATTATTTATTTTAACTTTTATTATTATTATTTTAACATACTTATTTAGATTTTAATTAGCTATTATTTATATTTTTATTTACACATTATTTATACAACATACTTATTATTTAATATACTTATTTAATACACATGAATTAAGGAATACGATTATATAGTGTGCACTTGACTGATATTCATCATGGTAGAAGGAGATATTGTTAAAATCGAAATTGGATAGCAATTTGGAACGAATGTGCTGTCACAACTGGAATAAGTATCCCAGGGGTGGAATACGATTAATTCTCCCCCCTTCTATCTTCTTTACAAAGGAAAAGAGTTTTCGGCCAAATAATTCATTGTACTCATTCTCTGCATATAAGCAGTTTTTGTGATCTCCAGTTTATAACAATAATTCCAATCAAATATCTTAAATAAGAGAATAGAATTTTCTAAATAAGAATAACTTCTGAGATATTTCCATTCTTCCAAAAAATGCATACTTAAATTTACAATTTCTTTTCTGTAAAGAAAATTTAATCGAATAACATGCATATAAACAGTAAATTCTTCGGTTTATTGCTTAGTTTTTCACGGGTCAACAATGCCATAAGAATATGTTCATCAGAAATATTAAGGTTATGAATCACTTTCGAGCAGTTTAAGTTCTGTGTTCCTAGTTGCATTCATACATTATTTCAATCATCACACCACTTGCACTTCCATGACATTGTCCTTCCTAACTTACAGGAGTGCAACGACCGATTTCATGCATAGTGGAGCTCCACGGCATATGGCACGTCAAATGATGAAGTTGCTACAGTCAATGCTTGGCACCAATCGCTTTTTGAGCAGTTATAGTAGACGTAAATGGCCTTTGTGATCACCAGATCTTGCAACATGTGATTATCGCGATGAACTGCATTTAAATAAGACAGAATTCGAATATATGATATATTCGAATGTATGTTTACTTGAAAATCACATCAAATGTTCAAAATGGGATTTATTTAAAAAAAAGTGTGTGCTGTTCTATATACCGGGTGTTTAAAAAGTTTTATGCAAAAGTAAAATGAAATTAAAGAAAAAAGAACTTAGGATCGCAGAGTCATGCAATTAGGATTCCCCTTGGTAGGTAATTTTGTAAGACAGGAAAAAATTTAGTTAAAAATTTTGGCATTAGAGTGTGCGACTGTTTCAGAAGGCAGGAAAAAAGGAGTTAATTGGGAAAGGAGACATTTCATCGTGATTTACTCAATATGTGAATACTCAATATGTCATCGCCACATTCTAATATCGAGTGCAATTGTAGCATAAAGCCTGATGCAGCATGGAACAGCATATAAATGGGAAATGCTGTTACTTCCTTATGAATGAGTGATGGTAAGGAATAAGTAAGTTATTCAGTGCTGGTAAGGACTGGGATTTTTTCTATTTATGATTTGAGGTAACCTCACAAAAGGATTAATAATTCTTAATAATTATATATGATTCTAGTATCAAAGTTGAGTTGTGGTTTATCAAAGGAAATATGTACTACAGAGTGTTCTAACGGTTTTGGCTAACTTCGTTTTTAAAGAGAAAGTATTAATGGGGAAAATGAATCAACTTCAAGGATACTCTATTACCTAAAAAACTGGGACAAGAAAATTCAGAGTTCGATTCTATACAGAAAGCATCATTTCATTTAAATATACCTCAGGGCATTCAGTGATCGTAAGGGAAAGAATAATTGCTTTGTTTCCTCTAGATCTAAATTTCCTTCTAGTAAACTATTTTTTTGGAAAAAGTTCAGCATAAAATAACATATCTAGAATTAATAGAATAATTATCTTACTTTACAGAACTTTCAGAGTGTGCTTGCCATAGACTAATGAAAAAGTATCGTGTTTTGAATTTTTTTAAGTTCATCACATTCAGAAAAAAGTTGTCTTCAAATTCCAGCTGTTGATATAAAAAGTAAAGAAGAAGATTTTAAATGCTGTACTCATAATACAGTAAGATATTTCTAAGTTTCAAATAAGTCTTACAACATGCAACTACAATTTTTGAACAAATGATTGAAAAATAAGATATTGAATTTATAAGCTTACTTTTAATTTGTCATAAATCATTTTTCTTTTTAAAATTGTTTCAAAGTATGTACATGAGTAAAAACTGTAATTGTTTTTGTTTTAAAAAATATTTTTCACTTTTGGTCGATTATGTTTAGAATTACCTTTCTTTTCTCCACACCCCACTACATATCTAGGGTTGTGTAGTCCCCTACCAACTAAAAAGGTGAGATTGGAACATTAGTGAACCTCATGTAAACCACAAACTGACGTATGTTGAAGGGAGTACAGTACCATCAGGGAGAACTTTTAAAATAACTACCATGCATTTGATTGATATATGGGAGGAAACCAGGGAATTTCCCACCAGCAACCTGATTATTGATGCGAGAGGCTTTACATAATTGTCCCAATCGCCATAGAGTCTCCTGGTTTCTGAAAGCAACGGCTACAATAATTCCACCAGGGGTTTTGAACTTCAGCCTTCCTGCACGTTAGCTACTCAAGTTGCTACAGGATGAGGAATCCGAAAAAATTAAATTAGGTTTCAACATGATGTAAATAGTTAAACAAACCCCACACACAAGAATTTTCGTATTCACGCATAATCCTGGTTAAAATTCCTCAGTGTCGGAAAGTCTAAAACACACTTTAAGTATTGAATTCGAAATGAGTTAATATAGTTCCCTTTTACAGTTATATAGCTCTTACAACGTGAATTTATACCGGAAATCAGGCATGTTTTAAGTCGCAGGGGAAGTAGTAAGCCTTATTCATTGCGGCGGAGGGTGAAAGTCATATGTAATGTGTTTTTATGTGTCTTAAGTGTTTCCATGAGTTAGATATGACGCATCACATTTTAGTCTCTAACAATCTGAACTTGAGACTACCCTGCTTTCAATCTTCCCATGTTTTTACCACCTTTATACAAATTTTTGTGACTAACTGTTAGCTTCTTATTTTACTACTGAATGTTGAAGGATAAAAATTCCGCTATGAAATTCGAGGTGTCTGAATGAAAGAAAAGCAGACATCATCAGAGAGTTTTGTGTGTTCCTCTATATGCAACACCCTCATACATATATATACGAAGCCAGATAATTTTCATCTTTATTTGGAAGTATTAACGTTATTTTTCATTCAAAACCTTTCGAAAAAAATTTAAAAAATAGGCAGCTTTTGTTAATTTGGAATATGGGTAAATCTGTTATTTATTCTCATTAAGTAAAAAATTTAAATTTTTAATACTGGAAAAACTTTTAATTTATGTCATATGTTAAAATTAAAATTAGATGTAAATTTAATGCTTGTATGCTCGTTTTGATTTTTAAATTTTTTATCACGAATCATTTTTTTAAAGTTTTAAATACAATAATACATGCAGTTTTTATTATAATTATGCATTTAATTTTAACAGGGATAAGACAATTTCTTAACAATAATAAAAATTAAAATTATAGCAAAACAAATCCTAAAAAGAAAATGTTTAAAAATACTTACATCTTGATACACAGATTCTAGAACATCCTGTTGAGTTATTCTGTCGGGAAGTCCGAGATTCAGCTTCATGGTTTGAATCTTGAGGAGCAAAGAGAGAACATTCAGTAATAATTTACAAACTAACATTAAAAAAATGCCACACCTTCAACGAAATTTCGTACACGAAAGATTAAATTTAGGCAACTAATGAAGGAATATCTTACTATAAACATTCAGATATCGTGGGAAAGAGATGAACTATAGGACATAACCAAGTTTAAAATATTATTTTACCTACTCATTTTGTTTGTACCAACGCGCACATTATCGTTAGTGACCACTGAAGACGTGTCTGGATATGTCCACAACAGACATGGGATACAAACCTGAATGACGTCTACAAGGATTGACAACCAGGAGTTATGATCTGGATTGAGATTTAACTTGATAGTTTTTTGGTTGTCATCTACAACATCCTTAAAGCAATAAAGCAATAGATTTCTTTGAAATTTTAATATTTTTCTATACACATACATCACATCTACCGATTTATGGGGACTCTTATAACTCCATCTTAGTGCGTTTTTTTGTCATCTTAAAGTGTATCTACGTATATGTAATAATTTATAAGAATTAAAGTATACATAATCGCATAACTCAAGTTTACCTTATTTAAGAAAAGGTTTTTGACGGATCCTTTGGCCCACTCCACAGACTGAAATGTGTGCAGAAAATTTCTTTTAACTTCCAGAAAAGCATCCTTTGTCTGACGAAGAAAACAACGTTAAGATGAAGGGTTAAACTTAACTGGAATGAAAATAGCAAATGCACGAGCTGTTATATGTTTAAATTAATCAATGGATTTATAAGTCAGGATGTAGTAATTAATTTACTAAACTATGGATCGAATTCAAATTAAATTATAGAAAGATTGTACTGACTTCTTGAATTTGACGTATTTGGATATAGCCAGCATCTAAAAGTGCTTTATATGCAGCTAGGCCAAATTCCTTCCTGATTAGATCGGAGCATTCCTGCCATTTGGATTCAAATCCATAATCCCAGCCAGAGAGTTCTGACATGAATCGGAGATGTAGATTTCGATAGTCACTTCCTAAGTATTGAATAAGTTGAGATAGCATCCTCCAGGTTACGTAACTGACAGCTTTTCTAAAACATATATATATGAAATCCATCAATATGTAATCCATGCAATACATAATTGTTTAATATTAACCTATCAATAATTTAATTATTTTACTATTTTTTATTTCATTATTATTATTTTTCATATTATTAATAATTTCATTCATTTTTATACTTGTAGAATAAAAAAAAGGTTCCTTTATAATTCAGATTCAGAATTCCTTTATAATTTTCCTTATCTGGGGGAATTTTCAAGTGAATCTAATACAGACTAAAGAAATCCTGCATGGTTTATATCCTTACATCAAATCCTGCATCCTTACTTTACATCCTTAAGAAATCCTACATCCTTATATCTAATCCCACATATGTTTAATCGAAGAAAATATGAAAAACTCTCACTTGCTATCTGAGAAATTGAAATACACTATCATAAATATCAAAGAATCAACTCATTTCTCAAAGTAGTGCAGCAATGCGTGCTTCCAACGGGAATCGAACCCATAAATACTCATCTGTTATTTAGGCATGGATGGAATTAAATTATTCAATAATTTGTTTTTTGCTCTTAAGACAAAGAGCATTTACATTCTATAGAATATGCGTAATGCAAAAAATGTATAATATATAAATAACATAATGCTGAAATATCGCCAACTTGGTAATTTAAGATACAAATTACACAATATTTACCAAAAGAATAGAAGTTACTGGCAATTATCACAAAATAAGTTCGAAAATTTAAAAGAAAAGTCCTTAATTCTTTTAAATAACCATTAATTTCTCGTATTTTTATAATTTTTTTATTAAACGTTCTAGCAGTATTAGTTAACAGCATTACCTTATTCGTCAAATTCTGCTTTTTAATTATTTAAATCTACTTGTAAAATAGTATTGACTGTATAAGATGCAATATTATTTATCACTTATTATTAAATAATTTTCTTAAAAATTCAATTATATTGTTTTTCTTATGCTGAATAGAAAATGACTGTTAATAAATATTAATGCGAAATTTAAATAACTTGTCTTTAAATTTAAATAGACTATACCTTAAAAGATCAACAAGTTTATAAGCAATATTTCAACTACATTAAATAAGAAAAATTTTATAGAAATATGTTTTAAAGTACTTATAAAAACTTTTTTGGAATATTTGACTAACAGTTTAAGTGTAGATTAGCATTTATAGATATAAACCAAATATATGAAAAGCTTAAAAGTAATATAAGTGATTGCTGAATAATTTTGTTACACCTCTTGAAGCCGCAAATTTTGATAATTTGGAATAAGAATTTTCAGTTGAATTTTTTGCTAACATTTATTATTCAAATGTACAGTATTTTTGTATTAAAAAGGCTATTTGGCTTGATAATATAATACTTACTCTGGTTCAGCATTGTTAATAGTAGAAAGAATGCTTTCCAAATCATATTGGCAAATTGAAACTATTTCTATTTCTTGGACTGCTTCACCTATTATGGTTCGCCATAAATCTCTTAACAACTGAGTCTAGTAAAAAAAATGTTAAGATATGTTAATATCCTTAGGATTTTTTTTCAAATTTCCATAAATTATTTTTACAAATTAATTATAAGAAAACGAAATGCATTTAAAATTAAATTAAAAACAGTTTCATTAATACGAATATTATAGGAATAAAACAAGTTACTTGAATAAAAGAAATAAATTATTAATAATTCACTTTTAATTTAATTTAAAATAAATTAAATAATGATTAATATATTATATTGCACTTTTAATTTAACTTAAAAAATAATGTTATTATCTTTAAACATTAAAAATAAATTTTTTATATTTAATATTTAAAAATAATATTATTTAAAAATAATAATATTATTAAATATTAAAATAAATATTATTTTATGTTTTGAAGTATAAATAGGCAAATGTCTTTATAAGCGCATTTTTCATAAGCAATTTTAGTTATCCATTTCTTTAACAATTTGTTTGTCTAGGATAAACATAAATGTTTTGTATGGAAATTACAAAATTTATTTGTTATATGCTTTTCAATAACATCATTAAAAGTTCAATTTAATATCTTTTTCATTTTTAAGTATATTTAATTCTTCTATTTTTTTTAGAAAGTTAACATAAAAATGAAGTAGATAGTGTTTTTTTTATGAAATGATTTAGTTGCATTATGCAGGACATAGCAATTATGTGTATCATGCTACAGTGCTTGCATTATGTGATACAGTACATACATTATATTGCAGACGCACTATCTAATACACATTTTCAGTGCAATCATTTGCATTGATCTAACATAATGTTGGTTTATATGGGCTCATCTTGTTATAAAACATGACGAACATATTCTATACAAATACCGTGCCATTTAAAAATGATAATGCAAATTACACAATTTTATATATATTCGAGAAAATTTATAGAGGAATATATCAATTTAATATTTAACCTTATCTATTTTAGTAACTCTGTACATCTTAATACCTTAAAACTATATTTATAAGTTTACGATTTATTAAAAAGCCATGTTTATGTAATGGTGCTATATAATTAGTTGGAAACATAGTTAACTATTATTAAAATAATATATCACATTTACAATACAGTAGGGAATTAGAAAACAATCTAAAAATCTTGAGGCCTGCTAATAACAATTATTTTAATCTCTTATGGCAATATGATATACCATTGTAAAGTATACACTGATGGCTATTAAAACTTTTATACTATGAAGAAAGCAGGAAATAAATGCGAAAATTAGATGAAAAATATGAGGTACTGAAATATGCGATATTTTTCATTTAAATGAGATATGATAAAAGATTAACATTTCAAAGCATGCCTGAAGAAGCAGGTAAAAGTTGCACCATGAACAACCTGTATAAAAGGAAAAATTGCAAAGCGGATAATATGCCTCACGGAACATTGAATGTTAGTTGCTTGTGAAAAAGTCTAGTTTTTCATGTAAGAAAGAGGAATCCCTACTAATATGAGTTGGAATTGGATCGCTATAAGATTGTGGCCTACCTGAGTTTATCGTTTCATAATATTACATTTTTAATTGGTCAGGATTCTATAATTTTCTCGAGGATATGGAATCGATGATTCCAGGACAACCAAATAGGATCTCAGCGGTCTCTATTAACTAATGTCCTAAAGGACAGGACAAAAAGGTCCTAAAGGTCCCCATGAATTTATGGGATTGTATAGCCACCTCTGACGATTCAAATGCCCTGAATTAGGAACTTAGAGGGTTTACGAAAGGACAGCAGACAGTGTGACGATGTCTCCAGCATTATGGATTGTATACACATCGATCATTACTGATTTTCCCTTACAGCCTATAGCAGAAATAGAAACGTTTGAAGGTTAGAAGGAGTGTTGCGTTATTTTTCAAAGAATTCACTGTTCAACTTACAGCATTATGATGGCCAAAGACACATCAAGGTCTCACAGCCGACGATTTTGTGAACCGCTGCTTTATTTCGTGTTAGGTTACAACTCTAGACCTTGCCATTAAAAAGGATAATGCTGGACATGTTTCATTTCATTCAATTTACAGAGAGCATTTAATGCGAGAGTTTTAGATTGCTAACTTGGCGAACATTTCGTCTAGATATATCACTAATTTAGAACATCTGGTCAATGTCACGCCATCGGGTGACATACTGTCCGCTTAATTAACTCTAGATGAGAGTTTTGTTACTACCAGAGGTAGTTGCCACGGGTACCGATTTCTGTACGCACTACAGCAAAAAATTACCTATAATTTTAATCATGTCTCTCATAATATTACACAAGTGCAATAAATATTATTCTACTATTAGCTTTCTCTCTTGGTGAAATATTTTGATGCTCAGCAGAGTATTTGTTAATGATATGGTGTTTTTATAATAAGAGACATTATTTTTTCTTTAATAGCAAAATCTGAATGAAATCGCCAAATGTGAAAAAGTACCATAATTAACTTTTACTTTTATTACTAAATTACTTTTAAATTTTAATGGCTTAATGGCTTAAAATTTAAAAGCAACAATACATACTTCAAACACTGTAACGAATTACTTACATATTCCGGTGAAAGAATGTGACCAGAAGATACTTCTGACTGCTGAAAAATAAATGGTGAGAATTAAAAACGATATTTTAGGATATAAATTTTCAGATAATATTTTTTGATTCCTAATCATTTAAAGTAATTAAAATTCAAAAATTTATCTAAAAATTATTTATTTATTATTGAATTTGTTATTAACATCAAACAAGTTTTTTTTAAGTAAGTATTAAAAACGATATTTTAGGATATAAAATTTTAGATAATATTTTTTGATTCCTAATCATATTAAATAATTAAAATTCAAAAATTTATTTAAAAATTATTTATTTATTATTGAATTTGTTATTAACATCAAACAAGTTTTTTTATAAAGGCTTGAAGGCCGAGTGACTAGTGCTCGGCGCAATTGAAAGCAATTGTGCATTAATGGCTACAACTTCGAGAGAGTTGATGAATTTAGATATCTAGGCTCTATAATGACAAAAATTAGCTAAGAACAAAAATTTATAACAGAATTATAATGCTAATAAATGGGGTTTAAAAATGGACTGAGAAGACAACTGAGAATTAATCTAAATAAAATTAATAATATATAAGACATTAATAAAACCTGTTTTACTTTATGCAAGTAAAACATGGACTCTAAACAAAGACATATAACGCTCACTGGAGATATTTCAGAGAAAACTCCCAAGCGCAATCTTTGGTCCAGTTCAAGAAGGAAGACGTTGGTGAATAAGGTACAACTTTCAGCTGTACAGGCTCTAGAGACAATCAAAAATCATACAAGTCATCTGCAGCAATAGCGGCCATGTCTGGAGAGGTTTGGAAGACAATTCCACTAATAGATCTTGTTATTCTAAAAACCTTGGGGATCTCGAGCTAAAGGAAGACCACCGACTAGATGGTTAGATGACATTGAAAAAGATTTGATGATTTTGAAATTTAAGGCTTGCATAGGAGTCTCTGCAGATAGAAGACGTTGGAAGGAGCTCGTGGTTGATGCTGCAAGGGCTTGTAAGGGACTGTTGAGTTTGTGAAGAAGAAGAAGTAATAGTTAAAAAACCCAACTATTACAACCATTAGTAATCCTACATAATAATGCTATTTTTAATATTTCTCAACTCCCACTTTCTATCGCATTCGACGTAGAAAACATACCAGATTTTTTTGCTATAGCAATAAATAACGTTTTAATCTAATATTCTTTTGTTTGATTAAATAGTTTTTCTGTTTTGTCTAATATTAAGAAAGTTATAAAATTTCTATATGAAATACATCTGCAGCTATAACTTTATGTCTTCATTCAAGAGTATTTATTAGAAATGACTTAATGATTTAAATATAAGATTTAACGTGAATTTTAATGCATTTTTGTCTTGAGGAAACTTACTTCTATGGCTCTAGTTATATCTGTTTCCATTTCTATAACATCTGTAATCAACTGCTGTCGTTTTTCTGTGTCCATTGGCAAAAGTTTTAGGACATTTTCCATTATATATTTGTACATAAATGTGTTCTTGTTTTCTTCACCAGAGGACTTCAAATTCATATTTGGATAAAAGAATGGAACAATGCAATCAACCTCCTAAAAGAAAAAAAAATATTTTTTAATACTTTTTGTTCTTAAAAATAGAGATGCATGTCAGAAGGTTATTTCAATAGTAGTTTAATATATAAGAGTTAATGGAATATCGACATGAAGTTAAAATATTCTATATTTCTTGTATACTTTATTTTCATCTACAATAACAAAACACTATGCACAATGTGCACGGTGAGATAACTAAATATAGAAGATTATGATATTATTATTATTGGTATTATTATTATTTTGTTTTATACATAGGTATCCTCTCTAATGTTTACCATAATACTTCACAATCAATTAGGTTGTTCCAATATGACTGTCTCCCTCCCAGTTATGGTTCTTAAACCATTAAAATTCAGACTGTAGAACATAAAATTAAATTCTTATAATGTGTTTTTTATTTAAACTTTTTCCGAGAAAAAAAAGATGAGGATATTGGTTCCATAATTATTTATGCTTTTATAATAAACAATGAAAGTTTAGTTGTAGAGGTGAGGAAATTTATTTACTAGCTTTAAATCTGTCAAAGTAAATAAATAATAAATAATATATATATATATATATATTATTTATTTACTTTGACAGATTTAAGGCTAGTCAATATTTTTACTACAACGGTAATGCCCCACTAAGGCCTAATATATCTAATTTTCATTATTTGCTCGCAATCCTGAGATAAGCATCTATCTTTTGCCGATGACTCAGCAGTATTGGCTCCAATCCATCAGTCATGCAGTGTCTTGAATCGTATCCAACGCGTTTTGAGTCAATTGAAAAAATAGACATCTATCTGTTTAACTACGAAGAATACTTATTACTTCTACAATTAAGGAATAAAATACTTCGAAGAGAAGTAAATTATATAAATATATAATTTACTTCTCATACTTTTCATTCACTTACTTATATTCCTCATATATAAATAAAATTTCAAATTATAATAAATAATAATAATATATAAATATTTTATTTATATTTATAGTTATGATAAAATTCATATTCCTCATAAACACACACATATATATATATATTATAATTTGATGTATTTTATTGATTCACAAATCAAACTAAAGCAATTCTATTTAAGAATAATCGACATTATCTGGTATCCAATCAATCGACCTTATAAAGGAATAACAAATCTAACTACCAAAGCAGCATTCTTGATTATAACTTGGCTTTCAGGAATTACTGATACATTTTTGAATCGCTGAAATGACAAATTTTGAAAGAAATCCACCTTTGTATTCTTATAGAAAGACACATTCCTCCATCTTAACAAAATTTTTTCATGCATAAACAAATCACAAGTATTGTACCTATTGTAAGTATGGTTTCCTATTTAATGACTTTTTGAAGTTACTTGTGGTAAATTTTACAATGGGCTCAATGCTAAGAATATTATGTCTGGATATATCAGGCTTATAACACGGGGCATTTGTCGTGATATTTCTGCATAATTTTGACTTTTTTAACTTAGACAGCTTAGTCTTGGATGCCTTAAGGCAAGCGCTGCACAGACGTTACTCACTTTGTATTACCCAGGTGGCGTGTGTAAGTTGAAGATACGGACGCGGAGTTACAATGCCCCCGCAACGCTCTACGCTCCTATTAGGACCGGGACCTACGCTTTAAAGTGGATTCCGAACCACTACAAACATCCATGGCACCGCCGGGGCTCGAACCCGAAACCTGTGGTACCGAGCGCCAGAGCGCTAGCCACTAGGCCATTCAGACCCCTCTACGAATGTTAAAAAAAGTATAAGTTGTGCAAAACAGTATGCTACATATCATGCCAATACAATTCGCTCACAATAATAGAAATCATGCATTTTTGTATAAATGAAATGTAAATAGAAGTGTGAATATGTGATTCATGTTTATTATTTAATTCATACTCCATTTACTTGGTTACGTTAATCCCTTCATACATTAGTATTTGCAATTTTTTTTATTTCTATTCTGACCATCTCCAGCGCCACTGTTTTTTGTTAAGTTTCTTAATTGAAACAATTGATAAAATTGCCCTCAATTTTTTGATTCCTGCTGTCTACTATACACGGAGAAGGAGATTTTAAAGTGTCTGTTTTACATCTATGCTAAAAATGACAGATAAAAATTCAAATAATCTGTGATGTTGGTGGTAAGAGGTTTTGGTGATTTTGTAAAACGAAAATAAATGATTTACTAAAAAAGCAATAATTTTCATAAGCAGCTTGAAAAAAAAAATAAGAAGAAAATCATTATTATTTTTTATATAAAATTTATATAGAATAATCTTGAGTGTTCCACATTCTATTTTCAGAAGGCAGAAACAATCTGTTTTATTTAAATAAAAAACTTGAAGTGAGTCGTCACTGTTCTTTGACTGAAGTATAGTATGAAAAGAATTTGAGTAGTTTTAAATATTATTAAAAGAAAAAAGATACACAGAAGAGTAATTAACTGTTTATTAACTTGAAAAAGAATTGACCATTTATTAATTCAGACTTAGCAGTTTGTTTGAACGATGAAATTTTTGAAAAATCCATCGTCAATTCGAACGCATTAGAATAGAATAGAGTGTGATAATTCAAGGAAATTGTTCATTTGTGTAATTAAAGAAAACAAACTAAAGAAAAGTAATCCGAGAAAAAGAAAATTTGACAGAAAAAATTCTAGATTAAAGATGCATTAAAAATTCCAGAACCTAACTGCCTAATAAGCAAGTTAAAACAATTTATATTACAGTAACAGAATGAAGTAAAAAGATCTTACAATTTTTTCGATGGGAGTTTCTGTGGAACTTTTGAAATACGGTTTCACAATGGTGTGAATCTGGTATTCTTCCAGTCTTGAAGCAAGTCTCATCCATGCCCTATGTGAAACCAAACTCGCCGTGTCGTCGGACTGAAGGTTGGTCAGGGATAGCTCGATTTCAGAAAACCAGTTTTCTAAAGACAGTTTTTGTTGGGCGTTTCTCTGTTCTAAGAACATATTAAAAACATATCTTAAGTTTGTAAGAAAACAAAATTAAATTCGATGCTCTTATTTTTATATTAATCTCACAGCAACACTAATCAATAAATCATTTGCAATCGCTCACCTGATATAAAACTCAAAAAAGATATAAATTGGTTTAAATTTTTAATAATAGTTAGAAAACTCGACTTTTCAAAAGCAATTTTAAGAATTTTCGAAACATTAGTCATGTGAAAATTATTTGGAAACAAGAATTATTATAACAAAAAAGTTGCAAAAATATGATAGTTGTAACATATTAATAACTTGGTCACGGGCCAAATCTTATGTTTCAATACAAGCAAGCATAGCAGAAGACCTGTCAAAGACACAATCTTCAGTCTCTAACTTCTGTGATATAATAATCAACATTTAACTTCTTTTCTTTTTAGATGATTGCTTTTGAAAAGTCGATGCAGTCGTTGGACATTGCATTCATCGGCTTCTAACTCCTGTGATACAATCATCAGCATTTAATTTATGTTCTTCTTAGATTATTGCTTTTGAAAAATCGATGCAGTCATCGGCCTCTAATTCGTGTGATACAATCATCTGCCTTTAATTCCTGTGATACAATCATCTGCTTCTAACTCTTGTGATATAATAATCAGTATTTAATATATGTTCTCCTTAGATGATTGCTTTTAAAATGCCGATACAATTATCGGCCTCTAATTCCTGTGATACAACAACTGCCTCTAATTGACAGTTTGTTACCAAATTTAAAATTTACCAAATGAAGGACAATTGCTAACTCAATAGATAATTAGGATTTTTTTCGTGTTCAATCAACGATGTACACGGGTGGTCCAACGCTCGCACACATCCAAATGTAGGACAGTAATATTTGTTTCTAAAGTACATCACAGTGTGCTATTTTAAATGGTTGTAGTTAATAGAACATACAGATAAAACTAAAATTCCTTTTTTTTTTATAAAGATATAATCTAACTTTTATCGAGGCAGTAACCGATCGAGCTATTACGGAAAGCTGTTATAAAACATATAAATTGATTTAGTTCTTGTCATAACTAAATTTCTATTTCAAATGCATCAATAAGAATTTTAATTAAGACTTTCACGAGATAGTTACCTGATTTCATACAAGAATCGTAGAGTTGTTTCATTTTCCTTGTTGTTCTGCTTTCATTTCTGCTCAATACGCCTTCCATTATTTCTAAAATAAAGACCAAAAATAAATATACATGTTCTTATAAATTGAATTGAATTTTTTAAGTAAATTTTAAAGATATTTTTTTCTTATTTTATTGCTTAATATAAATGCCTGAAACAACTTACCCTGATGAAACATTTAATAATTAACAAATAAAAAAAATAATATTGACACAACATTAAGAACTGAGAAAAAAGATTTTAGGCATTACACATTCATTATTGTGTTAGAAGTCTCCCCTTATAGCTCGCATTCAACTCATATTTTATAAATTTTAATTAAATCTAAAGATATTCAAAAATAAACGTAAAATTTTTCTCACGCTGTTAAACATTTTTAAGTCATACGTTTTTATACAATAGGGGAACAAAAATTTTTTTCTCAATTTAAAAGGAAAAAACATCCCCTTAGTAGCTGGATTTAAGCCCAATTAAAAACATTTGGAGAGAGAAAAAAATTATTTTAAAACGAAAGCCGTATCAAAAACAATAATGATCGAAAAAAAAAAGAAGAAAAAACAGTGAACTCTATACCCAGAGGCTTAAAAACAGTTGTGGTTGTAGCAGAATATCCTAATAAATTCTAATTGACCAAAAATATTACAATATTTATTAATATTTAGCAATTTTTTTAAGAATACGAAGACTTTTGGGAGGTAACTTTTTTGTTAACTGTTTCATTGTTGAGGGGCCTAATGGCCGAGAAAGAGCGTTTTGGCGCTCTGTGCTTTGGCAGGGGGTAATGGTTCGGAATCCACTTTAAAACCATAGATCCCGGTCTAATATTACTGTACAGTGTTGGATGTAGGGCTGACAACCCTACCCTATAAAAAGAAACAATCTCCTGTCTCCAAATCTGCCAGTAGGCAGAAGGCCTTGGTCTACCATGGGCTGAAGTGCCAGGGAGTTAATTAGTTAGTTTGATTATTGATTTACCAAAAAATGTTTTACTGTTTTCTTAAAATATTTAATGTAGTTTTGTTAAGAAAAAGTTATATGCAGTACAGGAAAGATTTCCTTTTGAAATATTAATTTTTATTAATGGTTAGTAGTATTTTATTGAAATTCGTAAGTATACGAACACTTTTAGGAGACACTGTATCTAATTACATAATTGTGATCGAGAAATATAAGTGAGCTGATTTTTATATTTCGTAATTTGTTACCTTTGATTTTTAATAAGGTATTGAACTTCGTTTCCACATCAGGCGAAAAAGAATTATGGCCAAATGGAATATCTTTTGATTTTGCATATCCACCACAGGAATACTCGTAAAAATCAGTGCACGGATTTGCATCAGGATTCATGAGTTGAAGTATTCTTGAAGCTATTAGGAAAAATATTAATTTTATGATATCCTTTTTTGTACAAGAATATGCCTAATTAGAATGAAATAAAAAAAGAGGGTAAATGAGAAAGAATGCCGAAGTTTTATAATTCAAGCATTGATTTGCATACCCGCGTTATGTTAAAATGCAGAGAAACTTTATGATCCTTATGCATTTTGATGTACAGATAAATATCATATATGAGGTCGATTTACATTTATGTGACCATCTCCTACTTTTGAAATTAGCTCTAAATTATCAATTTTAGGAGACACGCATCATCATCAGATTTTGTGGGTATATAATTCGAAAGCATTATAGGCATTCAAAAAATCAGCATCAGGATAGATGGGGGCATCAGGATCATGATAGATCGGCATCAGGACCATGATAGATCGGCATCAGGATAGCATTCATTATATGCATTCGAAGAATATTTGGATTTGTTATCATTCAGATACGGAGCTATTTATTTGACATAATAAAAGGAAAGATTATTGGCTTTCAGAGAGAAAAAATAGGCATATTTCAGAAGCTGAGAAATTTGAGGATTTTCAAGAGCTGATATGGTGAAAGTATACAGTACATGTGTAAATGGCTTTATAAAAAAATAAATGACATGAAAATTATGAACTTCTAATAACTACATAATGTTTTTCCTGGGCACGAAGGCAATTTTCTAGTGTGACGTCTAATACAGTTGTAATTGTAATTGATTAGTTGGAAGAACCCGAGGAGGATTTACTATACTTCCCTGTCCCCAAAAGTCTCAAAATTAATGCCAAATTAAGCATATATAGTACTATTTGATTTTTCCATCGTCATGGTTGAATTCATCATCTCATCAATATAAAAAAAACTGCAGTTTGTATGAAATTAATATCCTTTTAACTCTTAAGCCCAATGAGTTTCTCTCAGATCCTCTAGTCGTTGTCCGAGTTTCATATGGCGGTTAATCTGGATATTAAGATATGATTACATTAATTTGCTTGGACTCCAAAATACCGAATCTTACAACATGGTTTCAATCCAATGCGATTGAAAATTATGAAATTTCAACTCATTTCTATTAAAATTGATAAAATTCTTCTGTAGCAAAACTTCCCTATGACTAATTTGATAAACACATGTTTAAAGGGGCACCACCCCGGGAGAAAGGGGCGGGACAGCTGCACTACACCAATATTTTGCCCCTTCAATTTAGAACGAAAACCTAAGTGATAAAAGTAGGGGTTGCGGCAATCTTCTTCCTCGAACTTAATAAAAGAGTTTTCAAATCGATGTTATTATCATACTGAAGATATCTGCGAGGCCTGGATACCCTGCAGAGATTTGGGAACTTTTCATTTGGATTCTCTTATTGCATTACCAGACAACAGGATGTTGCATGGAAGTCTTTGAAAATAGAGTCTCTAAAAAATCATCTAGTTTTCTTGCATCTGAAAACAGTGGCTGCAGCGGAGGACACCATGGGATACAAACCTAATTCTTTCGGCAAGTTTGCTGTATATCGTAGTACTCGCAGTACTCGTAGCTGTTAGCTGCCGAGTCAACGTGTTTTATTGCTGGTTAAAATTTTTAACTGTGGAGAATTCATATTGTAAAATAAGTTTTGAAAGTAATAAGTACAATTTATAAAATTATAAATAGAAAGTTATTTTTACCTACAGTTCATTATTTGCTACTTATGTAAACATTTAAAACAAAAACATTTTGTTTAAATAAATCAAAACTTCTCTTTGAACTAGGCCAGGGGTCGGCAACCCTTTGAGTCGAAAGAGCCAAAAATGGCAATTTACAAAATTTCAGTTTTTAAAGAGCCACAAAATTGTTTCTTGCCAACAATAAATAGCAGGTGGGCTGAAAGGTTCATAGGCTGAAACATAGATGGCGCTACTAGTATTAAATCCATATAATTTTTAATTAGCCCTAACCTTCAAAAGACACGTGTATAAATTTGAAAGCTGTTGCACTATTAGTATGTGAGTTATAGCATTTTTAGTGTTCTTCACGTGCAGTCCACTCGGCTGACTGTCGATTGGACTCCGGTGTGAAATGATGGAGCCATGTTTCATCCATTGTCCCATATCGACGCAAAAATTCAGGTTTATTACGATTGAATAGCTCCAAACACTGCTTAGAATCATCAATTCGTTTTTGTTTTGGGTCGATTGTGAGCTCGCGCGGCACCCACTTTGAACAGAGCTTTCGCATATCCAAATATTCATTGACGATATGTCCAACACGTTCCTTTGATATCTTTAGGGTCTCAGCTATCTCAATCAACTTCACTTTACGGTTATCAGAAACTGTTTTGTGGACTTTTTTGATATTTTCATCGGTAGCAGCCTCTTTGGGGCGTGCATCGTCCTCGGTGCTCATTTCGCCTCGTTTAAATTTAGGCAAACCACTTCTCTACGGTTGATTTTCCTGGTGCAAAGTCCGAATAATGTTTATCAAGCCAAGCCTTGGCTTCAATAGTATTTTTTTTCGTCAAAAAGCAATGCTTTATTAACACACGAAATTCCTTTTTATCCATTTTTTTAAACTAACAAAAGTTGCTTCACTAAAAATGCTACATATAACTCACATACTAATATTGCAACAGCTGTCAAATTTATACACGTGTCTTTTGAAGGTTAGGGCTAACTAAAAATCATATGGATTTAATACTAGTAGCGCCGATTTAATAATACTAGCCCACCTGTTAGTACTCGCATAAATAAAGTTTTTTGATAAAAAAAAAACTAATCTATTTATTCATAAGAAAAAATATCTATTTATTCATTATTAGATAATTACTTATTATTTAAGTAAAAAATTAAAACAATTAAACATTTACTTACAACACTAACTTGTACTTCAATAACAAACAATTGAGCAAACAAATTCAATGGGAGCGTTGGCTTTGCATGGTTTTAGAAAGTTTGGATAAATTTGGCTCGTAACTTGTTGCTTTAAGTTTCAAGCACGACTCTAAATTTTCATTTGTTAGTTGGCTTCTTACTTTACTTTTAATTATATTCATGCAAGAGAACGCTTGCTCGCACGAATATGTCGATCCAAAGATAGTCAGCACTCCAAATGCCAACTTCTTCACCTTACTGTAGCAATCTGGAAGACTATTCCATGCGTCAAATATAAGTGCCTCAACTCGCAGCATTTCTTTTAAAGTTGTCCACTTTTGTCGCGTTACGTACATACATTCCTGGACCTCCAACTCTTCCAACTTGCTTTTCAACTCTGTAACTAACAAATTGCATTTCTATAACAAAATTTGCATTTCTAGAGATCCAGTATCAATTCCAAATGGCTCAATGTGGATTTCGTTACTATTTGTGTTGAGAGGATTTACGATGTATGCTATTTGGTTTTGAATTGCTGAAATCTGTCAGCAAATTCATCTTTAATTTTTTTTATAACTTTGCTTAAGTACCTCGTGTCAACAGTTGCACTAATTTTATCACGATATTGCTTTAGAAATTGAAAATAAAGTAATTTACCGCTCTGAAAATCTTCTTCAAAAAGAATTAATTTTTCTTCAAAACAAACCAATTTTTCTACCGAAACATAGGCTGGGTTTCCCTTTCCTTGCAGTTTTAGATTCAGCTCATTTAATTTCGCTGTGATATCCACCATAAAGTAAAATTTTTGCAACCATTTGTCGTTCTCTAATTCAGGGTGATTAATGCGTTTTTCATTTAGGAATGTATTTATTTCATTCAAACACAAAGCAAAACGTTTCAATACCTTACCTTTGGAAAGCCATCGCACTTTATTGTGAAGAAGGAGGTCGGTATACGAAGTCTCTATTTCGTTTAAAAATTATTTAAACTGACGACGGTAGAGTGCTTTTGACAAGATGCTGTTAACAATCTTGATTACAAAATTGATGGCATCAACTATTTCGGCCGGAAATGTTTGGGCACAAAGCGCTTCTTGGAGAGAAGAACGTTATGTAGTGAAACGTAAGAATTTCGTGGTTTATTTTGCTCTGAAAAATTGTTGTTGCCCCTTTATTTTTTCCTGTCATACTTCTGGCTCCATCAGTTGCTACTGAAACGATTTTATTTAAATCAATCTTATTGTCTTCAAGGCATTTTTGCACGGCATTCGCTATATCTTCTCCTCTAGTTTGTTCCGAGCGCGGTAGCAATCCTAGAAGTTCTTCTTTTGGACCTTGGGAAGACATATACCTGACAAAAAGGGCAACTTGTGCCTTGCCTTTTATGTCGCAAGACTCATCTATAGCAAGTGATAAGGCAGAAGAAAGTTGAATACTTTCCACCTGCAAATATGTTACATTTGAAGGCATTTTAGCTATTCTATCTTGTACTGTTTTAGCGGACAGTGGCAAATCTTTCCTGATTTTTTTCAAGATTCCTGGTTTGTTTTTGAAATCACGAAACAGTTCTTCAGATGCACGTATGAAGCAATCCTTGACATACTCACCATCTGTGAATGGATTACTTTACCTACCTTTATTTTTTTTTTTTTTTTTTTTTTTTTTTTTTTTTTTTATTTATTTTTATTTTTTTTTATTATATATATATATACGTACATACATAACTTTGAGAAGATAATTCGCTTCTAACTCTTTTACATGAAACAACAAATTATACGTCACGCCAAAGCACTGATGAAGACGCCAAATTGTCTTGCGTCGAAAACGAATTAAAACTTACATAGAAACATCCGACGATGGCGTCATTCGAGAGCTCACGGGGGAGGGGTGCGGTGAAAAGCGAGTACAAGTGGCTGAGAGATAGAATCGGTGCCTAATCCTCGTTAATCGATTCAGAACGATTCTTAAATGTTTTTTTTTTTTTTTTGATAAAATAAATAATATTTGAGTAGGGAACTAAAGAGCCGCAGCTTCACATCCAAAGAGCCGCATGTGGCTCGCGAGCCGCAGGTTGCCGACCCCTGAACTAGGCGCAATGGAAAGAGAAGATACTTAGTAATAGAATTTATTAAATAAAAAAACTAAAAATAGCAAAATAATTAATAAAAAAATTCATATGAAAACATTTTGTTAAAAGTACCATTAATGTCCTCTTAAAAATCGTCGTTAAGAATTTATAATTAATGTATATACATATTTACAATATTTATTTCCATATTTGAACATTATATTTTTTACTCAATCCAAGTTAAATTTAAATATAAAAAAATCATTTTTTCAAATTTAAATGAACTAGTTACCAATAGAAACGCAGTCTTTAGAACTACAAAACCTTCTGTTACAATCCTGGCTAATAAGTTTTTCTAAAATAAAAAAAGACAGAAAATAATAATTATAGTAAATGCTCCTCGTGCAAACATTTACCTGAATATAAATTGTTAAATACTTTGTGTTAAAACTTTTTATTATTTGGTAAACATTGTATCAACGCATCTAATTGATTAACTATTTTATTTAATTATGTTGCATCTTTCTGAACAGACTTCGAAATAATATTCAGTGTAACAGCAAAACATATGAAAATGAAACTTTAAAAGTTAGTACCTAACTAGCAATAACAAAAAAGTATTAGCATGCTACCATGGCAACGGATATACAAAAATTAATTTAACTGTTCTAGACATTGTATTTATTTACATATTTTATCACGAGAAAAGTTGTAAATAGTACAAAATGGGCGATAACATAAAAAATTTTGTTTAAAAGACATTAATAAAGAATAGTAATTGCATCTGAAAGAATTTTAACATGACCTTTAATCTTTTTTAACATGACCATGATCGTTAAAAATGATTTTAACATGACCTTTTGCATCATGTTTAAATCGCAAATGAATAATTATTATTTTGTTGTTTTCTATTTTACTAATAATCTTTTTGTCAGATGCAGATATTTTTAAATTAAAATATCAAGATAAATAGATTGAAATATCTTTTATTAAAAAAATCTAGAAAAATATCTACTCTTTTTTTATAAATTAAACATTATTGTTCCTAAATTGTGGATATTTTTAATATGTACATTGTTATTATTTAAACATAATTAAGCTGCCCCTATTTGAAATTCACTTAAAAAAAACTTGACACACGAAAATTCTAATGCTATTTCCAAGAACAATTTAAAGGACAAAAATTTTAACTCTCATAACGTCCTTTAAATGGCCATTGCACACATATTAGAGAAAAATAATTTTATTTCCAATTCAACATTTAAAGATATTTTGGATCAAATATGTGTTTGGAAATAATTAGTGATTTAACTAAATACTTAAATGTATATATTATTCAACTGAAACATAAAACATGTGTTACGTATTTATATATTTCCTTTTAATAAACTAAGTACATGAAATATAAGTGTAAAATAACTAACATGAAATATAAGTGTGAAAAGTTACCTGCATTCTTTTTTTGCAATAAATATGTATGTTTTGTCAAATGCTTATCTAAAAAGAAAAAAAAATCAATTGCATCACAATATTGATAATAATAATTCTTACATTAAAAAATAATATAATAATTCAACTAATATGAACCATAGTGATTTTTTTTTCCTAAGAATTGCTAAGAATTTGCTACGAATTTTTTTTTTGCTAAGAACTATTTGTTAACTTTAATTCTTTTTTTTTTTTTTTTTTTAATAAATTTTGTTGTTCTTCATTAAAACAATTACCTCATGGTGGGCCAAGGCCCTCAACCAGATTTCGAGACAGGAAATGTTTTTTTTTTTACAAGTAGGGTTGTCATACGTACACCCACAATCTCAATCAAATTGGACCGGGACAACGGATTAAAGTGAATTCCGAACCACTACAAACATCCATGACACTGCTGGGACTCGAACCCGAAACCTGTGGCACTGAGCGCCAGAGCTCTAACCGGGCCCCCAAAAGTTAGCACGTGGTAAGAAGTAATGTCTCAGTGGTCAGTCATGTTTTTAGGCGGGATGGTTTGGTTTGCCGTTCTACAGTCATTTTATGCACACTTTGAGGTAGTTAGACAATTTACAGTTTAACGTGGATTCTGAATCACTAACAAACATCCGTGCCACTGCCAGAATTTGAACCTGATGATGTGGTACCAAAGGCCAGAGCGCTATAGCCAATTGGACTCCTGACCACAGATGTTTTATTTTTACTCAATAGGGTTATCAGACCTACGCTCAACGCTCTGCAATCATTCATGTTTAAAGTGGATTCCGAACCACTACAAACATCCATGGCCCCGCTGGGATTCGAACCTGAAATCTGCGGCACTAAGCGGCCGAGGGCTAGGCACTCTGCATCAGTCCACAAATTTTATTCTACTAAATACATATTATGTAGTTGACATCTTATATATAAGTAGAAAATCCTAGGGAATATTATGTTACACAGTTAAGGATTTAAATAAAGAAGGAAAAAAGTTTCAAAAATGTATTCTATATAAAGAGAGACAAAAACTAAGCCAGGAAACTGGAAGCACTTACATCCGAGAACCATATGCATAATCACGAGGGTTGAAGCTGATATTAAAATGATAAATACAATCACCGCTATGTATGCAACTTTGTTACCGCCAGGTATAGGCCCTGTCGATGGTTGTCTGAAATAAATAAAAAATATTTGACGTTTTGTTTCATTTTTAATAATTTTTTTTTTCTGTTATCAAATACGGGGGGGCGGGCACAAGCACATCGAAAAGGAAATATTATTAAAAAGATTGATTAAATAACAGAAAGGAAAGCAAAACAAAATGCATTCTGACATAATAATAAATAAATTACACATTTACACTTATAAAATGCGATTAATAGTATTGCATCGGTAATGTACAATGAATTTAACAATAAACTTATTATAATAATTAACTTAACAATAGTAAATTAAAAATGTTTAATAATTATTAGTGTAATATTTATTATGATTAGTTCTTTTCTTTATTATTTATTCTTCAAAATATTTTGTATAACTGCATTTATTACTGTATTATTAAATAAAAAATAGTAATGAGCAAATTTTTAATTATTATTTATATTATTTCAATTATTATTATTATTATTATTTCTCCAAAATATTTTGCATAACTGTATTATGAATTAAAACACAGTTTTGTACAATTTATAGTTAAATTTTTAAATAACAGCTATAATTATTTTGCATTTATTATTGTTTAAGTATTTAGTATAACTATCATTAAAGCAAAGCCATATAAAAGCATTATTATATGAATTTTTGAATGTAGGGTAACATCAATCAAATAATTAATCATCGAAATGTTTTTGATATTTAATATGACAATACATTATATAAAAATTATTAAACAAGATAAAGAAAACAATTAAAAGTAAAATATAATCTTCTGTGAGAAGAGTTAACAAAATTATGAGTGTCCCCTGTCCGACTACGAAGGTCAGACTGTTTTTAATACGCTTTTATTAGCTTCACCTGTATGTTTGTATGTATGTATGTTTGTATGTTTGTATGTTTGTATGTAACTCACTTTTTGGGCTCGATTTTGGGACTGATGGCGCCATCTACTGGCGAGTCAGTCAACTGATCCGCGATCGAATTGCGCTCTTCCTATTGGCCGAAAATTTCGGTGTCTAAAAAGAGGCGGATCTCAAAGGCATAGGAGGGCGATCATGTCGAATTGCGCTCTTCCTATTGGCCGAAAATTTCGGTGGGTAAAAAGTATGTAAATTTAGCGGATAACCGGCCAAGTGGAAAACAAAGTAAAAACAATTATACTTTAAAAAAACTAAAAAAAAATATGCTTTTAGAGTTAATCAGACTAAAAAGTAAAAAATAAATTAATAGTTTAAAAAAAAAAACTAAAAAATACGCTTTTAGAGTTAATCAATCTAAAAAGTAAAAAATAATTGTTAACATAAGAATAAAATGACTGACGAGAAAATGAATGTCACTGTTCTAAAAGCGTGGGGTGCTTTGTATGACATTTTTAAACTAACTCTGCATTTCGGAATGAAACTAGTGAGAAATTATAACGATTGATATCGAGCACCCCACGATTTTAGAACAGTGACATTCATTTTCTCGTCAGTCATTTTATTCTTATGTTAACAATTATTTTTTACTTTTTAGATTGATTAACTCTAAAAGCGTATTTTTTAGTTTTTTTAAACTATTAATTTCTACCATTCATCATTCTTCATAACTACGATAGGTGGCATTAGGAGCGTATTACATGAAGAATTTAATTAATTATATTGATTTATCTATTCCCACTTTATTCTATTTGTATCTATTTATTTTTAAAATTGAAGCAGTGAGATTATATATCCTCTTTGTGACACTTTTGAAAATTGAAAAATTTGAGCTTGGTTTTATTCGTGTCTATGGTTAGAATGACATGTTAAATTTGTAGGTTGGAAAGTTCTTCCGTTGGAAACGAAGTGTATGGAAGAAGAGCAAAACATCCCAAATACTGTTAATGAGAGTGTTCATTCAAAATTACATAAGAAGGCGAATCCTGGGTAAAGCTTAATTTGCTACATATGTGCGGTTCTAATGGGGAATGGCTATAGAAAAAAGTGCCTGGCATTTGAAAACAAGAACGTTAGATTTTAAGATACGATTAATTAGGTAAAATATAAGTTTTTAAACTAAATAACATATTTAAATTACTTTAATCAAAAAAATTCAACAATAGTGAAATTAAAATAAAATTATTAATGAAAACATAATAAAACCTTTCTTTTGTTTAATTTTTTATTTTAAAATTATTATTTATTAATATTTGTTGATAAAATCCAAAAATTTTTTCCTACTTAAAAAAACAACTGTAAAATAGATTTTTAAAAAACAACATAAAGCTAACGTGTGAAAAAGAAACAAGAAACAGGAAGCAAAATAATAATAATAATAATATTTTTGCATATATTTCGTATGATATTAATAATAGTATCTATGTATATATATATATATATACACATATAATTTAATACAATAAATTACAATATTTTCGAAAAAGAAACTAGGCCCGAATTTGAATTATCTCATTGTTTTATGGAAAACAATAGATAAATAGATGTATGCAATAGGTTTATGCAATAGATAAATTTCATTCGATTTTAATCTGTATTTTCGAAAATGAAATATTCATATCTATATCCTGTTTTTAAGATAAAAACAGTATAACATGAGTCACCAGTATCAATTTTTATATTCTACTGATATACAGTCACAGTAAGGAGGGGGTAAGAAAACTACTTATAAGAATCAACAAAAATATAAGCAAATCTGTAATAAAAATTAAAAAATGAATGTTTTAAAAAATAATAACTTAAAATAAGCATTTATATTTCTATCATAGCATGGTGAATTTTATTTTTATTCATTACTAGCTGATATACCCTTTCGTTGCCAGGTTACAGAAAGTAAAACATTTTAACTTTTAGTAAATTTTGTTAAGAAATATCGAAATAAAATTAAAATATAAATATTTAGATAATTCGCCTTAAATATTATAAACTGGTTAAACAAAGCAATCATTCTTTTATTCCCAATAATTTTTTTCACCTCTTAGCATTTGTTTTAAAGAATATAATAGTATTAGTTAAGAAAATAAATTGAAAAGTATTACTGTATCAGTATTATCAATAACTTGAGTATTATAATATCAAGTATTATCAGTAACTTGACTGGCGCCAGTCTTTTTTTCAAACCTGGCGCCAACTGGTGAGTGAAAGTCTGATGACAAAAATTATTTTTATCTAATTAAAAAATAATTTATAATTTTTTTTTCTACGAATTAATTGAATAAAATAATGCATTCAGAGGCAAAAAATTGAAATTTTAAGTGTTATAATTCTTATGTTTTGTTGTAATAAGCATACAAATACGTATTCATTATTTATTTATAAATTTTGGTATTGATTAATGTATGCCTTATACAGCCCATTGAAGCAAATGAGGATAATGATACCTTCTGAAATGAATTGTAGAAATAATCGCTTCGAATTTGTATTTTGAATGGTAGAAATTTGAAAATTTCTAGGGAATCTGACTATCCATGCGAGACGCTCACAAAATCGCCATCGAATCTCCTGGTTTCAGAAAGCAGTTTGGCGACAGACTTCTGAACAGAAAGAAATCAATTCAAAACTCGAAAAACATCATAAAATGTTCTTATGTTTATCTGAATGTGGACAAATTTGATATGTTAGTTAAAGCATTTTTTTTTTAATTTGCATGTGTGAGTGGATGTCCATGTTTATATCTGTTAACAAATTCCCCATTGAGTCTCCTCACTTTTGAAAGTAGTGTTTCTGGTAGTCAGTACATCAGATTTTGAATAGAAGGAGTTAAATTCAAAACTCGACAAACTTCATCGAATGTCACCTGTCTACACCAAGGATGGGCACTTAATTTGTTAACTGGTAAATCCCTTCAGAAAATGTATAAGGATGAATGTACATGATAAATGCAAACTCGTTAAGTAGAATTATTCATACAAATTGCAGTGGTACTAGTTAACAATCAAAATTCTATTCTCATTTTAAACTGGTCAATAATTTTAGCTTTTTCATGAGCCAAACGTGGAGAATTGCAAACTTTACAAAATTCAAATTTAATATGTAGTAAGTTACAAAATATGTTTACGAAATGATATTTCTCAATAGCTCTTCAGGTAAAAAACACTAATCATTTTTTAAACAATTTAGTTTTAAAATGAAAAGAAATAATGTTATTTAAAATTAACTATTTATGAAATAGTACGAAAAAACGCTGCAGAATTAAATATTTTTAAATAAATAAAAAAAAACAGCATATTGTAATAAAGTAATATTCTGAACTACATATTTTCGCTTTAGATGTTCTAGAATAAATATAGTTTTGCAAAGATAGTGTAATAATTTATTACAAGTAAAAATAATTATGTATATTACTGACATATATAATGGCATATATAATTTTTACATGAAATGGTACAAACAAATCATTGTTTGATACTTAGCTGTGGTAAAAAAAGAAACTTATTATTGACAAGATAACTTTTCAAAAACGATTTTTATTCTATTAATGATCTGTATTTTGGATCGATTCTTTTTACTTTGTTGTCATAGAGACTAAAGACAGTTTCTGAGAAAAAAAAAAATGCAATATTTTTTAGTAGTTTTATGCCAGGTAGGATAATGAATTAATTTAAATATTTTTGTAGAATCTAGGATCTTGTATTTTTCAGATATGACAAGATAAATAATACAATGTCAATGGAGAAAAAAAAGGAGAGAAACATCTCTTAGAGAACACTATTATTTGTGAAATGTTTGTGTTCGGACTTGAAACAAGAATCATTCTAAGCGAAATTGATTTTGAAATCTTTCCCTTAAGCCACCAGAAGTCAAAATAGCTGGGCTGAACATGATTTTTCCTTCGAAGTTGAATATTGGTTTTCTTCCAAGCAAAAACTTGTTCGAAATCATATACCAAAATGGAAATTTACAACTGGGCGGAATGGAAGGAAGATTCCTGGATTTGCTTTCCAAAGCACTGAGATTTAAATTCCATTTAAAATCCCCGGTTGATGGAGAACCAGGAAGAATGATTGGTAACGGAAACTGGACTGGTTTATTTGGCATGATTCAAAGAAAGGAAATAGACATCGCTTTCAGTACACTTTCAATTACAGAAGAGAGAATGCAAGTTGCTGATTTTAGTGAACCTCATACATCTAAAGATCTGACATTTCTTGTTGAAAAACCAGGGGCCTTACCAGCAAGATGGGCTATGTTTCATCCTTTCGATATGACGACTTGGAGTTTCATAATGTTCATCTTGCTCATGGGACCATGTGTATTAATGTTCTCTCTTAATCTGAAGGTTTCTTATAATAAATTGCTATTCCAGTTATTTGGAAGTATTTTGAAACAGCAATTGACCATAAACATGAAGTTTTACAGATGCAAAGTGTTCCTAATATTTTGGTGTGTGTATGCTTTTTTAATATCACTGTGTTATTCAACAATATTGTTGTCTTCTTTAACAGTACCTTTTCAAAAAGAACCTCTAAAAAATTTCTTGGAATTATCACAGGCAGTGAGGAGAAGAACATACAAATGCTTTTCAGTGAAAGGATCGTCTCTAGTGTCTATTTTGCAAGCATCTCAACAAGAACATCTGAGGTTCCTTGGAAAAGCTATTGAAGAAAATGAATGGTATTATAGCTTGAATAATCTGAATGTATTGAAACAGCAAAGAAGGACAAAGATTGCTGTAATTGACAATCGGTTTAAATTGCAACTCTTGCAAGGCACTTTGAAATATGGTTCTTATGTAATATCCAAAGATGCAGTGGCCTCCCTTAATTTTGCTTTACCTATGCGAAAAGATTTTTGTTGCACAGATAGGTTGAATACTGTGATATCTAGAATAAAAAGGGCAGGCTTATACATGAAACTAATGAAAGAAGAAAGGTTAAGAGTTTTGCTAACCTCAAAAAATTTTGTTATTGAAAATAATGATTCAACACCGTTAAGGATTCAAGATGTTTGGGGAGCGTTAATGCTATTTGCAATTGGTTGTATTGCCTCAATGGTTGTCTTATTATTGGAAATTATCTATTTTAGATTAATTAAAAGACGAAGTGATTGCAAATAAATCATATCACATAAAAAAGTGTTAAAATATTTTTCTAATAAGTAAGTCAAATAGTCGTTCAAATAAGCAAGTTCAAAGTAAGCCACATTATGAAGAACATATTCGAATTATATGATATATGTTCATCTATATCAAATAATTCGAATTATTAATGTTTAATGATTATAAATAATATTTAATAACGAATATTTATTCAAATAATTAAGTTCAAAGTAAGGAAAATTTTGAAAGCATTTCGGTAGTACATAATGTTCAACTATATCATATAATTTGAATTATTAATGTTTAATAATTATAAATAATATTTAATAATTAATATTTGTTGAAATAAGTAAGTTCAAAGTAAACGAAATTTTGAAGAATATAAATGAACGAGATAATTTTGGAAGCATTATGGGAGTACATAATGTTCAACTATATAGTATAACTTGAATTATTAATTATTAACAATTAAACAATATTGAATAATTTATTTTAGATTATATTAAAAAATATAAAAATAAATAACATAATTAAATTAAAATTAATACAAAAATAAATAACAATAATCCGGATAATTATTGAATACAAGAATACAAATGTAAATAAATTGTGATCAGAGAGTTTTATTCAGATTTTCCAATAACTTAAACATATTTTTTGTATAAATAAAAAAATATTTGTCCAACTAAAGTTCAATAAATCTATCTAAAACTCTTTGTAATATTACATATATTCATATCTCGTATATGCTTTGGTTATCTATATCGATTTATTTAGAACATAAAACTAAATTAGAAAAATTGTAATTTATATTATTCTACATAAAGTATGAAATTTTCGTAAAAGCATCTTCAAACTTAAATAATCTATGCTCTTTAAGCAGGAGTTTACTCTTATATAAAACTGTAAGAAGCTACTAGAAATGTCCTAGATACTTACACTGCAAAAATATTGGCATTTGATAAGAAAGCAAATGTTATAAGTCATTTAAATCTTTTATTTAAAAATATATAATGTGTTTTACACTTTAAAAATTTAACTAAAGCATATAATATCTGATGTAATATGTAGGTAATGTAATAATGTATGTAATATCTATGTGTAATGTAATGTGTAACATCCAAAAACAAAGCTTTAAAAAAATTTCTTGTATTTAAAATACAATTTTATTATCAACAGTTGCATGCAGGGCTTTTTTCAAAAAACAATTGTTTTTATCTAAGATAATTGCCAAGTAGTTTTCATTTGTTCCCAGTTCTAAACATTTCCACATAAGAATTTACAAAAAGTATTCAAGTGTATTCATTTCTTACGTAAGTTTATTATTCATTAGATTAGATTACATTATTCATTGGAAAAAGGATTACATTTAGATTATTCATTGTCCATTCATATATTTGAACAAAGAAGCAAAGATTTGAGTATGCATTGAAATGAGAATACATTGAAAATGCTTACTAAACACCTTTTTATTTTTCAACTGATAACATTTATGATTTCTAGTGAATACAATTATTAAATTATTGAAGAAAATTATTTTTGATGCTCATTTTTATCTGTGATGTTTTTGATATAAGAAAAGTTGATTCTGCATTTTAATTTATTAACAAACATTCACAGAAACTAAAAGTTATCGACAAATTTCATAAAAAGGAAATTTAAATACATTTTCTGGTTCATAATCTTTTAGCCTTTGTTTCCTCCTTCCCTTGTCTGTATTTCTTGCCAGTATAATACTTTAGACAGAAATAAAAGTTTTCTTTCATAAACAAGACATTTACCCCTTCTGTCAGATCTTTTCATATCTCTTTATTTCTTAATACTTTTTAAAGAATTTCTCATAACCTTTATAAGGAATTAAGGACTGGAATATTTACTTAGAATCCATTTAGTTCTATAGAATTCAACCAGATTAGTTACTGAAATTTCACTTACTATACATCTTGAACATGAAATATTAATTTAAACTTAATGAAAAGAAATTTACTATTTGAACAATATTAAAGTTCTTATTCTTTACATGAGGCGTCTCCAAACAAAGGGCCTGTGGGCCAACATCGGCCCGCGAGCGCGATCAATCAGGCCCGCAGCAGATTATTTTTAATTACATTGTAAAATGTAAAGTTTACAACGTAAGTAAATCTTACAAAAAAAATTATCAGATGTTTTTATGTAACGACCCATTAAGAAATACAATGACTGACGTACATAATGAAATTGAACATTTCAATTAAAATAAAGAATATGAGATGCGTCCTAAATTACAGCTACACTCTAGCTCTGCTATTCGCTACAAAATGGCGTTGGTATGCTTCGACAAACCAAGCTTAATTTCGCCCTTTTCCAGAAGATGGCTCTGTATTGCTGTAACGCAGGAAGGCATTTCCTCCGCAATTAACATGCCTTTGACACTTATCCGGAAGTACTAACCGAATGAAAATTTCTACATGATTCAAAACTACAGTATGTTGGTATGATGAGCTAGCTAGGTTTAGCCCTTGGAACTTGGTGGATGAGTTAATATGTCCTTTAGGCTAAAGAGTTTGGACACGTCTGGTCTACATAATACATAGTAAATGCTATTTATATTTAGAATAATTGCTTTTTAAATTTAAAATTTCAATAATTACGATGTTTTTAATTTTCGAATTATGTATCACATTTTTTGCATGAATTTTTATTATAAATTTCTAAGATCAATGGCCTTAAATACTTCATAAACTTTTATACTTTATGAATTCAAAAATTATATAGTTATATATATTGTTGTTACAAAAATGTTTTCGAAAATAATTCTTCATTTTTAATTTTCAACAATGTTTTCTGTTCATTTTCTTGGGTTCGAAACACGCTATCAGAATGGTTTACCGTAAGAGATATTCTTTATTTTAGTTACCCTCCAAGACTTTTAAATTCAGATTCTCCTTGCTCTATGATTTTAGTGGAAAATATACACTCAAGAGCCAAAACATTATGACCACCTGTCAATAACGAATTGGCCCACCTTTGGCGCACAGCACAGCTTCAACCCGCCATCACATGGATTAATACCACCACTTAATACCAGTTAAGTACCACTTCCACCTGATCACGTGCCTTGCACGTCAACCAGGCGAGTTCATTGCAAAATGTAGGGGTGGTCATAATGTTTTGGCTCTTGAGTGTATATTAACGTTAATAATAGGGCAAACATTTTTTGCTTCAATATTAATATATAATATCCATTACTATTATTATACAACAAAATGCTATATAGTATGAAAAAAGCATTGATTGATTATGTATTTATATGTCACTGTCATGAAATGTTTTTTTAAAATAAAAAAATCATTCGTCAAGATACCAAAATCAGCATTTTATGTATCATTCATATAATTTTTTAATAATTTTTAATATAAAAATTAATACATTTATAACTGATTCATTTTTTAAAAAAAAATAGTAACTAATACACTTATATAAGTTACGTAATAAAAAATCTTTTATTCAAGTAAAGCTTTTTTTAGCATCAAGATTACAGTTATTAACTTGAAACCTAAATCAAAAATATTTTACGATTGTATCCCCAAATTGCTACTACGAATAATTTATTATCTCTTTCAAGCTTAGAAAATTATTGCACTTGGAAAACATGAAATAACTTTATTGAGCCATTTATTATGTTTGAAATAAAATACATACATTTTTTATTTAACTTTTTCATACATCTAAAGAATTGTAACGGTAAAGTAATATTCTTCTAAATTAGTTTATTGGACATAGTTATAAAAATTTCCATATCATAAAAGTAAGAAAAGCAATTTAACGTGAGTAGTAACTACATTATCTGCCAATGTTTTACTCATCAAATGTAAATTGTTAATAAATAAAAAAAACTGCATGTAAACACTAAGAAAAAAAAAAAAAATCTCTTTGGGAGCTCATTTTTTTTTCTTGAAATGAATTTACATAGGGATCGATGGTCTTACTTTGTTGTCATAGTAACTAAAAGCAAATCTAAATAGAAAAAAAGGGTTTTTTTCTAATAACTTCCTACAAAAGCGTTGATAATAGCTTTTCCTAAGTAAATTCTCAAGGAATGTAATAGTTTTTTTTATAGGTTTTCAGTAATAGACGTTTTGTATCGCCAACTGCGTAGGATGATTAAGAAAAATTTAGAATTAAATTGTTAATGGAAGGTAGGTAAAGATGGAGAATGGAGGTAGAGATTTCTTGTAAAATATCATGGTCTAGTGGATCTATTTTTAAACTTCAAACAATTCAATCAAATGAAGATTTTCACTGTCGACTTAATCTTTGTTTCCCAAAAGCAAAGGAAAAGAAATTAATGGCGATTATGGCTTTCCCTGCCGAGATGAGAGTTGGTTATATTCCAAACATGAACCTTTTTGAAACGCAAATCCGAAATGGAAAATTAGAACTTGGTGGAATCGAAGGAAGATTCCTGAACCTACTTTCTCAAGCTTTAAGATTCAAATATCATTTGAAACCATCAGTTGATGGAGAATCAGGAAGACTAGACGATAATGGAAGCTGGACTGGTCTTTTTGGGATGATTCAAAGAAAGGAAATAGACATGGCTTTAAGTACACTTTCAATAACAGAAGAGAGGACTCAAGTTGCTGATTTCAGTGACGCTTACACATCTAAAGATCTGACGTTCATTGTTGAAAAGCCAGGAGCCCTACCAGCAAGATGGGCACTTATTTATCCATTTGATATTACCACTTGGATTTGCATAATAGTCACATTGATCATAGGACCATACCTCTTTAAGTTCTTTATTAGTCTGAAAATTTCATACAAGATACTTCTTTTTCAGTTATGGGGCAGTTTTCTAAAACAGCCTTTGACTATAAAATTCATTTCTGTCCAAGGCATAGTCCTTCAAATTTCTTGGTGTGTCCTGGCGCTTTTGATCTCAATGTTCTATTCCTCAATGCTGTTGTCGTTTCTTACAGTTCCTCTGGAAAAAGAACCTATCAAAAATTTCTTAGAACTATCGCAAGCTGTGAAAAAGGGCACTTATAGGTGCTTTTCAGTGAAAGGGTCTTCGATGTTCAATATCCTGCAGTCATCAAATCAAGAATACTTGAGGTACCTTGGTAACATCATGGAAGAAAAAAGATGGTTTTATGACATGAATAACATGGCGCCAATATTAAACAGCAAAGTAAAAGTCGCTGCCATTGACAACAGATTCAAGCTGGAACTAATACAGGGTACATTGAAACACGATTCTTACGTAGTGTCGAAAGATGTGGTTGTTTCCCTTAATTTTGCCATTCCTTTAAGGAAAGATTTCTGTTGCAAAGCAAAGTTGAACACTATAATATCTAGGCTACAAAGTGCGGGTTTATATTTCAAGTTAACTAGAGAGGAGAAATTGAGAGTCTTTCTTATGTCAAAAAAGGAGTTTGATGACAATTCGATTGTGTTATCACTTCGTGACTTAAGTGGAGCATTAATGTTTTATTCGTTTGGATGTGTGGCTTCTTTAATTGCTTTACTGTCTGAAATTGTTTATTTCAGATATAATAATAAACGTTAGTTATTGCATAAAGTTTACATGGACTTTGAAATAATATAATAAATATATTTTTCCCATTATTTATTTTCAAAGAAATTTGATGAATTGCATATATTTCCTTTTTAATGCAACTTGTAATAGAAAAAACATGCGTAAAAATGTATTAATTAATTATTAATTACATTTTGGGAATTGTTAATTAAATTAGATTAATTATTAACTGATTTAATATTTTGATGTGAATTATTTAAAAATATTGCAACATCCTTAATATCATAATAAAGTCTAAAATTAAAAAACATACATGGTATTATTACTATATTCGAATTGATATATAACAAATTGTATTTAGGAATATCTGACAACTTATGAGTCAACTATCATTGAACATTTTTTTAATTCTGTTTTATATTTTGAGCATATGATTATGTGAATTTTTTTGTTAATTTATAGATACAAATATTTTTTTAATTAAAAGATATTAGCATATTGTTGTTATTTTGTGTTTAAAATATTTATGTAATTAAAGCTTAATATATACGAACAATAATTTTCAAGGATAATTAACAAGGATTTCTTAAAAAAAAAAGGTACACTTTTTGTAAGAAAAAACTAGTAGTTCTTTATTATATTAAAATGCATTTCCATAATAAACTAAGTAAAGATAATTTTTAAATATAATAAATATAGATAAAATATTTTCAAGTAAATTTATTTACAAAATTTAAATGTTCTTACTATATATGACAAATGAATAGCAAAACACAACAATAATAAAGATATAAAAAGTTAACTGTAATAAAAGATTCCGTTTTCGTAATTAATAATTTTATTCTAAAGTATAGAATTCTTGCCTAATCGCAATTCACAATTAAATAAAAATGGCAGCAATTAAAATAAAATATTACCTTTGTAATCTGTTATTTTTAATTTCAAAAACTTCCATCTCTCTGTGTAGATATGACCTATTTAAACATTAGAATAATATCGATGCTGTTTGCTTTTTTATTCCTACTACTTCCGTTAGTAGTAACTATTTAAGTGTAACATTTTGCAGCTGTTGGAATTTTGATCCGCCTACACTACTGTCGTATCAATTTTCTTTTTTTTTATGTACAGCATGCAAGAACATTCACTACAGATTTTCTACATGTATTGTGTAACTTTCTTCTTGATTTAAATTATGTGTCTTTACGATACATTCAATAAATTAAATTTTAGTGGGAAATTAATAAATAACTAGAACACTTTAATGAAAAGCTTAATCAAATTAGTAAAATAATGATTTTTAATATAATTTATCTAACTTTTTAAACAGCATCAGATTTTTTTGCAATTGCTAAGAAAATGTAATATTAAGTATAATCAAATCATGCATAACTTTTAAAACAAAATAAGTAGATAGTCCATCTATCTAAAGTTTGTATATTAACGTGCAAACATGACTACTAAATTTAAAAAATAATCGATTTATAGTATGTTGTTTATTTCAGAAATGCAAAGACAGTAAAAGTAAAGGCAAAGACAACAGTCTGTAAATCTAGATCTTTATTTAATGTAATTTTAAAGATTAGAATTTTGATATAATGTTAATCCATATTCACTAAAAGCTTATTATATATTTTTGATTGAAAAAAATTAAATTGTATTACATTTTTATCCTTAAAATTATTATATTTTTCTCGAAAATTTGACAGAATTTGACTTATAAAAATTAATTTATATGTCTACTGTAGTTCAAAAAATACTAGGAAAAAAGAGATATACCAAAGTATGAACCCTTTTGAATGTGGTAGAGTGATCTACGAAAGAGTTAAGGTTTGGTTCGTCGCTCTACGGTCTTCTAGAGCACACTTTAGGCTAATTAGACCGGGATCTACAGTTTAATGTGGATTCCGAATCACCCACAAATATCCATGCCACCACCAGGATTCGAAGCCTTTGGCACCTACAGCCAGATCGCTAGCCAGTTGGCCCTCCTGATGCGAATTATAAGAATTTTAAATATTTGGGTTCTCAAATTAATGATCAAAATGAAATATCTTGAAATTAGAGCACAAATAGCAGCAGGAAATTGCTGCTATTATGCGCTACAAAAGATGTTAAGATTATCTTACTTGAATGGAAAGATAAATTATGTGCAGAGTCATTATCAGACCAATTGTTTTGTATGGCTCTGAGATCTGGTCTATGAGAAAGTGTGATGAAGAGTTGGTGAGAGTATGGGAAAGAAAGATTTTTGTAGCAGTATATGAGAATGACGAATTAGAATAAATAAAGAAAAATATGATTCATAAGGAGTTAGATATTGTTATGGAGATAAGGAGAAGGACAATTCAATCGCTGAATCATATTGAAAGAATGGTGTCAAACAGAACATAAAGAGAATTCCAGCTGATCTAGACCCAGAGAAAGATCAAGAATTAGATGGGGAGATCAAGTCGAGTCGGGTTGGAACGACGCCATTATTTCAAGAAGGGAGCAGAAATGGTTGAAATGTAGAATCAGTATCAAACAGTCTTATTTATTACCTTCAGCAAGAACAAGTAATATAAAAAAATTATTCTTAAGTCAATTCCTTTTTTTTTTTTTCACTTTATTGCAGAAAGTCCTTCATAAATAATTTTCATTCATTTTTTTAAGTTTATCTGGTGCCATCTATTGGTAGATATATGCAACTTAAATCTAACAAAACTAAAACTAATTAATTAAATTTAATTACTGAATTAATATTTGAAAAAACTGTATTAATATCACGTGTCATCCACTACAAGTTAAAAATAAATGTATTAGAACTTGAGTGGATGAATAAAAAGTATTTTATGAACGATTGAAAATTTGAACAAGATATATATAGGGAGAGTGTGAGCTAATAGAAGGAATTGAAAAAATAGGCCTTGCCTTTCAAACAATAAAGTGTCATTATCCACATGATTGTGCCTAGAGTTGAGAAACCACTTTACAGTTTTGGAAATTATGTGGATGAAATTGGGCTTCTTCAATTTTGAACGAATTTTGAAGTTTTGTCACTATCCATATCACTGTGCCTAGAACTAAAAATCCACTTCACTCTCCATTTTATAATTACATTAATTTTACATTTTTTAATATTAATTATCATTTTAATAATTTTACATTTTTTAATAAATTCTTGTTTTAATTCTTGTTTAAATTATAGTTTTCTTGATAAAATGCTTTTCAATAAGAAAACCTTCATGTGCTTATTTCTTTTTTTATAATCAAATATTTATTAAATCTTAATAATATTGTTTAAGGAAAGAAACTTCACTTAGTTAGAGTCATAGAAGGCAGCTAGTGCATTAATAAATATAAATAAATCAGATTAACTATTGATATATTTATAGGTTTTTTGATATATTTCATATTGTTGAAATAGTAATATAGAAAATAATTGTCATGGAAAAGAAATGCACAGACAAATAATCAACCTTCTTAGAAGCAATTTCTTTTATTTTTATTACCATTTCTACCAATAGATGCTTTGCTTTGTTATCACAATACATAAATGCTTGAAAAAAATATATCTATACAGTAAATTTGTAAAGTAATATTTCTAATAGTCAATATTAAAATGCGAAAAATAACTAAATTTGTATATTTTCGAAGACGTATAGAATTAATAATAATCGCATTATTTATCAATTTTATATTTTAGATTGTTAAAAAATATATAATGCTGAAAGTTGAGAGCATGAAAAATAAATCTCAATAAAAAAGGAAAATTATATTTGAAAGTAGATTCTCTGAGATGTTAATGGAATAATCCAGTCCTTCAAATTTGAAATAACATTCTAAAATTCATACTCATTTTCTCGGAAGTACTAGAATGATTGCTGCATATTTATGCCATCTGGGGCCTGATGACCGATTGCCTAGCGCTTGTTACCACAGGATTAGGGAACAGGTTTGAACCACAGGTTTCGATGCCCGACATGCCATGAATGCTTGTAGTGGTTCGGAATCTACTTTAAATAGTAGGTTCCGGTCTAATAGGATCATAGAGAGTTGTGAGGGGTAATGTTACTCGCGTTCGTAGCATATCTTCAAGCTATACATGCCCCCTGGGTAGTGCTAAATGAGTAATGCCAGTGCAGTCCTTGCTTATGGAATAAAGATTCATTGTCTCTGTATTGCCAGCTGCATTAGAACAACATAATTATGGTTTTATTCCAACTCAACATATATTCGAATTTAAACCTAAAATACTGATAATTGACGGAAACATTTTAATCTTACTTTTTAAATCCTGTTGTTGTTGACAAATCCTCAATGTCCTGCAGTGCGGGATGGGCATCTCAAGAGTGATTTACTCATGGATGGAGGGAAAGGGACAGCTTCTGTTGTAATGGAGCACCCGTTGGTAGAAGTCTGACTTTTGCTTTGTAACGCTCTTACAGTCATATGAGACCGGGACCTACGGCTTAAAGCGGATTAAGAGCCTACCCGGCGGTTCCACACTAATATGGAACCGCCGGGACTCGAACCCGAAACCTGGGGTACCGAGCGCCAGAGCGCTAGCCACTCGACCATTCAAGCCCCACTTTTTTTTAATCCTTCGGATCATTAGATAAGAAACAATCAGATAGAGAATACAATAGAATATACTGAAGGAATCATTAGATAGAGAAACCAATTTCAATTACAAAAAAGGAAGTTAAATTAGACTAATTAATATGCATCAAAGGAAGGAAGTAGACAGGGCTTTAAATCTTATTTTGTAGTAAAAGGAAAAACTGAAGTCGTGAATTTCACTTTCACAGAATATTCAAAATCTTTGTCACCATTCTAGGTTCTCTTAAATTTATTTAACACACTTTTAGGAAACATGTTAATAATTTTCTCGGTATAAACCAAACCTGTTGTCCTTTTCCTGTTGTCCAATATCCAAAATTTTTTCCCATAAAATTATGGATATTGTTTTGGGGAGCGGGGTTTTTCATGTCTCTGATAGATTTCGATTTTGGACATTTTCACTGAAATTTGATTTTTTTTTTTTTTAAAATTCCTTTCACAGGTTTGTTTGTAGATAGTTTGTACAGGTTCGTTTGTTTGTCATTTATTTACAAAAGAATTGAATAATTTTAAAAATAATTTAGTAAAAAGAATTAATTCAGAAGAAAAATTGTTTTAAAAGATCGCCTGGTGAAAGCAACGATAATGTTATTTCTAAATGAAAATGGGATTTTTCAAGAAAAGAATATCATTTGCAATTCTCTAATTTAATTTTAATTTTTTAAGTTTGTTATTATGCGTCTTGTTCTTACATTACATTCTAAATTTTATGGGTATCCTATATATCGGATCTGTATATTGCAATTTTTTATTTAGGGTTTTTTGTTTTTTCTCCAATTATTTGCCAACAGTTTCCAATGAAACTTAATAATTACTGTAGTGTGCAGGTTGGGCAACCAGATTGTAACTGGGTTTGGTTGAATTGAGATACTTGAAGCACAGGTTAGAGAACTCACAGCTTTATTTACACGAGCACAAACATTACACACATACAATTAGAGACAGACAATATTTAATATATTTAATGACATACAATTATAGATTCGTGGAAGGATTCCATTTCTAAGCCGAATACTCGATACTCCGGTACGCGCAGGAAACACGAAAGATATTTCCTCTCCGGGTGAGAGACTGTCGGCCAACTAATGTGCCGCGTTGCGTTAAACATATTTCCTCTCGGAATGAGAGACTATAAACTAAATATTTGTCAGCGGCAACGCGTGGCTCCACTGTACTTCCTATCGGGTGAGAGTCTCGGGGCCTACTGACCATATCTCCTGAATGCAAAGGGGACGCTCTTCCTAGTGTGTGGAAGCATAGTTACATTACTAGATAAATAATTATTCTTATTTCATGGTATATTTTTAATTTAATTTTAAATTGCTTTTACGCTAAAAGTTAATTCTTTATCGCCAAATGCTATCGCTTTACTCCAAAATTTAGCACTAATATGACAAAAACATTATGCCTAAATTGTCTTTACGCCAATTTATATCGCTTCATCGCCCAAATTTTACCACTATTATGGCAAAATTTTAATGTTTTCTTTTTACGCCACATATTGCAGCTTAACGCCAAAATATATCATTATTTTGCTAAAATTTTATTCCTAAATTGCTTTATGCCAAATTTAATTGCTTTATCGCTAAATTATTATGTGGAATTATGTTTTGCTAACACATATAAATGCATCATTTAGACAAAGACAATAATCGCTGTTACGATAAAATTATGCCAAAATTATTCGCTAATACGCCATTTTTTTTTTTTTTCATTTTGTGTCAAAAAATATTTCATGTTTTTTACAATGCCGAATTCGAATGACGAAACAAAATTATTTAAAAAGGAAAAAAAGAAAAGAAACCAATGAATAGCTTACATTTTATTCTGGTATATCCTTTTTATTTTAAATGATCTTTTTATTGCCTTATTAAAATTTATCCGTAGAATAGCCTTATCAAATGAATGAAGAAAACAAGAAGAACAACACCAGAAAACCACAGAAAAATTACATTCTAAAATTAAAAAGTTAACATTTTCCGCTCGAATTCAAATAACGGTTGCCACGAAACCTTAACTATGTCAAAAGCATTAAAAATAAACATCACAAAGCCGAGGAAAAATTTAATGCTTTCGATCGAGGTTTTAAAACGTTTTCGATAACGTTCTAAAAATAAAAAATAATTTTTTTCGCGTGAATTCAAATAACGGTTGTTATAAACCCTTAATTATTTCAACAGCATTAAAAAGAAAATAATTATTTTATAAGCAAATATAAGTTAATAATAAATTAAAAAAAATCCCTTTACTTGTTTGATCGTATTTTCATGAGTGGCAACATCATAAAAATTGTTTATTTTCTGTATCATATACCGTAAATATACGTTATAAGAACAATCTCAGAATAATCAATAATTTATCGGAATAAATATTTTAAAGAATATATATTTATGTTCTTTATTTACTACTTTGATAGTTATTTGCAAATAACTATCAAAGTAGAAATAAATAAATAATCATTATATTGTTTTGAAAATGAAGAAGTAAGAATTCCTCTAGAGTATTGTAACCCTAAAGAAATTGGCGGAGCATTGGCGAATATTCCATGTTGCAAGATTGGTAACTTCCTCAGAGGTACAGTATTCTAGATTTCAATAAGAAAGCATTTGAATTATAGTACTAAATACTGCCTTTATAGATAGTGTTCTTAATCTACGTATCAAGAGGAAAGAAGATTTGTCTTCTATAGTAAAACACTTCTTTGATTCTACATGTTGAAAATTTTTTCTGGGACATTTTTAATTTTAATATTTGTTTATTAATAATGATTTTTTTCTCGTTAAAATCTAGAATCCTGTACGCTTTGTGCCAAACACATCGCCAAGTCGATAAGTAAGCATTGAAATGAATGGGCCAGGTAGTTTGCACGGTAAAATATTACACCAAAATCCTTTACTGGGTAGCCAAACCGCCAAGTAAACAGACAAAATGGCTGCCGAAGTTCAGTGTCATTGTAAAATGCTATTTCGCCAAAATTTATAGCCAAACAGTGCTTTTACGCCAACACAAGCCGCCAAATAGCTATTACGTCATAGTTTATCGCTTTAAAGCCAAATATTATCACTATCCTGCTAAAATTTTAATCCCCGAAATGCAAAATTTAATGCTTTATCGCCAACATTTATATCTTTATAGCCATTTTTCACTAAGCAAATTTTGTTATATGACTTCTTTTAAGACAAAAATGCTTTATCGCCAATATTTATCGCTTTATAGCCACATTTTTTCAATAAGTGAATCTTGTTTTTTGAGGTGCTTTTACGCAAAAAGTTAAGGCTTTATCGCCAAATTTTTATCACTAAAATTTTTTTATCTCTGGAATACTTTTGCACCAAATGTTACTGATTTTACGGCGGAATTTAGTACTATTATGCCAAAAAAATTATATCTAAAATGCCTTTATGCCAATTTATATCGCTTTATCGCCAAATTTTTACCACTATTTTGTCAACATTTTAATGTTTTCTTTTTACGCCACATATTGCCGCTTTAACCCCAAAATATATCATTATTTTGTTAACATTTTATTCCTAAATTGCTTTCACTCCAAATTAAATTGCTTTATCGAAAAAATTATTATGTGGAATTTTATTTTGCTAAGTCACAAAAATGTATCATTTAGACAATGATAATAATCGCTGTTACGATAAAATTTCGCCAAAATTATTCGCTAATTTGCCTTTTTTTTTTTTTTTTTTTTTTTTTTTGTAATGTCAAAAAATAAATCATGTTCTTTATGAAGCCAAACTCGAATGATAAATTAATATGAACAAACAAAAGATAAAAAAAGAAGAAAAAACTAGAGAATAACTTACCTTTTATTGTTGTATGTCCTTCCTCTGTGGTGAAAACAAACATTTTCTTCCATCGATGAAATCATAAAATATTTTGCGGATGTCACATTCGTGCTGGCGCCGCCACATGTACTCTCTGCCAGATAATTATCAAATGTTCCGGACACATTATTTTATTAATATTAATTTATTTTAATTATTAAAAATTTACATTGTAACGTTAACTAACTTTCTAAAAAGCTAAAGGTTCAAATATTCCGAGCGAATTCTAATTACGGTTGCCACAAAATCCTAACTAAATGAACATCTTTAAAAAGGAAATTAATTATTTAAGAATAAAATATAAGTTATTAATAAATTAAAAAATCATTTTTCTTGTTTGTTTCTTACTTTCCTGAGTGGCAACTTCATAAAAATTATTTATGTTCTGAATCAGTGACCGATGACGTTGTAAGAATAAGTTCGGAATAATCAATAATTTATTGGTATACTTATTTAAAAGAATATATATTTCTGTTCTTATTTACTGCAAATAATAATATAATCACAATAACAATGAATAGTCAGTATATTGTTTGGAAAATGAAGCTACGAATTCCTCTAATTATAGTATTGCAATCCTAAAGGAATTGGCGACTTCCTCAGGGGTACAGTACCCTAGATTTTAACCTTTTTCTTTCAAAATTGTTCATTTCAAGGTTGAAATCTAGAATATTGTACCCTTGAGGATGTCGTTAATCTCGCAACCTGGAATAGTTCACCAATGTGTCCCCAATTTCTTTAATAATAATACTGTAATTAGAGGAATTCGCAATTTCTTCTTTTCCCGACCTACTTTGCTAGTTATTTTCAGAATTTTTATTTATAAAGTAAATAATAGTAAATAAGAACAGAATATTTATATTCTTTTAAATAATTATTCCAATAAATTATTGATTATAAGATTGTTCTTATAACATATGGCGCAAATTGATACAGAATATAAACTTTTATGAAATTGCCACTCATGAAAATACGCAACAAACAACAAAAACGATTTTTTACTTGATTAATAACTTATTTTTGATTATCAAATAATTATTTTCTTTTTAATGCTGTTGATATAGGTAAAGGTTTTGTGGCAACCATTATTTGATTTCGCTCGAAAAATTGTTACTCTTTATTTTTAGAACATTGATTCACGACAAAAACATCTCTCGATTGCATTACATTTTTCTGCTGTTTTGTGATGCTTCTTTGTACTGTTGTTGACATAATTAAGATTTTGTGGCAACTGTTATTTGAATTCGCGAAGAAAAATTTAACTTTTTAATTTGAGAAGCTAGTTCACAGAAGAAAAAAGCCGCTCGAAAGTATTAATTTTTTCTGGGGTTTTGTGATGATGTTCTTTGTTCTTCATTCATTTGATATGTCTATGCGAGGACAATTTTTAGTGAGGCAATAAAAAGATAATTTTCTCCTCAAATAAAGGATACATCAGAATAACATGCAAGTTATTCTCTGGTTTCTTCTCCCCCTTTTCGAATTCAATGTCTTAAACAGCATTAAATGTTTTTTAACATAATTGAAAAAAAATTTGGCGTATTAGCGAATAGCGATTATTATCGTTATTAAAATGAAACATTTTTGTGAGTTATCAAAGCAAAATTCCATATTATAATTTAAAAAATTTGGCGTAAAAGCAATTTAAGAATAAAATGTTTGCGAAATAGCGATATATTTTTGCGTTAAAGCAATAACATTTGGTGTAAAAGCAAATTATTTAAATTCTACCATAATAGTGCTAAAATTTGGCTTTTAAAGCGATAATATTTGGCGAAAACGCATTTCAGGAATTTTAGAAATTTGGTGATATAGCAATGCTTGTTCGTGTAAAAACAATTTAAGAATACAAATTTAACTTAGTGATAAAATTTATCGTAAAAACAATTTAAGGAATACAATTTGACGTAATAGCTGTTTGACTACTAATGTTGGCGTTAAAACGATTTTTGGCGACATAGCGTTTTACAAAGTCACTGAACTATGGCAGCTATTCGTTTGTTTACTTGGTGACTTGATATCCTAGTGATGGATTTTGGTGTAATATAGTTTTACCGCGAAAACTAACTGCGACTTTCATTATTATGTTTACTTGGAGACTTCGCATCCTGGCAATGCATTTGGCACAAAGAATACATGATTCTAGATTTTTACCCATTTCAAATTAAAAAATAGAATGTAATATCAGAGAAGTTTCTTTAAAGATGAAAATTAAAATTAAATAATGAAAAATTAAGAACTTACCTAAACTTACGGAAAGTAATATTTAGAGTAAAAACATAATAATGCTGTCAAATAATCAACAACATTAATATCAGAGCAGTCTACATCATTATCATCCCTCAATCTAACAAACAAGTTACTGACACCAAGGCATTTACAGAAAATTTCTCATTTTCATATGGCACTATTGTGATGTTAATAGACTGTTGTGATATTAATTGTCTGTTGTGACTATTATCTAACTGACACTATTGTGTCAGTTAGAAGCCAGTTACATAGATTTACCTTAAGAAGGATAATGAAGAACACTTTATGAACAAAAATATTAGTGTGAGCAAACTGTAACTCATCATTTACTTAACTCAGTTGTTAAAAAAATAAAATTATAATAACAAATAAAAGTTGGTATAAACTAAAATCATATAGCAAGCAAAAAAAAAATAGAATATTTAGGATACTGAAATATAGAACTACTTCTGCAAGTCTGTTGAAGACTTGACATTAATCACTGACATTTCTACTTCTGTTCTATTCAAATATATCTCTAATTAAATATCTCCTTATTGTTAAAGAATTTTGAAGAAATTATGTCAAAAAATTATTTGTCACTCGAAGATGAATTTAATAATTTAACTCAGTCAAGCATCATTGGGCGCGGTCAGTACTTGGGTGGGTGACCACCTGGGAACACCGCGTGCCGTTGGCAAATTTGGGACCTGAATGGCCGAGTGTCTAGCGCTCTGGCGCTCGGTGCCACAGGTTTCGGGTTCGAATCCCGGCGGTGCCATGGATGTTTGTAGTGGTTCGGAATCCACTTTAAGCCGTAGGTCCCGGTCTCCTATGACCGTAAGAGCGTCACGGAGCAAAAGTCAGGCTTCTACCTACGGGTGCTCCATCACAACAGAAGCTGCTTCCTTCCCCTTCAATCATGAGTACGTACGGGCTCGTGGGCTTGGTCAGCCAAGTGGGATAAGAAACAGCAACAACAAACAACAAACATAATTTAACACATTTTTCGGGAGAGGGGGATAGATTTCATGGTCTCCTACAAAGTGTTGGAATGACTGGGATTTAAAAGTTACATTAGACTGAATATGTCGCGTTTTTAATACGCTTTTATTAGTTTCACCTGTATGTTTGTTTGTAACTGAATCTTTGGGCTCGATTTTGCCCTACTTTAAGCGATCAGATTTAATTTAAACGTTGTAGACATATCAAGGACGGACGACACTAAAATATTTTTATAAGTTTATTATCTCATCGTGATTAGGATCGCCAGGATTAGAGATTTTATTTTAATTTATGAAGAGCAATTTAACCCATGTAGAATGAAAGTACCTAAGGCATTCAAACCTACGTGGGACAGTGGCACAACGGATAACCAACGGATAACTACAGATTCCCTGTTCGAGCCCTGGCTGGCTCGACATTCGCATTTAGCCTTTGTTTTACTCACAATTAAATTATTGTAAGAACTGTAGCTCCAGTCCTTCGTACAGGGACCTCATTTAAATATTATAGTTTAAAAACACTAAAAAACACACTTTTAGAGTTAATCAAACTAAAAAGTAAATAAATTATTGTTTAAAAAAACTAAAAAATACGCTTTTAGAGTTAATCAAACTAAAAAGTAAATAAATTATAGTTTAAAAAAAACTAAAAAACATGATTTTAGAGTTAATTAAACTAAAAGTATAAATTATAGTTTAAAAAAACTAAAAAACACGCTTTTAGAGTTAATCAAACTAAAAAGTTAAAAATAATTGTTAACATAAGAATAAAATTACTGACGAAAAAATTAATGTCACTGTTCTAAAAGCGTGGGGTGCTCGATATCAATAGTTATAATTTTTCATTAGTTTCATTCCGAAATGTAGAGTTAGTTTAAAAATGTCATACAAAGCACCCCACGCTTTTAGAACAGTGACATTCATTTTCTTGTCAGTCATTTTATTCTTATGTTAACAATTATTTTTTACTTTTTAGTTTGATTAACTCTAAAAGCGTGTTTTTTAATTTTTTTAAATTATTAATTTATTTTTTATTTTTTAGTTTGATTAATTATAAAAGCGTGTTTTTTAGTTTTTTTAAACTATAGTTTTTTATTTGATTTTCCACGCATCCAATGTAAAACATATCAGATATGTTTTTAATGTAATTATATAACATTTTACTCAGAGCTTGCATTCAAAAATTGTGCAATAAAAAGTCCCCCAAACTGTGGATGAACAAGATTATTCTGAGCTCTAAAAGGAAACAAAATTAATATGACTCAGGAATTATTGGAAAAAAAATGATAAAATGCGAATTTCTGACTAAAATAATTAAATACTGGTAAAAAAGATGAATAATACAAATCAGAAACTAATGGAAGAAATGATAAAATGCGCATTTCAGGCTAAAATACTTAAATTTTGATTCATAAAGAAAACAGAATTGATTTTAACTTATGAATTAATGAAAGAAATGTAATGAGAATTTCAAGCTAAATGAGAATTTCAAGCTAAAATATTTAAATATTGGCTAAAAAAAAGCAATATTGGTATGACTTAGGAACTGATGAAAGAAATGATAAAATGCGAATTTCTGACTAAAATAATTAAATACTGGTAAAAAGATGAATAATACAAATCAGAAACTAATGGAAGAAATGATAAAATGCGCATTTCAGGCTAAAATACTTTAATTTTGATTCATAAAGAAAACAGAATTGATTTTAACTTATGAATTAATGAAAGAAATGTAATGAGAATTTCAAGCTAAATGAGAATTTAAATGAGAATTTCAAGCTAAAATATTTAAATATTGGCTAAAAAAAAGCAATATTGGTATGACTTAGAACTGATGAAAGAAATGATAAAATGCGAATTTCTGACTAAAATAATTAAATACTGGTAAAAAAGATGAATAATACAAATCAGAAACTAATGGAAGAAATGATAAAATGCGCATTTCAGGCTAAAATACTTTAATTTTGATTCATAAAGAAAACAGAATTGATTTTAACTTATGAATTAATGAAAGAAATGTAATGAGAATTTCAAGCTAAATGAGAATTTAAATGAGAATTTCAAGCTAAAATATTTAAATATTGGCTAAAAAAAAGCAATATTGGTATGACTTAGGAACTGATGAAAGAAATGATAAAATGCGAATTTCTGACTAAAATAATTAAATACTGGTAAAAAAGATGAATAATACAAATCAGAAACTAATGGAAGAAATGATAAAATGCGCATTTCAGGCTAAAATACTTTAATTTTGATTCATAAAGAAAACAGAATTGATTTTAACTTATGAATTAATGAAAGAAATGTAATGAGAATTTCAAGCTAAATGAGAATTTAAATGAGAATTTCAAGCTAAAATATTTAAATATTGGCTAAAAAAAAGCAATATTGGTATGACTTAGGAACTGATGAAAGAAATGATAAAATGCGAATTTCTGACTAAAATAATTAAATACTGGTAAAAAGATGAATAATACAAATCAGAAACTAATGGAAGAAATGATAAAATGCGCATTTCAGGCTAAAATACTTAAATTTTGATTCATAAAGAAAACAGAATTGATTTTAACTTATGAATTAATGAAAGAAATGTAATGAGAATTTCAAGCTAAATGAGAATTTAAATGAGAATTTCAAGCTAAATGAGAATTTAAATGAGAATTTCAAGCTAAAATATTTAAATATTGGCTAAAAAAAAGCAATATTGGTATGACTTAGGAACTGATGAAAGAAATGATAAAATGAGAATTTCAGGCTAAAATATTTAAATACTCGCTCCTAAAGAAAGCAAAATTGATACGATTCGAGAACTAATGGGAGAAATAATAGAATATATAAAAATGATTGAAAATAAAATATACAAATAAAAAAATGATATAGATTTAATTCCATTGCAATTGCATTATGGAAAATTTCATAAACCATGCATTTAAATAATTTTGTTTAAAATTTGTGATAAAACTTCTTCTATATATCTGTAATTTAAAAACAAACAAATGGTTTGTATTACAAAACAACTAATTATTATTTTGCTCCCAGATTATAACTATTTATTAAAAAAATAGTTACTTCTCATTATATTGAACCATTAAATTATTCTAGTATTCTCGAATGTTAATTCAAAATGCAGCAGAAATATAAACCTCTTAACTTTATTTTTGTTCAGTAAATAAATAATAACTATAGTTGAAATATTTTTATTTGAAACAACAGTTTACTCCATTACTGTAATCGACAATGAACACTTTCTATTCATCTACACATGATAATTTTCTTTTGCAATTTTTTTGTGAACGGTACATTATACAGTTGTTTTTTGTAAAATCAGTTTTAAAAATTAATGCACTTGAACCAATAAGAGTAATATTTTAAAAAACTCTACCCATGTGTAATTTTTTTTATATTAAAGCTACATATATTTTTGAGATGAATGTTCTGAATTTTCCACCGGAAATAATGAATAATATTTATGGAATACAACAGAACTAATAAGATACTTCAAACCAAAATTATCCCACTACATTATTTTATTACTTTGTTACCATGGAATAAACCTTAAAAATAATTGTTATTTATCTAATAACTTAACAAATTTTTTTAGGTATCCAGGCAACATAAAAGCTTCAAGTTTAGTTAAAGTTTTATTTTAATATAAGTACTATTTTCGTACATTTTACCATTTACACATGTAATGATTCAATTTTTTTATTGCAAAATAAGATTGTTATTACGTATGAAATCCTGTGATAACATTAATAATAGTTAAAAAAGAAATATATGTTACTGGAAAATTTTCACGACACATTAGGCTTATTTTAGCAACTGTTCTTTAGAATGGACTTTCATTTGGCCTCAGTACAGAATTTCACTGAAATTTTATTTGGCATTTTATTTTAGAACAAAGCACCAATCGTCTTTTGCATACAGGATTAAGACATTTTACTTCATTAAAACTGATACAACGAGTAGAACAATGACTTTTCCTTCTAGAATAACTCTTGGACTCGTTCCAAACGAAAACGTGTTTGAAACGAAAGTAAAATTTGGAAGCATAACGCTTCATGGAATTGAAGGAAGATTTCTGGATTTGATATCCAAGACTCTGAAGTTTAAATGGATCCTAAAAACGCCGCCAGACAGAGAATCTGGAAGAATGAATGAAAATGGCAGCTGGACAGGACTTATTGGCATGATTCAAAGGAAAGAAGTGGACATGGCTTTAAATCTCATTCCCATGACAGAAAGTAGAACAAATGTTGTGGATTTCAGTGATCCTTACACAATTTATGATGTAACCTTTATTGTTGAAAAGCCAGGAACTGTTTCTCCAAAATGGGTGCTTTTGTACCCATTTGAAAACGTTGTTTGGTTATGTACCTTGATGATTTTTTTGGTGGGACTTAACATATTCGCATTTATTCTTAAGCGCAAAGTGTCTTACTGTGCCCTGCTTTTCAAGTTGTTTGGGAGTAACTTGAGACAGCCGCTCACCATCAAACCCACAAATGGAAAAATAATTTTTGTTTCGTGGTATATTTTTGCGATGTTGATGGCCATGTCTTACTCGACAACGGTGCTGTCCTTCTTAACAATCCCTTGGAAAGTAGAATACCCGAAAAATTTCTTGGAATTGTCACATGCTGTGAAAGAAGGCACCTACAGAAGCTTTACATTGAAGGGAGCATCAATGTTGTCCGTTTTGCAGAAATCAAGTCAAGAGTATTTCCAGTTCTTAGGTAAAATTATTGAAACCAATGAATGGTACTATGAAAGGAAAGACATAGAAAGCCTGAAAGATAATGTAACTAAGATTGCTTTTATTGGTACTCGTTACAAACTACACTTATTGCGTGGTGCCCTGAAGCTTAAATCGTATGCAAAATCAAGAGATCATCTTATTACATTCAATATCGCTATTGCCTTACGAAAGGACTTCTGTTGCAAACAAAGGTTGAACACTATAATATCGAGAATAAAAAGTGCAGGATTATATTCAAGGTTAGAAAAGCTAGAAAGCGGAAGAGCTTGGCATAAGTCCAAATCTATGTTCCATAAAGCAAAACAACATTGCAAGCCATTGAGTATTCATGACTTATTTGGAGTTTATATATCTTTGCTATCTGGTTATATGATATCATTTATTGCTTTATTATTGGAGATAATTCACTTTAAAATTTATACTAGATTTAGTGCAATTGTTTCTGTGAAATATAAATGGATAATAAAGTAAACAAATTAATATTTTAATTTTATTATACTAATTTAGAATAAATTTCTAAATTATTACATTAATTTATTTATTCAATTATTTTAATGTTCACTGTTTTACTGTTTAATAAGCTGAAAGTTTGCTTAATATCATTTCGCTTTTGAAATTTTAGTTCAGTAAATTTCTGCTTTCACCAGTATACATATCATTAAAATTTACAAAAGATTATTACAAATAATAAGATGTATAATAAATTAATTTTTGAAAATCCAATAAAACCTATATTATTTTCTCAGAATTTATTGTATTTTTTATCCAATATCGGCCTATACAACGCTGGTTTTAGAAATTTGCTGCGGTAAAATGATAAATCAATAGTCTTTTTATGATAATGATACCATCTTTTTAACATATGTTTTACTCTTTTCAAATATCTAGCATTGTATAGAATTCATTTTTTTTTAACATTTTAAATTCTTTTTATTTATCTATCCGCATTATTTTTTTTATTGTAATAGAACAGAAAAACTTAAATTTTTGTGTTTTGTCAATCTTTTGATGAGACTGTGATCAATCAAAAATGATATATATTTTTTTTTTAAATCGAAAACTTTCAAATAGCATTTGTGCTAAAACATTGCATGAATATTTTAATTTAAAATAAAATATATTTTATGTCTTTATTATTTAAAAAATAAAAACAATTTTTTATCTTAGATTAATCTAAAGTCAATGTCTCATCAGCAAAGTTCTAGCACTCCAATATCTTTTCACCTCGGTGGCCCATGCAAGGCCGTTTATCCGTTTATACTATGGTCTAGTATGGTGCCTGTCCATGATCTTGTCTTTCCCACAGATGATTCATGATCTTGTCTTTCCCACAGATGATCTATGATCTTGTCTTTTTTAATACGATTTTATTGGTTTCACCTGTATGTTTGTTTGTATGTATGTAACTGACTCTTTGGGCTCTGTTTTGCCCTACTTTAAGTGATCAGATTTAATTTAAACGTTGTAGACTTATCAAAGACCGACGACAATAAAATATTTTGACAAGTTTATTATCTCATCATGATTAGGATCGCCAGGATTAATGATTTTATTTTAACTTATGAAGAGCAATTTAACCCATGTAGAATGAAGGTACCTAAGACATTCAAACCTACCTGGGACAGCGGATAACGCGCCTGACTACGGATTAGGAGATTCCCTGTTCGAATCCTGGCTGGCTCGACATATTCGCATTTAGCCTTTGTTTTACTCACAATTAAATTAATGTAAGAACTATAGTTCCAGTCCTCCGTACTAGGACCTCATTTAAATATTATAGTTTCAAAACACTAAAAAACATGCTTTTAGAGTTTAAAGTAAAAAGTAAAAAATAAATTAATAGTTTAAAAAAACTAAAAAAGACATGTTTTTAGAGTTAATCAAACTAAAAAAACACGCTTTTAGAGTTAATCAAACTAAAAAGTAAAAAATAAATTAATAGTTTTAAAAAACACGCTTTTAGAGTTAATCAAACTAAAGTAAAAAATAATTGTTAACATAAGAATAAAACTACTGACGAGAAAATTAATGTCACTGTTCTAAAAGCGGAGGATGCTTTGTATGACATTTCGGAATGACACTAGTGAAAAATTATAACTATTGATATCGAGCACCCGCGCTTTTAGAACAGTGGCATGAATTTTCTCGTCAGTAGTTTTATTCTTATGTTAACAATTATTTTTTACTTTAGTTTGATTAACTCTAAAAGCGTGTTTTTTAGTTTTTTTAAACTATTAATTAATTTTTTTTAATAGTTTCCCCTATCAAGGATGCTAATGCGGTGCAGATGGCCCCTTTAAACAGTCATGGCGCACCGCAAGTCCAAATTCCTCGACAGCTTTTTCCCGAGGTTTGTCCCAAATGCCCTGTTAGAAAATGTGCATAACTCCTCGAGGAGATACGAGCAGTGAGCAATGCCTTCCATCTAAGTTTCATTTGATTTTTGATATAAAGTTTCATGGAATGAAAGGAGTTGCAAGTATTTGGACTAACCGTGTACCCTTCATAGCCAACAAATCTGCCTGATCATTACCTAACATAATTTCATCAAACCTAAAGCGAAAGTAAAAGATTATATTAGACTTTCTTTCGTCCCAATTGATATGCGTATTTTCCAGAAAATTTTCTCAGAATTTCCTTACATTCTCTCCATTGTTTTTATTCTTAATTAAGTTCATCAAAATAGTATGTTATTACACTAAGCCATTGCGTGTCATATATTTAGCATTATTACAGAAATGCAGTTTCTCAAACATTTTACAACTAAATCGCAATGAATTATTTTGCGAACTGAATGGATGACTTATGACTTATGTACGAGTGAACTGAACATTGTATGAATTGAACGATTCCTCAAAACATGCAAAGATTTTGGTTTCATTTGTAGCAACAGCGAAAATATTACATTAGCTTTAAAACTTATTTAGCAAATAAATAAATTTTAATTTTATATCAATATTATTTGATAAAATATTGATAATTTTATATCAATATTTTTTATCAATATTATATATGAACTTAATTAAAAATTTTATTTTTTACATGTACCAAAAGTGATGAATTTGAGTTGTTAATAGATAATACTCCAGTACTAAAGAAATAGATATTAGTTCCCATACTATAATAGATGTATATAAAATTAAACTAGTTTTTGTATATGAATCTTAATTCATAAAATTACTTATATGTCAAAGTGGAATTTTAATTGACATAAAAATACTTCAGTTCGTAAATTAATGTTGACAAAAAAAAATCTTTTTTTTTTTTTTTTTAACTCAAATTATTGATTATCGTATCATCAATATGTTTGAATAATATAGTACATTTAACCATATAATTTTATAATTTCATATTAAAAGTTTAATCATTTAAAAAAAAAAATAAAACTGTTGGACTTATCCAATAAAAAGGGCAGCATCTTTGAATAAATGATTCATTTTAAATCAGTTAGAAGCATGGAAAAAATTTGATGGTAATATCATATAAAGGTTAAAAATTAAAGAAAAAATTTCAATTACACAGCCAAAAGTAAATAAATTTTCATAAAAAGTACGCAATATACCTAAAAAATAACGCTGAATCAAAACACGATATGCAAGTTAGATTGATAGGTAGGTAGATAAGTAAATGTTTTATAAGGCAAAAGAACCAGTTTTGGCCAAGATGCGTCAAACAGAATTTAATATTTGAACAATTGGACAAAAATCAACAAAATATTTTTATCTTAACAATACAAAATTGAAAAAAAAAGTTAGTATAACCCTTGTCACAGGTTCAAAAAATTCAGCAAAATTCAATTCCATTAAAATCTATTAAACCAAAGACATGTCTTTCTCATCGTATTCTACATATACCTTAAAAGAAATGTCTGCCGTCATAGAAACTGATTCGGATTCGGATTTTGAGTCTAAAGTTGAGGGTTTGGAAGGCGAACTGTTTCATTTTTTTCCTGTTCACTTTATTATCCTTTGAATTTTGCTTCTTGGTTAAATGATTTTTGAATGATATCTGTTTTTAGGAATAGATTTGATTTTCTGAGTACTATAGTTTGAAAGGGATTCAGAGACAAACAGACCAGCAGAAGTATTGAGGCGAAACAGGCTAAATTTTTGATGAGATCGCCAGATTGTTTCTGTAACACTGCCATTCGTCATGACTGAAACTGAACGCACCGGACAGACTATTACACGATTTAGAGACATCGTTTGTTGCTTTGTTGTTTCAGCATAAGAAGAGATGGGCAGAGATGCGAATTTTCGATCTTCAGAATAGGTAGATGCTTCAGAAGATATATTGCTGCTCTTAACACACCCCTCTTCTTCAATCCAATCAATTCCATTGACACAATGGATTTTAATGCCAACTGAGTTAATAAACACCATCATTTTAAGCGTGGTACATCTCTGTCGTATCCAGCCAGGCTGTTAGAGATGATCATACTTCATACTGAAGCTCGTCACAAATTGAGCTAAGTTACTAATTTTTGGTGGGAGGGGGTTGCATTTTGTATATTATCGAGACATAAAAACTAACCTATAGCTTTTAGTTTTTGACTAATTTGTGAAGCAATATTTGATCAATATTTTTTTGTTGTTGCTGTTGTTGTAATTTCACTAAATTCCAATGAATTGAAATTTCTCATTCACAATTTTTTATTTTCTTCTTTAATTTCTGGAAACCAGCATGGTATAATTGGTATAATTTTTACCATCATGGTATTTTTGATATAATAATCATAAATTTATTAATTGTATTCTTCACTTATTAGAAAAAGCAGTTCTAAATGCGAATCGGATTTGAGTTGGTCCTCTACTATCATTTTTTGGCCACTGGTATTTGAGTTTAATGTGGATTCCGAACCACTAACAAATATCCATGCGCCAGCCAGGATTCAAACCTGACGCATGTGGTATTAATGGCCAGAACGGTAGCCAATAGATCATTTGGCCGCTACGGATCGGAAAAAGACTGAAATGAAAATGAAACGTAGAGCAAAATGTTCTTTAAAAATAAAACAATTGTTATTGGATAGTGTAATAGAATATTTTTTTAAAGTAAGAAATTCGAACCCATCTCCCATATTTTGGAATCCGTGCTCTCTTCCCACAAGGCTATATTTTAAAGAACAATGTTTTCCAATGCCGGGGTTTTTATTCGAAGATATTTTTCATTAAAATAGTGTACGTAGCAGCATCACTCAGGGTGTGTTAAGGGGCTGGTCTCCTTCCCCGCTTACAAATTTTACCATCACAGTTTTTCATCTACAAGTTCGTGTTTTTTTCATATCTCTTCGAATTCAACAATGAAACTTTCAGGCCCATAGAATTTTATATACTTATTATTACGGCCTTTATACAGCTCGTTTTTGGCCTAGACTAGGAAGGCTTTGAACCAAGATACCACACTTCGGATTCCCAGCGCTCTGTCCACCAGGCCATTTCGGCACCAAAGCAGTGAATATTTTAAAGAACAATGTTTGAATATCTATGAGTTATTTGGTAATTTAAATATTTGCTTATTTATGGAAAATAAGTACCTAAAATATTGCAGTTGAGTCCATATTAATAAATCCTATATCGAAAATTTATTTTAAATGTGCATAATATACTTTTTATGTACCATTTTAAGAAAGCCAACGTAAAATTTTAAAACTGATATTGCCTTCTCGTGTTATTATTTAATTAAGTACTTCAAACTGAGATTCAGTGCGAGAAGTTAACTTCATGGTAATGGTATGCTAACATTGCCAACTAATATGTTTTTATTACAGATAGTGATAGTCCTTAATTCAAGGATAATTTATTGTAAAGTGGATGTTTTGTTTTAAGTGCGGTGATGTAACATTTTTAACTAGGAAGCTACGGCACTTGTTATGGTTTCTGCAAATACAGGATATTCTCAATTGAGTGTAGTTTAAAGTACAAATCATTTATGAAACCTATACTACCTTTCTCACGATCATTTCAAAGCCTGTTTTGTCTTTCTCGTAATTTGCTTTGCAACCTTCAGGAATTATGAAGGAGGGCAATCTTTATTTCCTTTTCAATACACATTTATTTCTTTAAGAATAGGATTGGAAGTTTTATTTGAAACGATAATAAATGTAATGATTTCATTGATCAAAACATTGAATTGCATTGTTTTGATCTCGGAAAAAAGTCCTATTATATTGTTTGAATTCAATTTTTAATAATAAATATTTACATGTTTGTTTCATTAACTTAAATATAAAATAAGTATTGGCTAAACATGCTTTTATGAAAAGTTGCATGAACTGAGTCTAAATGAATCAAAGAATCTGACACAAAAATGAATGTCCCCATTGACACTGGCCATATAATTCACAATTTTATTGGCGAAATCTTCTCAAAAATCAGTTTTATGAGATATAATATTGAGGTTTGAGATATAATCTTGAGGTTTGTAATTATTAACTTTTTCTTTTTTATTCCTATTGAAACGCCGATAAAAATATTTTATTTTAATGAAAGGTGCACAGAAAAAATGAATGTCACCAGTGATCTCCTTACTCAGTGATTAAATTGTGTTACATGGTAGTTGAAAAATCAAAACGTATTTATAAATTTAATTTAACAACTTGTATATTTCAGCTTGAATTTTTGGGGTGAAACATATTCATGCCCAGTATTAATTGTTAACTTATAATGGCGAATATGCAGTTGAAAAATGAAATGTTTATGCAAATCTTTTAATATGCTGATTTTCAAATTAATCTCATTAATGCTTTATAGAAAACGCGGTGTTTCTTTTTTTTATAGAAATAAAAATGACTACTATCTATAAAGACACATTTTAATTTTTTATTCAATACATAAAAATATAAAAATTCTACATAATATGTTAAAAAAAGACATATATTTTTATCCTATGCAAATCAAGTATTTTTAAGTGATATATAATACAATAAAAACAATGAGATAATGAATTTACAAACATTTACACATTATCTTTAAATGAACATTTAAAGAAAATTCATGGTTTCAGTGTGGTATATACTAATGCCATAAAATATCACACTTGTGAGCGTTCATGGGCTTTTCATGGGCGCACCGAAAAGTCTCCGAAAAAGCCGGGTAGTTCCTCAAGACGTCGTTCACTCGGCGACGACCTGGGCTGTAATCGTCCTCCTCAATGTTTTCTTCGTTAGACCTTATTTCGCAAAATTGCTGAAGAAAATTTTTTTTTTTTTAAAAAATCAGTTTTTCCAAATGTACAATTACTCTATTACTCTATTTATTATGAAAAGGTAAAATATATTTAAGAATTTATTATTAAAGAGTGAATGTTCTGTACATTCATCAACAAAAATATAGAGATGCGTAATTCATATATAATTATGGTGTTCTGAAATTTCTGTAGATGGCATATTAATTATTGAAATAATGTAATACAGTCAGAAATACACATGTAAATGATATATTCCAATACAATAGTTTTTGGACTTAATTCGTCCATAAAATTCATCTAACGTAAACCTGAGTTTTCAATCCTTTCCAAAGGAATTTTTTTAATCATTCAAATTTTTAAATCATTAAATGTAAAGCAAATTCGATTTATGTGTGTGTGACATCGTCAGTGTCCTACAGAGAGAGGTGGACATCCTATAAATAGTGTCTACTCATGGATGGAGGTAAAGGGGCAACTAGTGCGATGGAGCACCCGTAGGTAGAAATATGTCTCGTCGTTGAGTCGAAGAACGTTCTGTAGTCCTATTAGACCGGGACATGCGGCTTAAAGTGAATTCCAAACCCCTGCAAGCATCCATGGCATCCCGAGACTCGAACCCAAGACTGTGTACTAAGCGCCAGATATATTAGACATTATTCTCGAATCTAGTCACTCTGTCATCGGGCCCAGATTCGATTTATTAGTATTCTTTAACGCAAATGATACTTTTTAAACGGATTCAATCATTTAAAGTTACTTTTAAGATAATTTATTTATGTTTAGGAAGTTTATTTATTAGTTAATTGAGTTTATTTATTAATGTTATTATTTTTTAATTTATTAAGTTTATTTAATTTATGTTATGAAAGATCAATCTAAGCATTTTTATTGTGTTTTTCGAATTTCCTCTCAATTTACCTTTTGATAGCAGCCATGGCTCATTTGTATCATTCACTAGCCAGCTTAGTAAGACGAAGGTTCAATTTCTGCTAGAGGCGTGCAGTTGTGTCACTGCTTTTGAAAACAAATAGATTCAGTGGTAATTGTGGCTGCAAGCCTTTCATCCTAATTCAAACGAGTTGGTTGAATGTTTCTTGTTTTTTTTTTTCAGTTAATGAAAGGCACTACACAAAAATGCAAGACATTTACTTTCCCCGCATTCCAGAGAAACGAGTTGACTCACTTAACTGTGATCAATTTATTAACTGTTATTCCTTATATTGGGATCAACAAGCTACGTAGCTTAATAAACCAACAAGGAGGATTTAACAAAAAAAAAAAAAAAAAAAAAAAAAACGATTTTTTCACAAATCGCACAAAACGTTTACTGAAAAACTGCTTTCTTTATGTTAATTTAGTATAAAATCCCCTCCAAAACTTAAAAAAAGTATTTTACTATTAAGAAAATAGAAAAAAAAAATATATAAAAATAGCTCTTGAGTTTATAAAATAAATACCATTATACATAAACCATTACTATTAGAAAATAAATGACATAAATTTCTCACTACAAAATACGGTGTGAAGTAATAGAGTTAGAAATTCCTACACAATTTAAAGAATCATAAAATACACATATCATTTTATGATTTCTCATTATAAGAGTTCGTTTCCGAAAATTCATTCATTAAAAAATCCATTCATTCACGTTCATTCATTCATTAAAATATATTCATAACTAATGACTCTTAAATAGAGATATATTACTGTAAATAATATAATTAAGTCACAATTTGTTCAAGTTAGTGTTATAAATTGCTGTAAATGAAAAAAATTAAATAAAAATATTTTTATAGACATACTTGAGCAAAATTGATAAAAAATAACTCCACATTAGAAAAGGGAAGTCCCGGTAAGATTTCTTCATCCCCTTCCTCGTGCAAGTACCTCAAATAGGCCTGAAAAATTTATTTATTCATTTTGAAGGAATCATATAAAACATGTTCCTAGTGTATGCACATCTATAACTAAAAATGTTTTATTTTATGATGAATTTTTGTAACAAATAAATAGACAATGTAACAAATTTGTAACAAATAAATAACAATAAATAACAAATAAATACTATAAATATGAATCATAAAGTAAACAGGATTATATTGTGAATCCATAACTTTTAACGAAAAACTATATAAATTTTAATTGTTTTATATTATTTATTTTGCCAATTGAAGTCTAAGTAACAATAAAATATTTCAATTTGAAATCGAATGTGTTATACTTATCACATCAACGTCATCGTATGATTTCGTTTAACTCAAAATATATATTAAAAACCGTTAATGGTCCTATATAAATTTTTTAAGTAAAATACAACTGTGAATATGTATATCGAGGATTTAAAAATATTAAAATTGATATTTTGCATTTAAATGCAGAATTATAATTTTTATAAATGTCAAGTATTATAAATATTAATTAACAAACTATAGACATTTTGTCGTAACATATTAAAATTTGAAAAGAATAATAAAAGAAATTTATAAAAACATAAATAAATATTGTTGCTCTCAAATATCGAGGACTTCAACATTTAATTCAATAAACTAAACGTCCATAATTATAAATATAAATTTGTTAATTTGTTTTTTTTTCTTAAATCAATTGTGAGCAATGTAAATCTTTATTCCAGTTATAAATTAATTTAATTTTTATGAAATTTATCTAAATTAATTAAACATTATTTTCTTAATTTCATATAAAAATGAATTGTAAGATATGTTTTTTACAAAAAAAAAAAAAAGAAATATAAATTATCATTAGAATAAGATTTATTACTAGAAAGGTAATTTAATTACGCTAATAAATAAATGCAGTGAACATACCAGTTTTTCAGCATTTTATAAAAGAAGAAAAAAATGTCTTACTTTGAAAGCTAAATGGATACCTTGATGATCACTCAAATCTTCAATAAGTGTGGGCTGAGCTCTCATCATCTAAAAGAAATTAAAGAGATGATTGTTATATGATTGTGATGGTGAACATTGATTGGAGCTCACTTGGCTAGTCAAGAGCCTCATCTCCTGTGGTGGGAAACATAAAAGAATGAAAGCATTGACAATGCCTAGAAGTTAAAAAGAGTCAGTGAGAATTTAAAAAGGTATAAAAATTCAGAAATTGAATTTAAGTAGGAGGTTAGAGCAGGATATTCCTTCAGTCTTTTAAAATTAGAGTGCTGTTAATATTGTTCAATCCCTTGAAGATGATTCCTCTAGGTGTTGGTGGTTGTCAATATTATTGAAGAATATTTCTGTAAGCTTTTTCCAGTACTTTTTGGGTACTTTTGGGAGTTGAATCTTTGAATATCATCATTTCTCATGAACCAATTGACATTCATATTTTGCTGAACTTTCAAGATTTTAGTATTATGGTCAGCCGCACAAGCTCATACTGGGCAAACATAGGTGAGGTTTGGTTTGGTTGTCGCTCTACGGTCATATTGTGCACACTTTGGGCTAATTAGACCGGGACCTACAGTTAACGAGGATTCCGAACCACTCACAAACATCCATACGTGCGCCAGGATTCGTACCTGAAGCATGCATATGTGAGGAGAGGACAGAACATAGAAGGGAGAATCAGAAGTTCATTATTTCTACTGATACTTGAATTTCTTGCAATAAGGGGATAAAGTCTTCTAATGTTTTTGCTGGTTTTTTGTTTGACATAGTTATAATGAAAATTTCAGTTTAGATGTTGATGAAGATAAATTCCGAGATATTTTGTTACTGATTTCCAGAAAATAAGTTAGTATTTGAGATAGGTAGATGGCCGGTTTTTTTATATTTTTGATTCTTGCTGAAGAAGACTGCTTCAGTTTTGCTAATGTTAAAAGCAATTTTAAACTTGTCATACCATGTAGAAAGATCATTTAGGTGTTTGTTTAATGCCCAGACAAGATATTTATGGTATTTGTTTCTGCAAAGAAATGATTTTTATAAATGACATAAAATATTTTTATTGCTATTATTCGCACCGTTACTACTTTATGAATTTCTCAAAACGGTTTTAACGGTCAAAAAGTTTAAAAAATTGTTATCGAATAAAAATTTTGAAATTCTTTGATGGCAACAAGTCAATTGCAAAGAAATTTTTGGTTAAAGAACAAAGACTCGATTCTGCTGGTCACACCTCTTATAAACTAGTATGGGGTTCTAATGCAGCTGGTGATACTAGACAATTATCTTTATGCCATAAACAAGGGCTCCACTATTGTTACTCATTTCGCACTACCCAGGGGTAGCTTGTAGTAGTGCAGCTTGAAGATATGCTACGGACGCGAGTAACACTACTCCCACAACCCTCAACGATCTTATTAGGCCGGGACGTACAGTTTAAAGTGGATTCCGAACCACTACAAACATCCATGGCACCACCGGCATTCGAACCCGAAATATGTGGTACCAAGTGACAGAGCGCTAACCACTTGGTAATCAGGCCTCTAACTTGTATATTCTATAAATTAGTATCATAGTGATGCATTGACTTTTGATGGCTTTCTTCAATGCGACAGGCAAATGTGAAGAAGTTACTCGTGGCACCACCACCTTTGCGCTGCTGTATGACTAATTCAAAATTTTCCTATACTATAACTGACAAGACATTAGATATGAAAATATTAATATTGTAATAATAAGATTTTTTAAATTTAGCTGTTATTAGATAAATTTCAAATAACAGGGTATTTTTTTAAAAAAATAAGGAAGGAATGACTGTAATAAAAGAGAGATACCATCTGTGGTAACAAAGAGATCTCTTACCGTTGTAGTATTTCCGCTCGTGGGCCTATCCATGAAACACAGGGCTTTTCTCTGCACTTGTCTCAGGACATAATTTGGAAAAGTAGTCCAGTTGAATTGAAAATAGGGATCCAGTGCTTCAAAAGATATAATTAGTATTAAAAGAATTCTGCGGTACTTTCAGAAAACTACAATGAGTCATATGAAAGTGTAAAGAAGAATACATAAATGTGGAAATTCTTTGTTAAATTTTGTAAACAATTACAAAAAGGTACAAAATGTAAACATTCACAGCTTGTAACACTTGAAATAAAAGATTTCAAGTAAGTTTTTTTACTTTGTCTACTATAACTGAATACTTGTATCTTGAATGGAATGACGGATGCAGCCTTATGTTAATGTTTAAGCAATGTTCTTTGTAGCAGGGCTGTACCAATAAGGGCTTTGCCGTTTACGATCTATTCTTTAAATTCTTCACCTTTAAGAAGTTATTAATAAACGTAATCTATGATGTTTTACATCATAAACTAATGTGGTGAACAATTTTAAAGTGGGTTTCTACTAGACATTTAAAAACTCCTAGAGGAGAACGACAGTCAATAATAAATCTGGGTGAACAGGAGAGCAAGCTTCTAATTGGCTAAGAGACTGGTTATTCTCCTTCATGAGATTTTAATATCCGGCGGATATCCACCTTAATAAAGCATTTTTGCGGAGTAACGCGGAGGAACAATGCCCCCGCAACGCTCTACGATCTTATTAGACAGGGACCTACTTTTTAAAAGTGAATTCCGAACCACTACAAACAACCATGGCACCGCCGGGACTCGAACCCGAAACCTGTGGTACCGAGCGCTAGCCACTCGGCCATTCAGGCCCATATCCAGTGAATATTTACGCAGATAATTAACGGTAACCACTACACTGTTTTGGAATAATCATTATTTTCAGAAACTCTTAAAATTCGAGTACAAATCAACTAATTTTAGTTTTATTAAAATTTTATTATTGTAAAAACACATTTAAAAATGCTAAGACATTCAAGTTCGTGTTTAATCGTAGGACAAAGGCAGGCTGGTAAAACACCACTCGTACGAAAAAATTCAATTTCCAACGTTTTAAGTTAATAATCTTAACGCAAAGATTTAAAAAGTACTTTTACAGGTTCAATAGCTACATTATTTTCTAGGACTAGATGGTCTGGATAGTTAGCTCCAACTTATCCGTTCATCTAGTCCATTTTAGTCTCCACTCGGTTCGAATCTAGTGAATGTTTTCGTAGTTAATTAACGGTAGTCACTATACTGTTTTGGAATAATCCTTATTTTCAGAATCTCTTAAAGTTCGAGTACAAATCAACTAATTTTAGTTTTATTAAAATTTTAGTATCGCAGAAATATATTTAAAAATAGTAAGATATCCAAGTATGTGTATAGTTTTAGGACAAAGCCAGGCTGGTAAAGAACCACTGGTACGAAAAATTCCTTTCCAACATTTTAAGTCAGTAAACTTCCCGCATAGATTTAAAAAGTACTTTTACAGGTTCAATAGCTACATTACTTCTAGGACTAGATGGTCTGGATAGTTAGCTCCAACTTATCCGTTCATCTGGTCCATTTTAGTCTCCACTCGGTTCGAATCTAGTGAATGTTTTCGTAGTTAATTAACGTTAGTCACTATACTGTTTTGGAATAATCATTATTTTCAGAAACTCTAAAGTTCGAGTACAAATCAACTAATTTTAGTTTTATTAAAATTTTAGTATCGCAGAAATATATTTAAAAATGGTAAGATATCCAAGTATGTGTATAGTTTTAGGACAAAGCCAGGCTGGTAAAGAACCACTGGTACGAAAAATTCCTTTCCAACATTTTAAGTCAGTAAACTTCCCGCATAGATTTAAAAAGTACTTTTACAGGTTCGATAGCAGATTTGTTTTCGTACATTACTTCTAGGACTAGATAATCATTATTTTCTGGATAGTTAGCTCCAACTTATCCGTTCATCTAGTCCATTTTAGTCTCCACTCGGTTCGAATCTAGTGAATGTTTTCGTAGTTAATTAACGTTAGTCACTATACTGTTTTGGAATAATCCTTATTTTCAGAGAACCATTTACTCTTAAAGTTCGAGTACAAATCAACTAATTTTAGTTTTATTAAAATTTTAGTATCGCAGAAATATATTTAAAAATAGTATGAATTGAGTTCCAATCTAACAATCATCTCAAGCAGTTGTTTCTATATATGTCGAAGTTAGAGGTTTACAAATCATTATCGAAAGTAAGTTTCCCAAATTTAATATCTCATATCCAGAAAATCAGTGCTATGTTTGCTTCATGTTATATATGTGAACAAGTGTTTTCAACTATGAACTTTAGAAAGAATTATTTCGGAAGTAGACTGACAGATGAGCATTTAGCCTCGTTCCTTAGAATCAATACATCTCACTTCGAATCTCAATATAAGGAACTTTTAAAAATGAAATTGCAATTTCATTCATCTCATTAACATATTTAAATTGTAATACTTGCATATTGTTTTAAAATTTTAGAAAAATTTATCTTTATCCGCCAAATTTTTTTTTTTTTTTTTTTTTTTTTTTTTCGATTTTTGGCCCGTGACCGAAAAAGTTTGCCCATCCCTGCTTTAGTAGGTAACTTTATCCAGGAAATTCTAAATTCTTGTTGTATGCACATAAAAAGATGACAGAGAAACTATTTACTTATTTAGTAGTTGACGTGCATCCTCTAACAGAAGAAGAATACAGATTACGTGACAGTTTGTTTCCAGACATTAGCTCGGTATACTGGATATATAAACCAAAGTGATAAAACACCTGAAGAAAAACTATTCATTTTTTAAGAACTGTTCATGCTCTGATGTGAAAAAACTAAATCACGATATGTATGCAAACGTTTTAAAAAAAACATGTCAAATGAAAGGTGTGTCAATCAATATCGGATTTTAAGTCAAAATTATGAAATCAGCACCAATGTTGTGAATAAAAAATCTTTATGTTTGTTTTATGATAAAAATATGTTTTAAATGATTATGTATCTCATATGGACACTATTCTCTATGAACTGATGATAGTACAGTTGATGAAAACTATAAATGAAACTAATATCAAGAAAAATGTTAATGAATTTTGTTAAATATTTTGTCTTTATGTTTTTGCTCAATAAATGTTATTTTTTTCCTTTCATTGTTTCATTTTATTTCTGAAACAATATCTAAATCATTAAATAGATGCAGTTTTTATTTGAATCAATGACTAGATTTTAAAAGTTTCGAAAGCATTTTTGTAGTTTCTTTACATATAGTATTGTATTTTCTAAACTAAGCATGAGAAATTCAGAATTATATTAGATAACTTTCATTACAGGTTTAAACATATTTAATCATGTTTCTTTCACGAAATTTTAAACTCCAAAAATACATTTATGCTTTTTCAATTCTTTCTATTAGGTCACATTCTCCCTATATATATCTTGTTCAAATTTTCAATACTTCATAAAATACTTTTTATACATCCATTCAAGTTCAAATACATTTTTTTGAACTTGCAGTGGATGACACTGGATGTTAAAACAGTTTTTTCGAATATTAATTCAGCAATTAAATTTAATTAATTAATTTTAGTTTTTTGTTGACTTAAGTTGCATATATCTACCAATAGATGGCGCCAGATGAAGTTAAAAAGATAAATGAAAATTATTTATAAAGGACTTTCTGCAATGTAGTGAAAAAGTAGGAATTGACTTTACAATTTTTTTTTTTTTTTTTTATTACTTGTTTTTTTTAGAAAAACTCCCAAAACTCAAGAAAAATATATGCAGGTTGCTATATAAACCAGAATCCTACAGCGACCTGCATATTCTGTTACAGGTCTGCGATACCTGAATTGTATATACAGCGACCTGTATATACGATTCAGTCCATCACAAACCAGAAATGAAAAGTGAAGAACTTATGGATATTTTTAGCAGGCTATTATTCTTTGAGCCTCTTCTATCCCTTTACTTTGTAATTAATTTGTAAAGATTCGTTAAATAAATATTAATTTTAAATATTGTTGTGTTGTAAATTTATAGAAATTTTTTTATAAAACTCTTTCCCAACAACATTATTTAAAACAATAAAAAAGTATATAAACATCGACTTACTTATCATGTTAAGAACGTCTTACACGGGGTTTCAAGCATACTAAGCAAATAATATTTAGAACATGATATCAAAGTCTGAAGCTAATATATAATATGCATTTCAAGTACTTTAATTGCTTAACATATAAATAATAACAAAAGTAATTTCCTGTGTTGAACATACTTTTTCTGCTTCAAAAACTTCAGTGTATATAAAACGATTTTTATTAAAAGACATTATCAAACACCACTGTGCTTAACTGATCAAAAGAAATATCTATTTATTCGTTTGTATAAAGAATTTCAAATCACTTAAATATTTTATTAAAATAAGATTTAATGTCTTTGTATGAAACATTATTTTATCATTTGAATATATAAAAAATAATAATAATAACGCAGAGTTTTCGAAGTTAGTTACATGAGGTGAGTAAATGGTGTGATAAAATGAGAAGTTACAAGCTATGGGTTAAATATGTGCCGTAAAATGAGTATGGGATAATCAGAATCATTCAATGTTTTCAAACTAAACAGTGTAACAAATAATATAAAAAAATTTTAAATTCAATTCCTATATTTTTTTCACTATATTGCTGAAAGTCCTTTATAAATAATTTTCATTCATTTTTTTAAGTTAGAAAAAATTCTCTCTCTCTCTCACACTTTCTCTTTCTCACATACACACTTTCCATCTCTCTCACTAATTTATTCACATGCTTCATTTTCATTTTGTTCCCTCCTTGACTCAGACTAGAACCCAGAATGAAAAAAGAATCTGAAAAAGAAATTTTTTTCCAGCTTCGCAACTGACGGTATTTAATTCCTAAATTGATATCGTGCTAAATATCTTATATAAGAGAAATTTTTTTCTCCTATACAAAACTAAAATTACTCAATTAAATTTAATTACTGAATTAATATTTGAAAAAACTGTATTAACATCAAGTGTCATCCGCTGCAAGTTTAAAAAAATGTATTTGAACTTGAGTGCAGGAATAAAAAGTATTTTATAAACGATTGAAAATTTGAACAAGATCTATAAATATATATAGGGAGAGTGTGAACTAATAGTTAGAATTGAAAATAAAAGAAAGGTTTTCACTTCAAGTTAAAATTTTCCTCTTACATCTGGGGCCATCTATTAGTAGATATATGCAACTTAAATCTAAAAAAAAAAAAACTAAAATTAATGAATTAAATTTAATTACTGAATTGATATTTGAAAAAAACTGCATTAACATCAAGTGTCATCCGCTGCAAGTTTAAAAAATGTATTTGAACTAGTGCAGGAATGTATTTTATAAACGATTGAAAATTTGAACAAGATCTATAAAATAATAGGGAGAGTGTGAACTAATAGTTAGAATTGAAAATAAAAGACAGGTTTTCACTTCAAGTTAAAACTTACATCTGGGGCCATCTATTAGTAGATATATGCAACTTAAATCTAAAAAAAAAAAACTAAAATTAATGAATTAAATTTAATTACTGAATTGATATTTGAAAAAACTGCATTAACATCAAGTGTCATCCGCTGCAAGTTTAAAAAAATGTATTTGAACTTGGTTGGATGGATAAAAAGTAATTTACGAAAGATTGAAAATTTGAACAAGATATGTACAGGGAGAGTGTGAAGTAATAATAGGAATTGAAAAACAAACACGGTCGACGCATCGATTGCAATGTGAGAAACATATGCGTTGTGAGCAGCAGTCGCTTCCATTGCAATAAATGCTTTGTGGGCAACAAGTGCTTCATTTGCAATTATACAACAAACACGATGTGGTCCAGAAAATGAAATTTTTTTGACAAATGGTCCAGAAGATGACCTCTGAAGACTTCTTACCTGTTTTTGACAATCGATCCTATATACACAACTCCTTTTATTTATATTGCAAATGTATCCCAAGTTAGATGAACTTCTCAACTAATTTTTCAAATTTATTTAATGTAAATATCATGTTTTGAAGTAGACAGTTTAATATCGATGTATAAAGCATCACTTACCTCTTAAGTCAAATGCGTGATTCAATTCCCGGCCAAGAAACATGCCCATGGTTGGCATTGATTTGTATCTAAACAAACAAAACATTTAATTACAATAATACAGAAAATATTTTTGTATTACGTAAAAATGTTGATATTTTTCTGAGAAATGATCTGGTGTCTAAAATTTAAAATTTCCAAAGTTAAAAATCCTTTTAAGAATTACTAAAAATTAAAAAAAAAAAATTTTTTTTTGAAATTTTGAAATAAATTTTTCAAGGAATACTTTAAGAATATGTATTTTTTCTTAACGAAATAAATGTTCCCTCCTTTAAAATGTCTCGATAACCATTGTCGCCTTGCTAGGTGCTAGGCGACTGTACATCAAATGCCAAGGCGATGAGACCTTGTATTTAATATCTAACAAAGCCAATTCACAGAAATCTTGATAAAAAGGGGAATAAAAATTTGACAATAGGCTTCATAATAAGATTGCTTTAAAAAGTTTTTTTCTTGATTTTTCTCGTCTAAAAATGAATATGGGTCAGTTCTTCTTAAACTCTAGAGATAAAATAAGACCATTTTATTCGGTGTTTTCCTGAATCCTCTATAAAAACGTTTGTATTGGCTAGTTCTATATACACTGAACTGACAAAAGTCATGGGATACCTCTTAATATCGTGTCGGCCCTCCTTTCGCCCGGCGAAGTGCAGCAACTCGACGTGGCATGGACTCAACAAGTCGTTGGAAGTCTTCTGCAGGAATATTGAGCCATGCTGTCTCGATAGACGTCCATAATTGTGAAAGCGTTGATGGTGCAGGATTTTGGGCACGAACAGACCTCTCGATGATGTCCCATAAATGCTCGATGGGATTCATGTCGGGCGATCTATGTGGCCAGATCATTCGTTGGAATTTTCCAGAATGTTCTTCAAACCAGTCGCGAACAGTTGTGGCCCGGTGACATGGCGCATTGTCATCCATAAAAATCCCATCGTTGTTTGGGTACATGAAGTCCATGAATGGCTGCAAGTGATCTCCAAGTAGCTGAACATAAGCATTTCCAGTCAATGTTCGGTCCAGTCGCACCAGAGGACCAAGTCAATGCCATGAAAAAACAGCCCACACCATTACGGAGCCACCACCAGCTTGAACAGTGCCTTGCTGACAGTTTGGGTCCATGGCTTCGTGGGGTCTGCGCCATACTCGAACCCTACCATCAGCTCTTACCAACTGAAATCGTGACTCATCGGACCAGGCCACGGTTTTCCATTCATCTAGGGACCAACCGATATGCTCACGTGCCCACGAGAGTCGCTGCAAGCGATGTCGTTCTGTCAGTAAAGGCACTCGAGTCGGTCTTCTGCTGGAATAGCCAAAGAAAGCCAAATTTCTCCGCACAGCTCTAACAGACAAGTCCCTTGTACGTCCCACATTGATTTCTGTGGTTATTTGACGCAGTGTTGCTTGTCTGTTAGAATTTACGACTCTTTGCAGACGTCGCCGGTCTCGGTCGTTAAGTGCAGGCGGTCGACCACTGTGCTGTCCATGCCTGAAATTTCATACTCTCGGCACACTCTTGACACAGTGGATCTGGGAATGTTGAATTCCCTAACGATTTCCGAAATGGCATGACCCATGCGTCTAGCTCCAACTAACATTCCGCGTTCAAAGTCTGTTAATTCCCGTCGTGCGGTCATCATCACGTCAAAACCTCTTCACATGAATAACTTGAACAGAAATGAAAGCTCTGCGAAAGCACTGCGCATTTATACCTGTTCTACGCGATGCTACTGCCATCTGAAAATTTGCATATTGCTATCCCATGACTTTTGTTACTTCAGTGTATATATAGAAACTTCCTTTCATGTGTGACAATGCTAAAACACTAGAGAGGTGTTTTAAACTAAAATGTATTAATACAGCAAAATTAGTGAACCAGATGACTTCCATGTTACAGAAAAATAATCTCACTTTCTTTTACTTGTTTCATTTGCTTTTAAATAAAAAATTTTATTTCTTAGGTATTATTTATATGGAAAATTTTAAAATTTCAGTTGTTATTTTTAAAAAAATCTGTTCAAAAAAGAAAGTATTAATGGAGTATTCTTAAACCAGACAGGGAAGAACTTTATTGGTTACTTACTTGGGCAAAGTGTCAGTCAATCCCAAAGATTTCAACATAGGCAGCGGAATTACTAGAAATAAGAAAAAAACATATATATAATTTAGAAATCACAAAAAAATGTAGTAAATCAAATAAAACAAATTGTGATAAAATTACAAACGAAAAAAAAAAAAAAAAAAAATTAACAACTCTTTTAGAAGTGACCTTTTTACTGAAAAATTGAATTGAATTCCACTGAAATAAATGTTTCTCAGATTTGAAGGTTATTAAACTTGACAGTGATTCTCATGTATTGTGGTACAGGATTTAAATTACTCACATTATTAAAAAAATAGAAAAATTATTTATATTAGAAAACTTTATTACTTAAAGTAAACTGTTTTTCAATGCTTAAAACGGTTTCAGTAACTCATAAACGGAGATTTGGGATCCAAGATAATGGATCCAATTTCATTATGCTGGCTTAATACAGCCAGCATAATGAAAGCCCATTTTTAAAACTTTCTAATAAATCCCATTTGATCACCCTATATAATTAAAATAATCCTACAATACATAAATCCTACAGTCTAAAATGCCATTTATTATTGTCCTTGGAGTAAGCAATGACCTCTATCTGAAGTGCAGATTTTTTTTAAATCAAATCTATGTAGGGCCTGATAACCGAGTGACTGCTGCTCTAGAGCTCTGTGCCACAGGTCTCGGGTTCTAGTACCGGCGGTGCCATGGATGCCTGTTATGGTTTGGAATTAATTTTAAACAGTAGGTCCCGGTCTAATATGACTGTTGGACATAGGACTGACAACCCTACCCCGTAAAAGAAAACATCTCCTGTTTTGGAATCAGCCAGTAGGCAGACAGCCATGGTCCAACGTCATTATTACCAGGGTGTTAGTTGGTCAAAATCTATATAAGAGATCTGAACATAGGTAGATATCATCTACTAAGTTTCATCAAAATTAAAGATGAGGCAACATAACTTTTTCTGAAAATTTTTAACTTTCCATGTAATCACCTAAGTGCACACTAATATCTTCGTTTCTATGAGCCTAAGTTTTCTTGCCACCAAACACATTAATGAATAAGTTAATAATATACAAATACATGTAAGGTAATACTAAGTAGATATTTTTTATGTGTGCTATTTTTGTTTCTTATCCCACTTGGTAGACCACAACATCTAGAACAAGTCCAAGAAACCGTGTGGTCTCATGGAAATAGGGAAAGGGGGGGGGTCAGCTTCTGTAATGGAGCACCTGTAGGTAGAAGGTTGACTTGACTCCTTGATGCTGAAGGGGGAACGAAGGCAGTGCCTTCCGGGCTGGGGGACATTCAGGGGGAACTATTCCGCATGACTAACGAGGCACTATGTTGAACATCACTAACGCATTCGAGTCTCCTCTTTCTGAAACAGTGTCTACAACAAAAGCCGCCAGCGGATTGAACCTTCTCAATAATGTCCATCAGCGGCGTGCACGAGTCGGGCTTTTGATATGTAAAACATATTAATAGTTTTCATAGAAGAATAGAAAAATATTCATATTCTCATGAGTCAAAGACCGAAGATAATATAAATGAAGTGATTGAATGAAATACAATTGGAAATTTCCCAATTCATTGCTTTTTTAGGTTTTGATAGAGTTTAACTGTGGCTCGAAAAAGCTTGAAAGCATTACATTTAGCATGTCAAAAATTAAGACCTGGCGAAAATAGGACTCATTTTCTCAAATCAAGTATTATTTTTAATCCTAATTTAAGGAAAAAAACATTCCATCCCCTTTCATAAGACATTTATCCAATTGTTTAACAAAAAATAAAGTACATTACCGATTACTTACGTATGAAATCGCTATCAAACGAAATCGTCGGAACTACATCCCAAGAAATATAGCCCCTGTGAAAGAAAATAATTTGCATTAAAGATTCAATGATGTTCGTAAATGATAAAATGATATAAATAAATTGCATGCAATAACTTTACAAAAAAAAAAAAAAAATAATCTAGTTATTGGCATTTCGATAAATAGCAGAATGAAAAGAAATGGGATTCAATATTTGTTTTAAAAGATTGTTTTATTAATTTGTTTTAATTTAATTATGCAGAATATACCTTTCACCAGCGGTATTATAGAATATAAATTAGATTCAAACTCATGTAAGTGAATTAAATTGCTTTCATTTCTTTTTAATCAGTTTAAATTTCTTTTTAAAAATTTGTAGATACTTAGTTCTATTATAGCATTTTTATATATGATTTAATGAATATGACCTTAAACATAAACAATATTTTTCTTTTGTATAAAATTAAAACTTAAATCACCTTTAAGTTAAACTATGTACTACTGAGATTCAAATGGGGTAGGAATTCTAAATAAAATAAAGAAAGATTAAGAAGTGGTAGAAAATATATTTTAGATAACAATTTTAAAGCAGGAAAGGCTAATAAACTTTAATTGTTCCTATATTGCTCATCAGAAACAAAAAATTTAAACATTACTGGAATTTTTGTTACAATTTACAGCATAAAAATATTTCATTATTCTCCAAAACTCGATTCAATACAGCAATTAAAAAAATACTTGGTAAAATCGCAGAATAGAGACCGTTGGGATTTGGCGTCAAAAAAATCGTTTCGCCGAAGTGCTCCAAATAATGGATTACGACTGTAAGTGTAGTGTATTGCAAACAGTATAAGAAATCTGGATTACCCCAGGATGGATACATAAATCTGTCGGTAAGAATGTCCTTCCTTTCAGTGAGGAGAAAGCAAGCCCCTAAATGCAACCCTAGAGAGAGTTTATGCGAAATTGTGGTTGTAAAATGTGGGTGCAGTGTAGCAGAATCCCGCCCCGTGGTGCATCCTGGTAAAGTTGGATCTGAATCTGTTAAACACGACCCTTATTAAATTCAGTATTTTTGGTTTCGTTCATCAATTTACTAGTCCCAAACTTTTTTAAAATGATCGTATGATACATACCGATGAATTGATTGAATGATATTTATGATACATACGTTTTGGATGTATGTTAATACATATTTTTGAATTTATGTACATCATCTGCATGAATACTGTGAACTTGATTCCTGTCTACTCTATGAAAGTTGCTAAAAATACTTTTAAAAAAATCAAGTAGAAAATTAAGAGTTAAGTTCTTTTGAAGAGGAAATATCATGTTAGGTATTTTAAAGAATGTATTTTTTTTCAAAACTTTTCAATTTGAAATATTAATTAAATTTAAGTATGTATATGTATTTGGGTATATCAAAGTACACCAATAAATAGTTACGTTATAGAGCGTCAATGCATACAGTAACTTAACTCAACTTGAAACTTTAATTAAGAAATAGAGATTAAAATAACTTACATATACAGGGTGATTATAATTAAAGTCCCTCTTTCAAAATGCTGTAAAAAAAGTACCACTCGTCACAATGAGTTCAAATTTGAACTGCAGATACTTGATGCCATACCATTTCCCCCTTCAAGTATCTTTAGTTCATATTTGAACTTATTGTGACGAGTGGTTCTTCTTTTATAGCATTTCGAAAGTGAGACTTTAATAATAATCACCCTGTGTATAAATGTTTTAGAACTTTCCAGACTCGGAAATATCTAGAAATAAAACAATATCCAACAAAAGAACATTCTAGAAGAAACCAGAAATTAACACAAAGTTAAAACAATGTTTAGGCACTTTGAGAGGAGATATTTAACCACTAAGACACTGGCAACACAGCGGCGGAAACAAATTTTGCTATAATATTTCTTGTTTTGAGATTTGTGTAACATTTCCAATATACTTACCTGCATTCAATTAAAGAAATAAAGTTACCTTTGTATTAGAACTTCTATATCTTGAAGAGATTTTGAGTTTGACACTGCTTCCATAGCTTTTCTTAAACGAATTGATTGCAGCGTCATTCCATTCTGAAGGAAAGAATCTCGTACTTTGCCCACCTGGAATCAATTGCAAAATAAAGATCGGCAATTGAAATTAAATGCTATTTTATAGACAAATAAACTTTTGAAATTGATAAATATACAATTACATAAAACTTTTTTTTTTTTTTTAAAGTGCTAAATATTCACTAAAAGAACGATTACACTGATGCCGAATATTAAAATAATTTTTACTAAGTTACTAGTACTGTTTCATTAATAAAAAAAGAAACATCTTACACTAGAATAAAAAGTGGCAAAAAAATTGTCATCTTTGGTTGGATACACTGGCATAACTTGCATTCGATCAATCTGAAAGAATAAAAGCAAATTTAACAATAAAACAAATGTCAAAAAAAATTTAAAAAATAAATGCATAACAGTACAAAGGGGAATTGAAAAATGCAATTTTTTTATCCCACTTGATCGGATCGATAGCAACATTTTAGACCAAATATATGAACCGGTGTGGTCTCATGGAAGGAGGGAGGAGGGCAGATTCTGTTCTGGTAGAGCACCCGTAGGTAGAAGTCTTACTTGTCTTCGTGTCGTTGAAGAAGGAGGGCAATGCCTTCTGTGAGGACTTTTAGAGGGGGACTACCCCGCATTTGAGTACAGTATGGGAAAACTCCGTCCAGTTTGTCCGGCTAACGAGGCAAGATGCTGAAAATCACAAACGCCATCGAGTTTCTTCGTTTTTTGATACTATGTCAACAAAGCCGCAGCGGATTGAATCTCAACACTACTATTGCAAAAATAAAATCTATTAATCGGATAGACGGATTTTTGATTTTATTTTGATTTGGATTTTTCATTCGACACAGAAAAAAAAAGGAATTTTGTATGATATATATATGACCTTAAAATATTCATATTCTTATTAAAAAATGCATTGCTATAAGAAAATCTATGCAGAATAAAATAAAAATACCCACGTATTTATTATAAATTTATTTTTATAATAAATACGTGCATAAATACCATTTTTATTTCATAAAGAATTTTTTTTATGGTTGCGCGTTTCAAGTAAAAATAAAATGGATTCGATGTTATTATTTTTCAAGTTAGAAAAATATCAACATGCTCAAAACTGTTACAATCGCACATACTAACTTTCAGTTTTTATTTAGTATGTCAGCGAATTTCGGCATTACTTGCAATTTTCCATGATAATAACATTTCAAAAATCATTCAAAATTCTATGATCAATCTGGTTTAGTTTGCCGCTCTATGGTCATTTTTTTTTTGCTCACTTTTGGCTAATAAGACCGGGACCTACAGTTTAATGTAAATTCTGAATCACTAATCATCCATGTCCTCGCTCGGATTCGGACCTGAAGCCTGTTGTACCAAAGGCAAGAGCGTTAGCAAATTGGCCATCAGGCCGCCTATGATCTATTTCAGATGGTACTGTCTTACGACTACGTGAATAAAAAAGAGGTTACAATTTCGATCTCCCTCTAGCACCGGCTTGCTATTTAAAACGAGAAAGTGGCGTCCATTTAAATGATAGAGAGTTTTTGCATAACGTACTTTAGAAATACGGAATTTTTTTATCCCCAGCGTGCATGCTCATAGGAAATTGCGCATGCGTATCTGTAATAATGTTTCCTGCGAGCATGCGCGCTAGGGAGAAAAAAATACCGTATTTCTAAAGTACGATATGCAAAAACTCTCTATTCTTTGTCATTTCTAGTCTAAGCTGCGTGGATATTTTTGTAGATTTTATAACAACAATGCACATGCGTTTTAATCGTCCTTCATTCCGTAAAAAGAGCTTTTTCGGTGTCATTTTTTCTTAGATAAGGAATACTATTATTAAAGAACACTTGGTGGAAAATGAAGATCAAGAGATTAGTTTCACAAAAAAAATGTGAAAGGAAGTTTTAAAAAACTCACCTTGTGTACACTTTTAACACGGTCATTTTCGAGAAGACTTCTAGTATCTTTCATGATAGTTCGAAATTCATTTTTTATCAAGCTAGCAATTTTGTCCATCTGTAAATAATATTTATATTTTGTATATGTTATCATAAATAATTTGGTTACTGTTTCTAAATTTATTATAAAATAAAACCAATAATTAACCCTTTTTAATTTTCGATTTAATGCGGATTTTTAAATAATTAATCTATAGTATATTGTTATTTTAGTCATTTTAAAGATCTACATTTCAAGATTTTTTTGATATATTACATATCTCCAATAACAACATTGTAGTTTATTTATGAAAATTTCACATTTTTCTGAAAATTAAACTAATATCAATTTTTAAAAATAATAATTGATTTCACTAATATCGTTTGTAATCGCTTTTAGAAGAGATGTTTAAAAAAAAAAGGAACTTTCGTAGAGTCTTCTTCGATGGCGTAACAGCCTCATGGGGGGCCAAGGCCGTCTACCTACTAGCAGATTTCGAAAAAAAAATTAAGTTTGGTTTGTCGTTCTGGGATCATTTTGTGCACATGAGGACTCCGAACCCCTAACAAACATACATGCCTCATAAAGGATTCGAACTTGAAGCCTGGGATACAAAAGGCCAAAGAGCTAGCCACTTGACCACCAGGCCACTTCAAAATAGGAGATGGCTTCCTTTTACAGGGTAGGGTTGTCAGCCCAATGCTTATTGACAATAATTACAATAATATTAGACCAAAATTATTAAGGTGGGTTTCGAACCACTACAAACATCTATGGCATCCCCGGGACTCGATCCCGAAATCTATAGCACCGAGTGCCAGACACTCGGCTATCAAGCCTCAGGGTCTTATTAAAAATATTTTAAAAAATCCAACCCTATACGAATAACTGATTGGAAAATAATAAAGATCGTCAAATAAATCCTAAAATGATAAATGATATTTTTGAATGAAATATTTTTGTTTGTGTAAGAAAAATAAAAGTTGTATAAATGAAATTATTATTAGTACTTGTATTAATATATTGTACATGTATGAGAATGTGAATATTGTACTTGTATTAATACTTTTATTAATACTCGTTTTTCTTCTATTAGAATAATTAGTAGCGAATTTCTGAAAAATAAGATTCACTTTTATGATGATTCAAATATGATTCACAATAAAACTTTTAAGAAATAGTTATATTTCTGTACTTACCGCTTCTTCTCCAATTCCTTCTGTTTGCAAACGATTTTGATAAACTTTAAGCACATTCATCCCCATGAAGTTTTTAATGTAGGAGACGCACTGTTTCCATAAAGGTACAGAATGTTTGGGCACAATATCAAAATGCTCTGCAACATCAAATGGTACTGTTTGATGATTTTCCAAAATTTGCCGGAAAGATGGGCCCAGGTACCCCAAATGAGTCAATACGAATTTCCATGTCAAGTAGTTGGATAACACTCTGAAACGAAAAAGGTAATTCCATTGCATTTTTTTAAAAAACAAGTACAGTAGAACCTTTGTAAACCAAGGGAGACGTCAAATAATTCGAGTTATAGAGTTTTCGACTTACGCGGATTTTGTAAGGAAATATTCGACTTGTAGAGGTTTACATTCTTTCTAACTTATTTTGAGTTAGAGAGGTAAAATAAATAAAAATTCAAGTTTCAGAGGTAATAAACATGTTTATTTGCAACTTAAAAGTTATATTATGTACTACAATAAAAAAATCAAAATAATTCCGAAACAACCTTAATAGTTAAAAATATTAATTATTAAAAAGGTCAATTATTTATTTATTTTATTTTATTTTTTGCTTTAGACAATTCGACCGTTCTCTATCTATCGCTAGAGTTCAAATGAAATCAATAGCAATAATAAGAGTTATAAAAATAAGAATTATAATAAGAATATTTCATAGAATTGGTTATTCTATTTATTATATACTCACACATTGTATTCTAAGAAACAATGACGTGCATTGTCGGCAAATCCTTAAAGTGGGTAACTTATTTTTCTTCGAGCTATAGAGGTAATTAATTTCAAATCATCGGTTGTAAAAGTTGTAAAAAAGATTGTAAAATCAAACATTGCTAATGTTCGAGATACAAAGGTCCATTTTGTTTTTCGAGTTACGGAGGGAAAATTTACACCAAAATGGCTTGACTTATAGAGGGTTGAAATTTCGAGTAATGGAGGTTTTGTGGATTGAAAGAAACAAATATTTTCTTCGAGTTTTGGAGGTTTTCGACTTATCGATGTTCGACTTAAAGAGGTTCTACTGTAATATAAAAATACTTTTTTTAAGTCAATTCCTACTTAGGTCAACAAAAAAAAACTTATTTTAGTTACTTTTTATTAAATAATTACAATTAATGTAAACAAAAATTCTTCTATTTTATTTTTCGAGAAAAATCCTTCATTCTAAGCACTAAGCCACAACTGCTAACACCTCTCGAAAATCATTTGGATAAACCGTCTACTTAAAGCAAAAACTTTAAAAAAACTACAGATTTTCGCAAGAACTGAACTTGCATCCTTCACCTTCACGTGAAATATACTGAAATCCTCGCATTTTACCGATTGAGCTACTACCTGTTGATCTCGATTCTCATTACAAACTGCTAAAACTCTATTTAAAGTATCAACAAGTATAAAAAAAAAATTGTTAAAGTCAATTCCTACTTTTTTTCACTCTATTGCAGAAAGTCCTTTATAAATAATTTTCATTCACTTTTTTAAGTTTATTGGGCGCCATCTATTGGTAGATATAGGCAACTTAAATCTATCCAAAACTAAAATTAATTAATTAAATCTAATTACTGAATTAATATTTGAAAAAACTGTATCAACATCCAGTGCCATCCGCTACAAGTTCAAAAAAAAAATGTATTTGAACTGGAGTGGATGAATAAAAAGTATTTTATGAACGATTGAAAATTTGAACAAGATATATATGTATATATATAAATAAAGCGTGAACTAATAGAAGGAATGGAAAAAAAAAAAAAAAAGAAATATTTTATTTCAACAAATACATCTGCCATCTATTGGTAGATACATGCAACTTAAATTTAAAAAAAAAACTAAAATTAATTTAATTAAATTTAATTAAATATTTGAAAATGTATTAACATCATGCCATCCACTACAAGTTCAAAAAGAGTTGAACTGGAGTGGATGAATAAAAAGTATTTTATGAACGATTGAAAATTTGAACAATATATATATATATATATATAAATAAAGCGTGAACTAATAGAAGGAATGGAAAAAAAAGAAATATTTTCATTTCAAGTTCAAATTTTCCTCTTACATCTGGCGTCATCTATTGGTAGATACATGCAACTTAAATTTAAAAAAAACTAAAATTAATTAATTAAATTTAATTAATGAATTAATATTTGAAAAAATGTATTAACATCAAGTGCCATCCACTACAAGTTCAAAAAGAGTTGAACTGGAGTGGATGAATAAAAAGTATTTTATTAACGATTGAAAAGTTGAACAAGATATATATAGGAAAAATGTGAGCTAATAGAAGGAATTGAAAGAAAAAAAACTTAAATATATGAATAAGAGAGACTTTGAAAATATATTTCTTTGCTGAAAATTCCATAAAATAAGAACACTTTTTTGAGTGGCTTAGTAATAGATGAACGTACATTCAAAAGTGAAAAATAAGCTGCTTTCTCTTACTCAGCACGGTGAAGACATAATATGCATTTATATTTTACAACCTTTGAACAATAGGAGTTACAAAAGAAGTTATTCTTTTTCTAGATCATGTGCCAGACATTCTTGCAAACGGTTGCTTGTTTCTCTCATAGATATTGAAGTTGAAGATAGTTCCCTTTCCTCTGAAAATTATATTATTTTGGAAATAATAAGCAAATGAATTTTAACGGAATTTAAAATGAAACCTTAAAGGATCAGTAACTAATAAAATTTAAAGGAACCTTAAATGATCAGTAAGTAAGGCAATTTAAATGAAACCTTAATGGATTGTTTTTTAAATACAATTTTAAAAAGAACAATTAATAATTTATTATTACACTTTTAATTATATCGGGCACTTTAAAGATTTCGTAAATTTCAAAATTAAATCGTCTTTGCTTCATTTTTTTTTTTTTTTTTTTTTGACACCACCAAGGATACTTCTAAGAATTTTTCTTACAAAAACTGCCATTTTGTGTTCATTTTTTGTTAAAGACCAGTTTTCTGAGCCATACATTAAGAGAGAACAGTTTTCTGAGCCATACATTAGTAAGAGTTTTATAAATAAAAAGCTTCGTTTTTTCTAGTGCGTAAACGGGATTTCAGTAGAGGGCCAAGTCCAAAGAACATTTTGAAAAAAAAATAAATTGTGATTTTCTTTAATTGATAAAAAGTGTAAAAACATCAAATAAATTCTCTAACTAAATTAAATTACTTGGAATTATAAATAAAAATTAGAAATAATTTAAAATTTTTAGAAATGCAAATATGGCAACACTTGGTGATTTTAAGAATTCGTAGAACTCTCAAAATGCTTTACTAATCTCTATGTAACTCTCTCTCTCTCTAGAACTAACTGCCTGTAAATTAAATAAATTTTTAAAAGTAATTTTTCTTCTAATTTTTTTCAACTAAAATTCTTCAATTATTTGCAAGGTTGCTATTTAATCTTTCTTCTGATCTCTCTAAAATCGTTAGGATATAATTATAGCTATTAATAAATACTATTTTCCATCTAATTATATTAAAGAGGAAGGAGCCTGATGGCCGAATGGCTAGCGCTCTTGCGTTCGGGTACCACAGGTATCGAGTTCAAATCCCGGCTTTGCCCATGGGTGTTGTAATGGTTCGGAATCCACTTTAAACCGTAGCTCCCGGTAATAGCACTGTAGAGCATTGCGGGGGCATTGTTACTTCGCGTCCGTGGCTTACCATCAAGTTACACGAGCCCCTTGGGTAATGCAAAGTGAGTAACGTCTGTGCAGCCCTTATGGCGAAGATCACGGTCTATTTGCCAGCTGCATTAGAAAAAAAAATATTAGAGAGAAAGACATTTTCGGCAAAATAATTTTTGTTCTATAAATTAATAAACTGACGTTTATTTTTAATTAGTTGGATATCGCATTTATAAACACTTACTGTGCAGACGTTTCTCGCAATAAGGCCTCGACGTCTTCTATGCAGTTTTGGACTCTAATCACGTAAATGTCTTGCTGATCGTGAGGGAAATTCAATCGAAGCTCACTGAAAACTATGTTTCTCCACCTGATCCAATTTATCTATAAAAATAAATAGATAATACCAAATTTTATGTTTACATTCATATTTATTTACATTCATTTTTATTCGTTTTAATTATTTTTCAACATATGAACGAAAAGTGGTTTTTTTTAAAAAAATTTTATAGTATGCCAGTGTTTTTCAAGTATCCAAACATTGTTTTTTTTTTTTTTAATTTAGAAATATATTATTAACATTATTATTATTAATGGTTATAAGGAGTTATATATGTCGTTAAATCAAATTATTCATCATGATAAGAAACATCTATTATCTAAATTAAGACTAATTTACTAATTTTATTGTCTAAATTGATAGTAATAATGTATAATAATCACACTGATTGTCAATCCCGTTTTCTATGATGCTGATTGACAGGATCGAAAGCGTCAACACTTCCTAAACTTTATTACCAGTTGATTATGACTAGACACACAACAGACGAACTGTGGATTATGTGGATTATATCAGATTCCAAGGACCTTTTGAGGTCCTTAAGGTGGGCAAGTTTTATTATCTTCTACGACAAGCAAACACAACTCAAATAACAAAATCACCATCTGTACGCTCATCCATCTTTTATCCTCCGTAGTTCGATTTGCATGATACATTCTATCGCGGGAACCGATGAGGTCAGCAAGATTTGTGGTCACAGGACTTATCATCTGCATAAACAAGTTCGCCGAAAGTCAAATGTATTGTAAACTCATCGTTTGGGTGGGAAGGCCTGTTTACTTCATATTGAAAATAACGTGATATGCGCTTTATTGTACCATCTTGCACGAGTCAGATTTAATTTGAAATATTCCTTGACGAATCGTAATCAAGTTGCTACTCAATTAAAACATTAAGATTAATGTTTCAGACAATCAACCAAATCATTCATCTAAATGCCATGACATACGGATGGTATCTAAGTACCATCACTTCAGCGATTCACACAATCAACCAAATCATTCATCTAAATGCCATGACATACGGATGGTATCTAAGTACCATCACTTCAGCGATTCAGACAATCAACCAAATCATTCATCTAAATGCCATGACATACGGATGGTATCTAAGTACCATCACTTCAGCGATTCAGACAATCAACCAAATCATTCATCTAAATGCCATGACATACGGATGGTATCTAAGTACCATCACTTCAGCGATTCAGACAATCAACCAAATCATTCATCTAAATGTCATGACATACGGATGGTATCTAAGTACCATCACTTCAGCGATTCAGACAATCAACCAAATCATTCATCTAAATGCCATGACATACGGATGGTATCTAAGTACCATCACTTCAGCGATTCAGACAATCAACCAAATCATTCATCTAAATGCCATGACATACGGATGGTATCTAAGTACCATCACTTCAGCGATTCATCTTATTCGATCGCTGAATACATTGAGCCTCTGATTGTTGAGCAGTTCATCCATTCATGGAAGACTCTAAAAAACCTTATCTTGTAGAAAACATTTTGCAATTGATTGCATTGAGTAAACTGGATCTGCCAAAAAATAAAACTATTTTGTAAGGTACGGAAGAACAATTTTAATCTTCCGTGGCTAAAATATGTTTATTTATTCTGTAGCTAAATGCGTGAGGTTTAATAAAAAGAAAAGTCTAAATGACCTTATAAAATGACATCTGCCATAGATCACTTGCTGAAGGAAAGTAACTCCAAAATTTGCCAGGGGATAAGACATTGCTTTACTAAGGACCTTTCAAGAGGGGAAATTTTTATCTCTCCTTGCATTGATGCAATGAATTGTTCTTTCTGGTGCTGAATACACGAATAAAATAAGGGTTGGTTCCATTCAATGATATTACGTCCTCTGTCACTAGATCTACGAAAAGAACAATTAAAATTGTAATATGATGGGATACTGTCACCGTCCATTTTCAATTGGCATGGATTCTCATCCTAAACTGAAACTCTTGTGTTCTTACAAATGGACTAATTAGTCATAGAAGAAAATGTGTTAATATAATATACATTTCTGAGGTTCAGCTACTGCATTTTTATTATCCATTCACAGCTTTTTTTTAGCACAATTTCTCATATCAATGGTTTTTATTTTATAAATCTCTATTAAGTTTAATTTCAATAAAATAAGTTAGACTACAATCAAAAAGTTTAATTGATAAATCACCATTTTATTTTCAACTATCATATAATTTCCATTATTGAATCCAAAAAATAATTTATTTCAAATATTCTACAGAAGTAATATAAACATACAATAAAAATAATAATAAATTGTTCCACTTAATTTATTTTTAAGCTTACTTGTGGGGCAGAATCTGCAAATTTATGAAATGTATATCTATCTTTTTCTTCACCAGTATATTCATGGCATTTCTAAAAGGACAATAATATTAAGTTAAAATAGTAAAATAGTAAAAATTCAACAAAATATTTATCAATACTCAATAAAACATATACATACATATACTACCATCTGATTATTTTATATAGGAATATAAAATTGATATACACAGACCAGCCCCATTAATGTGACCACTTGTCAAAAGACAGAATATACACTCTTGTATATCCTTTGTGACTAATCCTCAGTGTCCTGCAGTGCGGGACGGACATCCCATGAGTGATCTACTCATGGATGGAGGGAAAGGGCAGCTTCTAAGTAGAAGTCTGACTTTTGCTCCGTGACGCTCTTACAGTCATAGGAGACCGGGACCTACGGCTTAAAGTGGATTCCGAACCACTACAAACATCCATGGCACCACCGGGAATCGAACCCGAAACCTGTGGCACCGACCGCCAGAGCGCTAGACACTCGGTCATTTAGGCAATACTCTTGTATATTCTGGCTTTAAGTGGAGTGTGGAATGTGGTATTTAAGTGGTATTAAGTGGAAATTCTTTATATACACTCCACTGCAATGTGCTGCCACCTGCCTTTTTTGTGATTGGTTATTTCACGTCGACGTCGAAATTAGGTGGTGGTCACATTAATGTGACTGGACTGTGTATATTTATATTTAAGAAAGAACATCTTAATATCCAATCTTAAGGTGTTACTTTAGTACTTTAAGCATTTAAGGAAATATATTTTATTTAATATTCCTTCCATTACACTAAAGCAACATGTTGAGTCTTATATTATAACAGAACATAACGAATTTGAAATATCAGAGTCTAAAATAAAAAAAGTTGTCCTTTATATCTTTATGTAATTAGATATTTAAAAATCAAAATATAACATAATAATTTGAGTAATGCATGTTAAATTTAAATAATATTCTGAGAAATTGATTTTCAATAATTTTTTATAGGACTGCATTTGCTTTATCTGCTGACCATGAGCGTTAACGAAAGATTTCGAAATGAGAAAAAATAGTTATATACCCGAGTAGCATAGCAAAAATCATAGTCGAATTTTAACATATCATCCATATCATCGTCGACGGCATCTGTAATATTTACGTCAAGCAGTTCCAAAACTGAGTGAAGTATTTTCTTGTGTTCAGCCTCTTTCATCCATATGTCAGTCGCATTTTCATATTTTTCCTCACAATCATGAAATATCAGGGGACTGGCGATTGTCATCTATAAAGAAAAAATAATAATTTATAGCAAATTTAAATAAAATCTTCCAGATGATTCAGTATAATACATGGATTTAAAAGACTATCTTTTTACGGAGTGTTACAAATACAGTGAAATAACGTACAACAAAGGCAGCCATGGCATTTTCAGAGCACTTTCATGTATGCCATTGTCATGGCATACATGAAAAGTCCAGTAAGGCACAAGTGGTCCAGTGGAAACGTGCCAAACGAACGTGCAGGCGGACAGAGGCTGGCGCCATTGTTGTAGTCACTGCTTTTAAAAAGGAGGAGATTCGAAGGGGATTGTGAAAAGTGTATAAAGCATTTCACATCGATAGCTATGTAGCCTGCAGAGCATGACAATCGATGAGAGTTTTACTAGTTTTGTCCTATGCTACCTGGCGAGAATAGTTATAGAACTTTTTATTGGTTTTCTTCCTTGCTATCTGGCGAGAAGGGTTATCAATTAAAGTTTTAGTGGTTTTCTCCCATGCTGCCTGGCGAGCATGGTTAGCGATGAGAGTTTTACTGATTTTCTCCCATGCTATCTGGCAAGAATGGTTATCGAAAGTTTTACTGACTTTCTCCCATGCTACCTGGCGAGCATGCTATCAATGAGAGTTTTACTATTTGTTTTCCATGCTATCTAGTGAGCATGATTATCGATGAGAGTTTTACTGGTTTTCTCCCATGCTACCTGGCGAGTATGGTTATCGATGAGAGTTTTACTTGTTTTCTCCTATGCTACCTGGCGAACATGACTATCAATGAGTTTTACTGGTTTTCTCCCATGCTACATGCAAATTTGGAGCAATTACCTCTAGTCCTCCAGGAAAACACTGTCCTCTCTTCAACATATCTGTGGGCTACTCGTGGCCTAAAAGAGACCCACTAATGTTCCCCCTAAACTTTATAACCGTATCCCTAGGTACGGAGGTGAAATGTAGGAAAAAAATAGGAGAGATAATGTATTTCGTATTAGATTCAGATAATAATTAATAACTGTAATTGTTTCAGTACACTTGTAAAAATGTATAAGTATTATGGTTTTTCAGTTTAAAAAAAGTTTTCTTTTTCAATGTAAAACAAATTAACAATGATAATTTCTGCAGTTTCGTACCCATACAGAATAAATACCAAATAAAAATAAATACCAAATTTAGAAAATGGAATTATACTTCTATGACTTGATCCAATTTAGAGATGAATTTTGGATGTAAATTATTCATGAAAATAATAAAAATGGAAATTATCTATACCGGATCTATATACTTGTGTAGATTTACCTTTAAAATTTCTCAGTTAATAAAGGCGAAGCATTATTCGTTGTTTATTGATTGTTTATTGAAGTTTTTTTAATAGATTGGAAAGACACATTCCGATATTTGAATTTTTCCTACGAACATGGTCCCCGACAAAATTCTTTCTTTCAAAAATAACCTAGAAACTATTTGTCTTTGTTTTACACAACAAAGGAATGTTTTTGAAATTTTAGCTTATATCTCACGCATGTGAGTTACGTAACTTTAACTTCACTTAATGTTTAATGCGTTGCTTATATATAATCCAAAATATACTTACATATGCCTCAGTGCGATAATCTAATTCTTTACTAAATGTTGCGCTCAGTCGAACGAGCGACGACATTCCTATGGCATTCAGTTTTGCCATTCTCCATTCGAGATCCAGTCGACATTCTTTCCATTCGGGATTCAGCAGTGGCCATTCACCAATACCCATATTCGACAAGACGTCTCGTAAATGTTTAACGGAAGTTTCTTCATTGCGCTCTGCATAAGAAAATTTGAATAAAAATTGATGCCGTAATATTCTCTTAACTGTTTCTGAATGGTCGAGTGGCTAGCGCTCTGGAGATCGGTACCACAGGTTTGGGGTTCGAGTCCCGGCGGTACCATGGATGTTGGTAGTGGTTCGGAATCCACTTTAAACCGTAGGTCCCGGTCCTAATAGGATCTTAGAGCGTTGCGGGGGCATTGTTACTCCACGTCCGTGGCTTATCTTCGAGTTACATGCGCCCCCTGGGTCATGCAAAGTGAGTAACGTCTGTGCAGCACTTGCCTTAAGGCATCCAAGACAGCTGTCTGAGTATTTACCAGCTGCATCAGAAAAAAAATCCTTGAAGATTACGTCGCTTCTAACTCCCCCTATCGGAGTTATGGCGAATGATAAACAATAGAAAATCCTCTGTTCTGTGAACACGCATGCTTTGTCAGTCCTCCTATCCCCGAAGAGAATGCTATTTTTTCCTTTTAATGGTTTCTTGATTTTTACCTAATATTTTGTCAAATTAAATATCAAATCACTCAGATGATTAGCTATTTGAATCGCACGTAGACTTTCTTTGTAATTGCAAAGATATTTTCTGATTTATTTTAAGAAACATTTGGGACTTACGGCTGAGTGATTAGCGCTCTTTCGCGCGGTGCCACAGGTTTGGGTTCGAGTCCCGGCGGCGTCATAGATGTTTATAGTGGCTCGGAATCCACTTTAAACCGTAGATCCCGGTCCAATACGACTGTTGGGCGTAGGGCTGACAACCCTACCCCGTAGAAGTCAGGCAGCCAAGTCATACTTCTACCTACGGGTGCTCTATCGTAACAGAAACTATCCCCCCCCTTTCCCTCCTTCCATGAGACCACACGGGTTATTGGACTTGGTCTATGTTACTAAGGTCCAGTCTACCAAGGTGGGATACAAAACAGTCAGAAATATTTTTTAAAGATTGCAGTTGTATATCTTTCCACTTTTATCATAACAAGTCTATAAATATGGAAATTTCAAGTAGCGTATAATTCAAATATAATTTCTTAATTCTAATTTAACTCCTAGTTTTGAAATTTCTAAATATGTGCATTTGATCTTTCTGATAATTCAATTAAAAGTATAATTAAACAAATTGGACATTTATTCTGAAATCTATGATTGATATAAAAAAAATTATATCATATTAAGTAATAGTATTTTGTTAATAATTAATTTTTAAAGGGAATGTATAATAGACTAATAAAAACTTAGATATGATATCAAGATTCAAAATAAAAATTAAACGTAACACTATAAAACTAAGAATATATCCATTAAAACTTACGTAATTGATTACAACCAATATCTGTGAATAATATGTGGAATTCAATAAGCTCTTTTATGAAGATATTTGCATCGGATCATCAATTTATCAAAATAAGTAAATAAATGAAATAATCTTCGAAGTTATTCCGTAATTTAATTTTGTAAGTTGAATCTAAATTATTTTCTACTACTGATGAAAACACTTTTATTAACAAAATTTTATTTGCTTAATTATCCAATCCATTCACATAACAATGCTTTTTTAAGCTATCATATTTTACGTATACTGCATCACTGTTTTCGATATTGATAAATCAAGATCCTATATATATAAATAATTAAAATGCTAGTGTAATAGAAAAGAAAGCTGAGATTAGAATTCGCTGAAGGCATTCGTTCAGTGCTATCAAAAACGAGGAGATTTGATGGCGATTGTCACAATATGTGTTTAACGTTTTGCATCGATATTCAGGTTGCCTAGTGAGATTTTTTTTTCTCCCACGCGACATGCAAATGCAGGATAATTATACCTAAAAGTCTACCTGGAAGACATTATACTTTCTTCATCCTCCGTCGGTGGGATGCTCGTGATATGCACGAGGCCCACCGATGTTCCACCCTCACTTTTTTAATTGATAAGGGGCGACATAGCCCTAAGTGGGAGGTGGGTGGAGGGAAAAAAGAGTGATTGATACCCCATAAATAAATATAAACTAATTAAGCAAATGTGTTATTCATGAATTAAAAAAAAAAAAAATTTAAAAATTTTAGTTGTTAAAACTATATATATATATTCACCGAAGTGAAGCATCATTGGGCGCGGTCAGTACTTGGGTGGGTGACCACCTGGGAACACCACGTGCCGTTGGCAAATTTGGGACCTGAATGGCCGAGTGTCTAGCGCTCTGGCGCTCGGTGCCACAGGTTTCGGGTTCGAATCCCGGCGGTGCCATGGATGTTTGTAGTGGTTCGGAATCCACTTTAAGCCGTAGGTCCCGGTCTTCTATGACTGTAAGAGCGTCACGGAGCAAAAGTCAGGCTTCTACCTACGGGTGCTCCATCACAACAGAAGCTGCTTCCTTTCCCTTCAATCATGAGTCCATAAGGGCTTGTGGGCTTGGCCAGCCAAGTGGGATAAGAAATAACAAAACAACAAACATATATATATATATATATATATATATATATGTCTTTAAACTATAAATTATATAAGTTTCTTACCAAGTTCCATACAAGACTGGTAGACTTGCTTGGTTTTCAACAACGATTCACTGTCATTTCCATTGTTAGGTTCTTCTATAATACCTATAGATATAACATTATATTATTCAATACAACATTTGCTTATTCCCTTACATAAATTAATATTGGATTGTATCTGATAATAGTTTTGATATGAAGATAATAGTTTTTTTTTAACTAGTGAATCGTATTTATTTTTCCAAACAGAAATCAAAAAGTTTTACTGTGAAAATTCAACTGTTCTAATGATAGCATCTTAGAGGTAACAAGGAGAAAAATCGCATCCAACTATATATTAAATTTAAGAGCTCAGTTTAAAAACATATAAGAAAGCCCCAAATGTATTTAATAAAAAGCATATATGGGAATCTATATGCAATTATAACGACATAAGCAGTAAGAAACAAATGAAATAAAATATTTGTTAAAAAGCTGCAAATTAATTGTTTCGAAAGAGATTTTTTTCCATTTTATCAATAAAGTTCACAACAGATACATAAGTGATTCTGTGAAAAATAACTCAGTTTATGATTTCAGGAGATTCAAATGAAGAAAAGAGAAATTTATAAAAATTCTTTAATTCCTAAAAAAATTAATTTTGAAAGGTATTGTGGATAAATTGATTATTTTTTAATCTTACGTATGCATAAGTTTTAATTCTAGTAACAATACATAAAAATTTTAACACTTTAGTAATGTTCAAAATTTTACTTTATGTAATTAAAATTAAATTTTTTTTTAAATAACTTCAATCAATATAATTTTTGTACGGATGCAAATTAAATAAAAAATGCTATAAATCAATTTCTTATATTACACAACAACAAAAATCTTTTAGAACTGCTGTATATATCTCTCTATATATTAAACAAGAGATTCGTTTGCATGTATATCTTAAAATATGAAAATTTATTATTAACATCTGGCGCCATCTGGTGATGTTATGAGGAAAATTTATATAACTGTGTTCTTTTTTTTTAATATCTTCTTTGCATGTTTCAAATGTTTTGTTAAATAAAATTAACCTTTAAATTTTTACATATGTAAATATTTTTTTTATAAATTTTTTTATAAATCCAATTTTTTTCCTTGCATTTATTATTTTTATTTGTTGCATAGTTAGTAGTAATTTTTAAATTTAAATTTTTTTTATTATTATTATTAACGACTAGCGCCATCTAGTGTTGTTATGAGGAAATTTTATACAACTGTGTTCTTTTTTTTTTAAATCTTCTTTGCGTTTTTAAAATTTTTTGTTAAATAAAATAAAATTAACCTAAATTTATTCGTAAATATTTTTTTTATAAATAGTTATTCAAAATATTTTTTCCTTTACAATTAAATCTTTATCGTTATAGCTAGAGTTATTAAATTTTTCACAGATATTTATTTTTTTTTTAATTTTTCACAGATATTTTTTTTTTTTTAATTTTTCATATATATTTTTTCTGTCCTACTAATTCATACCAGAATTAAAAATGTGTTAATTTTTGTGGTCGAGCAATGCTGTGTCATATTTGCTGGTTTGTCACATTACACTTGTACAAAAAATAATTTAATGATATTAAAGATTAAATATTGAGTTATTATAATCGAAAATGAATAACGAGGTTTCTATAGATTATTTAATAATATTTAATTGAAATAACATTAATAAAAATAATCATGTGAGTCTTGGTATAAAATACTGCCATGCTTAATGCTCAGCAATAATTCACTATAAAGTATTGTAGTGCGCAGGATGGGCAACCAGATTGTAACTGGGAGTAGTTGGGTTGAAATACTTGCGGATAGGTTTGAGACTTCACAACTTTATTGACACGCGTACAAACACCACACACGTACAATTAGAGACACGCAATATTTAACACACTTAAAGACAGATAATAGTTGCCAATGAAACTTAATAATTACTGTAGTGTGCAGGTTTCTCAACTTGCACACAACAATAATTATTAAGTGACTGGATGTGGTTTGATTGAGATACCTGAGGCATAGATTAGAGAACTCCCAGTTTTGTTTACACACGCACAAAAGCCACACACATACGATTAGAGACATACAATATTTAACACACTTAAAGACATATAATTATGAATTCGTGGAAGGACTCCACTTCTAAGCCAAAAACCTGAAACTCGGCTACTCGCAGGATGCGCGAAATATACTTCCTCTCCGGGTGAGTGTCTGTAAGCCAAATAAAGCACCGGGCTGTGCTACATAAATTTCATCTCGGGATGAGAGATTATAAACTAGACCTTTCTTAGTGGGAGCGTAAATTGTGCTGTACTTCCTCTCAAGTGAGAGTCTCGAGGCCAACTAACCATTTCTCCTGAACTCCACAGGGGGCGCTCTTGCCAGTGTGTAGGATTAAGCACCGTTACGGTACCATGTAGTAATTTTATATTATCAGTGCATGGCAGGTAACCTAGCCCGCATGTATAATTTTCGATAAATGTATGTTGATCTCACATTATTATTTTTTTTATGATTTTTTTTTCTCATGTAATCAAGTCGTTTTATGTCAAAAGAATTTAAAGATGTATTTCGCTTAAAAATCGTACTTTTAATATCCAAATCAAGTTGTTCTAGATAGACACCAAGACTGTTGAAGACGTTATTTCCTTCTGGGAGTACATGTTGATGGTGGAAGTTGCCACAAGAGAAGTTGAAGAAATTTTCACAGGGGTCTACACTTCTGTCCATCAGTTGTATAATTCTTGCAGCTGAAAAACAGTTTCCATAAAAGTTTTACTTTAAGAATATTTAATGCCCGTACTTCTAAGTTCATTTTCTAAGTTCATGTATAGTTGCAAATGGAAAATTATAAACAGTAATACCTTGGTATAAGAGGAGGGGGGATCTACCAATCAAAATTAAATTATATTTTCAATCTTTTAAACTGTAAATTTCAAAACAATTATAAAACTTGAAGGCAGGATAATTGTATTTTAAATGTTATTGTAAATGTATTTTAAATGTTTTCGAAAAAGGGTGCTTTGATCGTTAGTATTTCTCCACTAGAACCGCAGATATGCAGCAGAATCAACATTAACCAGCATGGACTCACATTTTGCCACAACAATTTTGAACGAACATCCCGAGGAATGACATCTAAGTGTTCGTTTCTTCCTCCCCTCCATCATAATTAGGACGTTTTGAGTATTTAATTTATTAGCATGTGTATTTCATGCTTCTCTCTTATATATTATAGCGGCCTGATGGCCAATTGGCTAGCGCTCTGGCCGATGCTACCACAGACTTCAGGTTCGAATCCTGGTGATGGCATGGATGTTTGTAAGTGGTTCGTAATCCCCGTTAAACTGTAGGTCCTGGTCTAATTAACCAAAGTAGGCAAAAAATGACTGTAGAGTGACAAACCAAACCCCACCTACTCAAGTACAAGGGAAGGACTTTTCTGCTTCAGATTTATCGTACTCTGGCAGAGACCTGGGCCAGTGAGATGAAATCGATAAATGAAGCATTTCGCTGCCCCCGCATAGACGTGGTAGCTATTACTTCAGCTTAACTTGTCAGATTTCAAACCCGGTTTCCCTTAGCTGCTTAGACCCTATTTAATAATATTGTGTGAGTTTTGCTGTAAATCTCCCACAGTAATTATTTATAGCAAATATTTTATCACATCGAAAAAAAAGTATAACTTATATTTGCAATTATCATTGTTTGGCCACATTTTGAACATAATAGAATCTAAAATTTTGTTTTCAAGCGTTTTGTAAGATTATAAAGGTTAAAAATTGCGTTTATTAAGATAGTATTGATTAAAATATTGCCTTTTTTTATGTTTTCAATATATCATTGATAGTTTGATTTATCGCTCTATGATCATTTTTTCCACTATTTAGGTTAATTAGACCGGGGCCTACTATTTATCGTAGATTCTGAACCACTAAAGCGTCCATGCCTCAGCCGGGCTGAGGATTCAGGCTTCACCTTCAATTCGAACCTGAATCCTGTGGTACCAAAGGTCAGAGCGCTAGCCAATTGACCATCAGGCCTCATGCATCATTGAAAATTGTCAGCATATCATATTTTTTTGTAATACATAATTGCAATTCATCATAACGTTCATTGATTCTTAAATTGGTGTGGGACGGAAATTCTGTCGTCTACGCCAGGAATGGATATGATAAGTTTGTAGACAGGAAAATTTCTTTAATGGGTTTAAGTGCTATATTTTAGAATGGAAAATTCCAGATGCTAATAATGGGACGTGTTCATTTCAAATGTAAATAAAAAAGAAGAGGTTCCACAGATTTTAAGCAATAAGTCAAATTCTCACTCAATGGGAAAGACATTACTACTATCATCATATTACAATCTATGACATGTGAGTGGGAAGTGTTCATTTCAAATTGATATGAAAACAAGAGGTTCAACCGCTTTTAACCAATGCATCTAATACTTATTTAATAGAAATGACATTACTGGCATCATCTTATAACATATGATGGAGCGTGCTCATTTCAAATTCAGATGAAAACAAGAGGTTTAACAGCTTTTGAGCAATGAGTTTAATTTCCACTCAATGGAAAAGACATTACTGGCATCATCTTATAACATATGGTGGAACGTGCTCATTTCAAATTCAGATGAACACAAGAGGTTCAACAGCTTTTGAGCAATGAGTTTAATTTCCACTCAATGGAAAAGACATTACTGGCATCATCTTATAACATAGGATGGAACGTGCTCATTTCAAATTCAGATGAAAACAAGAGGTTCAACAGCTTTTGAGCAATGAGTTTAATTTCCACTCAATGGAAAAGACATTACTGGCATCATCTTATAACATAGGATGGAACGTGCTCATTTCAAATTCAGATGAAAACAAGAGGTTCAACAGCTTTTGAGCAATGAGTTTAATTTCCACTCAATGGAAAAGACATTACTGGCATCATATTATAACATATGATGGAACGTGCTCATTTCAAATTCAGATGAAAAACAAGAGGTTCAGCAGCTTTTGAGCAATGAGTTTAATTTCCACTCAATGGAAAAGACATTACTGGCATCATCTTATAACATATGGTGGAACGTGCTCATTTCAAATTCAGATGAAAACAAGAGGTTCAACAGCTTTTGAGCAATGAGTTTAATTTCCACTCAATGGAAAAGACATTACTGGCATCATCTTATAACATATGATGGAACGTGCTCATTTCAAATTCAGATGAAAACAAGAGGTTCAACAGCTTTTGAGCAATGAGTTTAATTTCCACTCAATGGAAAAGACATTACTGGCATCATCTTATAACATATGATGGAACGTGCTCCTTTCAAATTCAGATGAAAACAAGAGGTTCAGCAGCTTTTGAGCAATGAGTTTAATTTCCACTCAATGGAAAAGACATTACTGGCATCATCTTATAACATAGGATGGAACGTGCTCCTTTCAAATTCAGATGAAAACAAGAGGTTCAACAGCTTTTGAGCAATGAGTTTAATTTCCACTCAATGGAAAAGACATTACTGGCATCATCTTATAACATAGGATGGAACGTGCTCCTTTCAAATTCAGATGAAAACAAGAGGTTCAACAGCGTTTGAGCAATGAGTTTAATTTCCACTCAATGGAAAAGACATTACTGGCATCATCTTATAACATAGGATGGAACGTGCTCCTTTCAAATTCAGATGAAAACAAGAGGTTCAGCAGCTTTTGAGCAATGAGTTTAATTTCCACTCAATGGAAAAGACATTACTGGCATCATCTTATAACATTTCTCATTTCAAATTCAGATGAAAACAAAAGGTTCAGCACATTCCACAATGGAAAAGCATCATCTTATAACATATGATGGAACGTGCTCATTTCAAATTCAGATGAAAACAAGAGGTTCAGCAGCTTTTGAGCAATGAGTTTAATTTCCACTCAATGGAAAAGACATTACTGGCATCATCTTATAACATATGATGGAACGTGCTCCTTTCAAATTCAGATGAAAACAAGAGGTTCAGCAGCTTTTGAGCAATGAGTTTAATTTCCACTCAATGGAAAAGACATTACTGGCATCATCTTATAACATAGGATGGAACGTGCTCATTTCAAATTCAGATGAAAACAAGAGGTTCAACAGCTTTTGAGCAATGAGTTTAATTTCCACTCAATGGAAAAGACATTACTGGCATCATCTTATAACATATGATGGAACGTGCTCCTTTCAAATTCAGATGAAAACAAGAGGTTCAGCAGCTTTTGAGCAATGAGTTTAATTTCCACTCAATGGAAAAGACATTACTGGCATCATCTTATAACATATGATGGAACGTGCTCCTTTCAAATTCAGATGAAAACAAGAGGTTCAACAGCTTTTGAGCAATGAGTTTAATTTCCACTCAATGGAAAAGACATTACTGGCATCATCTTATAACATATGATGGAACGTGCTCATTTCAAATTCAGATGAAAACAAGAGGTTCAGCAGCTTTTGAGCAATGAGTTTAATTTCCACTCAATGGAAAAGACATTACTGGCAGGTTCATCTTATAACATATGATGGAACGTGCTCATTTCAAATTCAGATGAAAACAAGAGGTTCAACAGCTTTTGAGCAATGAGTTTAATTTCCACTCAATGGAAAAGACATTACTGGCATCATCTTATAACATATGATGGAACGTGCTCCTTTCAAATTCAGATGAAAACAAGAGGTTCAACAGCTTTTGAGCAATGAGTTTAATTTCCACTCAATGGAAAAGACATTACTGGCATCATCTTATAACATAGGATGGAACGTGCTCATTTCAAATTCAGATGAAAACAAGAGGTTCAACAGCTTTTGAGCAATGAGTTTAATTTCCACTCAATGGAAAAAGACATTACTGGCATCATATTATAACATATGATGGAACGTGCTCATTTCAAATTCAGATGAAAAACAAGAGGTTCAGCAGCTTTTGAGCAATGAGTTTAATTTCCACTCAATGGAAAAGACATTACTGGCATCATCTTATAACATATGATGGAACGTGCTCATTTCAAATTCAGATGAAAACAAGAGGTTCAACAGCTTTTGAGCAATGAGTTTAATTTCCACTCAATGGAAAAGACATTACTGGCATCATCTTATAACATATGATGGAACGTGCTCCTTTCAAATTCAGATGAAAACAAGAGGTTCAGCAGCTTTTGAGCAATGAGTTTAATTTTCACTCAATGGAAAAGACATTACTGGCATTATCTTATAATATATGACATTGTGTACTATATGTTTGTTGAAAATGTAATTCAGAGGTTAAAATGGTTCGCTTTTAAAACGCCTAGATCAGTACTCACATAAAGTTACCACATTTTAGTAAAAATATTCAAAAATATGAGCACTTGTTTAACTAAGCTTATATTTCGTATATTCTAGTTTCAGCATTTTAAAAGTTATGCAATTAAGGAGATTATTAATAAATAATTTGAATTAATGAAGAATTTAATAAAATAAATACTCACCTGCAAGAACACATTCTTCGCTGTCACAATTTGTCCTAGATACCGCTGCCGCCAGTGATTGCTCTGAAAATAATTAGGATTTAATTAGTAATAGCTACAATTAATTTAAGTTTGATTTCTGTAAATTACGAATTCTATTTAGTTCAATATACTAAAAAAATGTTTATATTCTGTATAAATGGCCAATATACCATTATAAGAGATCTTTCGTGAAATAATCCTTAAAATATAATGACTTTAGAATTAAATATCAAATCCATTACTGATTAGATAAGAACAAAAAAAATTGTAATCGAATGGGATACGTAGGCTATCCATAAAATTTAGAATTTAATGTAAGAACAAAACGTTCAACAACAAGTTTAAAAAAATAAAAAGACTATAGAATTCCAAACGATTTTCTTTTCTTGAAAAATATCGTTTTCACTTTGAAATAAATCTGTCTTTGATTTTTCCAGACGATCTTTTAGTACAACTTTACGTTAATTTTTCTTCTTAATTAATTTTTTAGTAAATTATTAAATAATTACTCAATTATTTTGTAAATAAACATTATGTATAAAAAAGCATGTAAGAGAAATTTTTAAAAAACTCGTGAAAGAAATTTAGAAAAAAAGCTCGTGAACAAATTTTTTTTAAAAATTCGCGAAATGTAAACAAAATTGAAAGTGATCAAGGACACGAAAACCTCACTCCACAAAAAAATACCCATATCATTTAATTAATGGGTGAGAAGAAATGGGTAAGAATAAATGGTTTAGTTACATTCCGATGGTTAAGTTACATTTTATGATTTATTAACTGACTTGCTTTAAATTTTCACACACTGTATATGTTTACCAAAATTAAATCTAGGTCTTAATGAAAATGCGTCTTGCACATCAATTAATACAATTTGCAGACAAGTGGATTGTATCATACACAATGAGGTTTGGCGACCTCCCTATTTACACAAAATAAACGTGGGACTCATGTACTTCGTAAATTAAGATACAAAAAGATAATGGGAAAACAATATTTTTCACTTTAATTTTTATTCTTCAAATAAAGATATAATCATGATAATTTCGAAGTTATAACGTATTAAATAAGGCAACAAATAGCATTGGAACTCAGTAAAGCCTTGAACACTCACTTCCGTATTACTCGCTTTTTCAGTGCTGTTAATTGCTTTGACATCCAAATAATTCGTTGGCATTTAACTCATCACATTGTCATAGGCTGATTAAATATTCAACTGAGAAGGAACAGAGCCCAAACTGAAACCTTATTAGCTAGCCAAATTATTCTGCTTCGCTAATTCAAGCGGATCTTTTTAAGTATAGCAATTTAAACTTCTAGGTCAAGAAATTTTGTTCAGATATCTTTAATAAGAAAAAAATTATGTGACGCATAGCATCCATTTTGGAACTTATGCGTAAGATAAGTTCGAGAAATGAAACTTCAGGAATGCAATTGTGTTCTTTTTTTGCTTGAGTTTTCTGCAAAACTGAGAAAACTCTTTTTTTTCCCCAAGAATCATGAAAAATACCAAGAGAACTAAAATTTACTAAAAATTATTCTTAAGTTTAATCAATTTTTTTCAATGCGAGATTGTTCTATTATTACACTTATTTACGCTTGATCTATAGACTAGTTTATAATGAGAAAACTTCAGAATGTCGGTTTTGTATCTTGAGATTTGGAACGAACACTCCTAAAGACAAAGACCGGTATTCTTACTTTTCTCACCAAGCCTTATAGAACAGTTTTCTGGTATATTATCTGGTATATATTTTCTGGTATATTATCTGGTATATTCAATTTCATATTGGGTTTCCAGTTGTCTAAAATATGAATACTAATTTCATATCCTGTTTCCAGGTGGCTAAATGTGAATACCTACTTCATATCGTATTTTCAGGTGGCTAAAATGTGAATACCAATAGCTAATATGGAATAACAAATTCATATCGTGTTTGCAGGTGGTTAAAATGTGAATACCAATAGGTAAAATATGAATACCAATTTCTTATCGTGTTTCCAGGAGACTAAAATGTAAATATCAATTTCATATCGTGTTCCCAGATGGCTAAAATATATACCAATATCTAAAATGTGAATAGCAATTTCGTATTGTGTTTCCAAGTGGCTAAAATGTAAATATCAATTTTATATCGTGTTTCCAGATGGCTAAAATGCGAATAGCAATTTCATATCGTGTTTCCAAGTGGCTAAAATGTAAATACTAATTTCATATCGTGTACCCAGGTGGCTAAAATGTGAATACCAATAGCTGAACTGTGAATACCAATTTTATATCACGTTTCTAGGTAGTTGCCCTTTTCAATAATGAACTATGTAAAATGTTACTAAATTTAGGTGATCGAACGAGAATTGATGTTTTTAAACGGTATAAATCATTGACAGCTCAAACTTTCTAAATATACTATATGGTTTTATTGAGGAGTTTGTTTGTTTGTTAAACGTCTGTGAACTTCTTATTCCACTGAACGTCTGTGAACATCTGAAACGTCTGTGAACTTCTTGTTCCACTGAACGTCTGTGAACGTCTGAAACGTCTGTGAACTTCTTGTTCCTTCAGGAAGTACTTTTAAAAATAACTGTCTCACATATGCGTGTTGTATGGGAGAAATATCTACCATGCAGCCTGACTATCTATGCGAGACACTTTATACACAACGTTATAATTGCTATCGAATCTCCTCGTTTTTGAAAGGAAGGAACTTGAACTTCACCCCATCTACGCGCTAGTTGCCCACGGGGTTTTGTCGGATGCCGAACGGAAACTTCATTATGGAGTTTTAATAAAAGATGCTCAATCTAGTTTTCACACCTTGGGAAATTTAAAAAATTATAAATTGACTCACAACATGGATATAATTACATTATCAAAATAGATTAGTTACATAAATTAGTTTGTTTTATTAAAAATAGGGATCAGTCCCTCGATAAAATTCAACAGGATAAAAATCCTCTCTTTTCACACAAAGTGAAAAGAGTAATATAAAGAGAAAGTAGAATATAAAGATCTTATCCTCTAGTTTTGCACATTATTTAAAGTTAAAACTAGTTATTAAAAATTAAAGTGGGTTTTAACAGAGTGGTTTTAACAGAATTAAGAAATCATTAATAAAGAAATCATTTCTTAAATTTAAATATAGTTATTAAAAATTTATTTAAAGTTAATCTGTTAAAAACCACTAATAAAGAAGGTATCCTATTTAAGAAATAAAAAACGGTATCATATACAAGAAATAAAAAACAGTTCCTAATTGTAATGTGTCACTTAAAAAAAAACTTTCTAAATGAAAGAAGCATTACATATTATCTCCCAGAACTATCCTACTTATTCGTTAAAATTCTTCATTTATAAAGTTAGCATTGATTGAAAAGAATTTTAAATTACTGATAATTAAAAAAATGATTTATATACATTTTTTAAATAAAATATTTAGATTTGAAAATAATTACTTACGAATGTCTGGGCAATTTTCTCCATCACACAATGAAGGAAAGGGTGGTTCGGTTGGTGTAACTGCATTTTTAACTGAGGAAAAAAAAGAAACACAAAAACTTATATATTTATGTAAATTATCTTCATGTTAAACACTTTATCCTAAATATGTTTTGCGAGTTAAGATATCTATCGCAAAAGTTGAAATTTTGTTTAAAAAAATATACAATTCAAAAAATTCAATCATCTGTTTATAAAAATGCAGAAATACATATTAGTAGAAGAATATTTTGTTTTCTATTTTTAATTAAAAGTAATAAAATATGCAAGTAATATATTATTACATGCTAATGTTTAATTGTACCTCTATTAAAAAGGATGCTGTATACCAGCTGTATACCAAAATCAAAAATGTAATTGCATAAGATTTATTAATGATTTCTTAGCTTTGAACTGTAAATTTTTGTCTTGAGATCTACTTCTACGAGTTGCTTTCCAGTTTGTAATTTTATCACTGTGATTTTTTTTTGTCACGAGTTGAAGATGTCATTTTACGAACAGCAATACATTCGTGCTTAACTTTAAGGAAAACATTTTCATAGTTCCATTTGTCACTGTGATAAAAATTATAACAATATTTCACATTTTTAGTTTGATGCTATGGAAGAGAACCAGCGTGGAAGAAAAGCGGGTGAGATGGATGTAGCCCGTCCCGCTTATTAGCTGTACGGGAGGGGGAGTGACAAAATATTGCTAGTTTTATATTACTACTACCTACACCACACCACATCACTGTGCCTAGAGCTAAGATGACCCTATATGGTTTGGGAATGATGTAGGTGAAATTGAATGGACACGCGAAATAATTGTTATTCTCATTAAGTCAAATGCATAACATTTATATAGTATTTAATTATTAGAATGTATCCCTTTATTGAAATATTTAATTATTTTATCATGATTCAAGATACTAGAAACTTAATGATTGAAATTCTTAAAAAATTTGTTATGAAAATTAATTCTTAAAATGTATTTAAAATGAGGAATGGAATAATCTCTATTTAAGTGTGTAATTTTTGGACAATTAGGGGGTTAAGTTTTTAATAGTAGACTTTGAAATTTAATTAATTTGTGTAATTTTAAGGTAATGATTCGGGAGTTATAAAGAGTGGTCATCCTCTTAAAGTTTGTAATATTAGAATTTAAAAACGAAAGACAAGTCAGTATTCAAGTTGCAGACCCAGAACTAGCGATTACGATGAAACACAGTGAGAGTTCTTTGTCTAATACCTTTTCCCATGAAAGAAAACGGGAGAAGAGATAGGAACTGCCGAAATGGGTCAAGGGAAAGGTGAGGGGACTACCTGAAATCCGCAAAAAAGGGTGTGGGAGAAGGTAGGAGAAAAATCGCCAATGGAATAAGCAGAAACAAACACTGTAGACCATGTTACATAATTTATAGTACATGGGCTTTAGCGACCGCTAATTGCAGCAAATTGAGAGTGAACGATGTGATGCTGTAATGAGTTTAGTATTATTATGTAATGCGTGGGGGAGGAGGTGTTCTGTCTCACTTCCTTTTAACTATGCTGGTACTCAAGTAAACAAACAACCGGCCCTGTACCTCATTGAGTCTAACCTTCGCAAGTGTATCAGCACCTAGAATTGTTCCATTCAACAAGAAGATATTTTTAATCTGAACATCATAATAATGTAGTCGATGCGAAGCGTTTTAGACAGTGATGTAGGTATATATTTTTCACTCTAGAACCGACCGTAAGAAATTTTCATAGGATCGTTGTACGAGCAAAGGGATAATATCGGGCAGTATTGGGAATTCTCATTGGCATTGTCTTGACGAACGGTTCTAACTGACAGTTGACGTCTTATTTCAGCCAGCGATAAAATTATCAGAACTTGGATAGCATACTGAACTAAAAATCAAAGTTTGTACTATGTTTATTGTAAGCTCTTTGACACAAATGCATGTTTGAGTAATACATGTAAATTTGTCACTGTAACAGAAACTCTAATTATTATGTTAAAGTAAAGTTTATAGGAATAGAGCCTAGAGAACTGTACTTGTAAACAATTGAGTTTACAACAAAGTTATGTACTAGGTACAATCACTATGAAAAAAGGTTTCTTACATTATACACTAAGTTGGCTTATTGATAAAAAGGCATTTTATTTTTTTATTCAAAAAAAATGTTTAGAAAATAATTAATATTATGCCCTCTTTATTTAACCTATTGAATAAAAAAATTGCTTTCTCAATAAATTTAATTTTATATTTTTATGGACATGGGGAGTGTGACATTTAACTTGTAACTCTTCTTAAAATAGCATGGCAAATAGTTCACAGAGTTGCCAACATCAAATAAGAATTTTTAATAGTATCTCAAATAATTTTGCTCAGTTTTCTGTAGTCTCATATACTAATACTAAACTTCTTTAAGTAAAGACCTCATGGACTATCAGTGCTTCCAGGTAATAAAGAAAAAAAGTTATATAATTATAATATAATAAATTATACAAAGTTATATAATTGTTAGCGCCCATTATTGATTAATACTCAATATTACTTGTTTAGTTATTAAAAAATATTGCTTAAGATTTTCTTTTACGAAAGACACTGCCATTTTTCTCGAAAATTGGATTAATCTGGAAAATAATAGACAAAAATTGCTTTTTATTTTTATTTCTTTAAAAATAAAATTTTTTTCGTAGTCTAAAATTTGTAATAATTCAAAATTTTTGTTATTTTTTGCATAAATTGCGATGAATCTGTTAACAGTCGGCATGTCTCAATTCAACATAAATATTGCTCTGAATAGGAAGCAGACGTTTGATGTTTCTCAGCACCAGCAATTTCCCCTTTGTTTTTGAATGAGCTTGATTTAAGTGGAAGCTGGAAATTTGATCGTTGGTAATAGAACCATTTCGCAAATTCAAACAAATGATTAGCGTATCCTTGTTTTGAAACAGAAATTGAAAGGAAAAAAACTTCCTTGAATCCAAGAATGAATGTCTTATTTTTGGCAAAGTGCCAATTTCAGTTTTTGGCACAGCTGTGAACTGTCGTTGAAAAACAACTTCTAATATACAAACAACTTAAATACTTTGGTATAACAAAAAGTGAACTGAAAATGCCCTTTTTTTTTCTTCTTTTCATTCATCAAAATATGTTGAAACTTATAAGAAATGCAAACAAAATGTTTTCGTAGAACGATTAGAAATTTTCATCTTAATCACATGTCCATCCAATATAATAGATGATCTGTAACAATTAAGTCATAGATGCCCTCCCTGGGTCGTTTAGAAATAGGTCATTAATTAATTAAAGGTAATGACTTATTAATTTGGTTATATGTAAAATTAATTAATTTTTATTAATGCAACACAAGAAAGAAATGCAAAATATTTGAAAATTATAATAATATCCCAATATGAAAAAAATTGTTATTTATACATGTTAACGTTTATATATTTAGTACATCTTATTGATGAAAAACGTTAATATCTTAACAGATTCTACATTCTAAAATGTTATTACTAAGTATTAGAAAATAGTCAACCAAAACCAAAACCTCATTTTTACGGATGTATAAATTTGCCAGGTTTCAAAAGTGAAATACATTTTGATACAGGAAATAAGAAAACTTATTGGCTTATAGATTGGCAAAAACCCGTTTTTAAATGAACTTATTTTGCCTAAGGATTTTTTGAAAATTTCCAAAATAATATGAATCTTGTCATTAATTTTTTAATTATAAGGATATCTTTCCCAATAAAACCTTTTCATTTATTGTATATAAAAAAAATACATTGCATTTCAAAGAATAAAATAATTTTTAAAATATTATAACACTGATTGATTAGTAATTAATTGACTGACTGATTGATTGATTGATTATACATGAATTAATATTATAATCAAATAATAGTTTTAAAAATATTGATTCTTTTTTTTTTTTTTTTTGTAATTTACATGCAAAATATTTTAAAAATTATAATAACTATCCCAACATGAAGAAAACAAACCCAAAACCTGTGGCAACGAGGGCCAGAGTGCTAGTCTAAAAATATTATAATAAAATTAAATTGAAAAAAATTAAAATGATCCAAACTATTTTGAAATGTTAATGTTATTATTTTTTATTTTTTTAATAGTTTTCAAAAATAAATTTATTTTGCAGCTTTGACTGTCATAAAAGTGGTAGTGCTTTTCTCTTCATTATTAGTAATTTTTTATTGAACTATATCTAATTTTCTTTGATTGGAAATGTATTAGCACACAATAAAAGTTAATTATCAATAAAATAAATATTCTTCATTTGAGTGAAATTTACTGTAAGACGTCGTTAACATTATTCAATAAAATAATATTTTTCCTCTAAAATGTTCAAAATTCTTACTACACAGAGAAACAAAAAATCATCATCATCATTTCACCAGCAATACAAAAACAACTATCTATTCAGCAACATCAAAGATAAATATTTTTAAAAGTCAGTATATTTTTATTGAAAATATAATTATAAATCTATATAATAGCTGCTAAAGATAATTTAATGCGGCAGTGTTTTCGATCATCATGAATATCTCATACATAAATGATAAAAATTTTCATACTATCAAACAACATAAGCCATCATGAATAATTATGAATAATCATCACATTGTGAATAACACTAAATTCTTGAACAAGCACCTGTTCAGAAAAACATTTTTCTTTCAGAATTAAAAAAAATCAAGTAAAAAAAATCCGATTTAACCCATCATATTTTATCATTTTTATGGCTCTAATATATTCTGCAATGGAATATTTAATTAATTAATTGCCATTGGTATATTTTAGTTTAAAAAAACTTACATTCTGGATAAAATAAAACAGCACAGGCTACAATAGTTGCCACAACAATCACAACAGGGACTAAGCTGAAATAAGCCTTCTTCCGATTGCATTTCATATTGAGTCACAGAATTTATCTAGAAATAAAAATTTATTATTACAATTTTCACATGGCACATTATAAATTTAAAAATATATACGAGCCTTCCTTAAGAGACATCGATTAAAATGAACAGGATTGTTCAATTAGGATTTTTGTAAAATGTAACATAGAAGGTAAAGATAAATTTTAAATGATATACCTTATAGATCATAAGTTTTTCATGGCTATAATGCGAGCTTAATTATTATGATTAAATATTCAGAGAGACATAAGGCATTAGGATTATTATCAGATGTAACATAAAGACTTAGGATTAACATAGAGATTTAACATAATGAATTAGAATCACACCTTGGCATAATTACAATATACTGGCAATAAGCGAAATGCATTGTAAAACTATTTATTTTATAGAGTAAGTAAAAGAGAGAGAGCGATTTTGTAAGAGGTTCGTTCGATTTTTGAATTAACGATGCTTGGTTCGAAATTTGACGAACAAAATGGAACTGGAAGTTTTTCTGTCTATGCTGGAGATATACATGATAAATCTATAGACATGAAGAGGAAGGGAGGATTATACAAGCACCTAGATGTCCTTAATCTTGGTTGTTAATTTCAAAATATGCTGGTACAAAGGGGTCTCCATCTTACTTATGGTGTTTAGTGTTGAATCTGACACACATTTTCTGTTTTAATGGCAAATGATCTAAGGTGTAAATTTCTGGTATTAGAAAATATGAATAGTTTTTATTATAAATTTTTAAACAAATTTTAAAACTAAATTTACACATTGGAGGAAGGGAGGGTTTTGTTCAACAGATTTCAGGAATTTTATCCTTTGGCGGCTGTAATTTTTAATTATTTTCGTCAGTAGTAAGATTTTGTATAGTTCTTTGTCAAAAAAAAGATACCCGGAGAATATAAACGGAAAATCGGTTGCAGAATTTATTATCCAACGAATCCATAACAGAATTGGAAGCCTTAAAGGCAAGTTACAAAGAGATTTTTGGAAAAACTTTTTTTTTCCAGCGTACTTCTAGAATATGAGAAGCTGTGATTTAGTCAAGTGAAAGATTTGAACAATTGGTTTCTCCTGATCGACAAGCTAATTGGCCATCAGGCCGATTCAGAAACAAGAAAACTCATTGGTGTTTCTAATAACGATTAAAAGCGTCTCGTATCGGCATTCAGGCGGCTTGGCTGAGCTCTCATCTGAACATGCAAATCGTTTTCAAAAATCAGTGGGATAAATATACAAAAATAACAAGAACGATAAATATCAACAACAAAATTTTGATTTAAAAATAAATTTTTATTTGAATTCTTAAATATCCATAATTTTAAAATTTATTTTTATGTATTCTTTATTTTCACTTTTTCTTCTTATCAATATAACTTTTTCCGAACATCTTACCTAACTTGAGGACGACGTAATCATCAGAAATTCTACTTATATATAAAAAATAATATTGAATACGTTAAATTTAAATCAAAACCTTTAAAATATTTAACTATTATAAATCGAAGAATTCACAATTCTTTTAATACTTCACTCTTCAAAATGGTTAAACATTATGCAATGGTTAAATATTATCGAAGAATACAAATCCTTACGTTCTTCAATACAACTTTTAAACATAAAATAAATCGAATTGTGAGAAAAATAAATTCTATTAATTCTACATACCAACAAAAAGATGAATGGGGTGAGAGATTAAATTCTTTAAAGTCAAGTGAAATATCTGAAATAAAAGGAAAACAAAAAGTTATGCAATTCTACCAGTTAATATCTTACTCAATAATGCAACCTGAAACATTTGAACTAAACATCTTCGTTTGTGCCTATGCAGTTATTAAAATTGTTGGGCTTTAATTCCACGCTTCGCTGAGAAAGCAATTTGCAAGCAGTTATGACATCACATCCGGATTTCAACATTCATTCACATTTAAACATATTGAGTGGTGTTATCCATTTAAAGCATCTTGCGTAGCAATAAAGTGAAATGCGTGTTTGTTTTCACTCGTTTCCATTCATATAGCAAGTATTACACTTGTTACGTGAATGCAAATAATATCCAAATAGTGTTAATTGTGCAAAACATTATTTTTTATATTAATAATTACACACGAAATATCATTATAAAATTGTACATTTTATCCATTTAAATTGATTTGGAACATATTAAGTATTATATTTTGGAAAATATTGCGTAATAATTTGAAAAACTTTTCGGAACAAAAGATTTGAAAATCTTTAAAAGCAAAAATGTTTTTAATTAATACTTTTAGTTTATTTTTATAACAACAATAAATATACGACAGGGATTTATAGATAAATTCAAGATGATTTTGATGTATTGATGATTTTATTTCATAATTTTTCATAGTTCTCTAATTACTGTTTGATACAGCATGTGTTTTAAGATTATCTTCCCGTACGTTACTATAAAGTAAATTTAAGAATTAGAATTAAAAAGGATTAATTCATATAATTGATAAAATATCAAATGATTGATTTAATCTCATTTACTTGCATAGTTAATAGTTTCATTTATAGTTATTTCATTATTTATAGTTTTTCATTATTCATAGTTATAGTTACATTTAATAGTTTTCTATTTTTTAATGTTTTTAAACAAAGCGTAAATAGAACTAGTTTAATTTAGTAACGTATCTTAAGAGAATACAAGATCCTTTATAAAGTAAAAATCCTTATAAAGTAAATCTAAGAATTAGAATTTAAAAGGACTAATTCATATAATTGATAAAATTTATCAAATGATTGATTTAATCTCATTTACTTACATCAAATAGTTTTCTATTTTTTTAATGTTTTAAAAGCAAGCGTAAATTGAACTAGTTCAATTTAGTAACGTATCTTAAGAGAATACGAGATCCTTTTTGAAGGAATGATTATAGTATTGTACAAAAAACAAATGGACTACCTTTTGGGAAGGAATCTTTTTAAGTTGGAACTTTTCCTTGTTGTAACTTCGAAAATATGAAGCCAAAGTTTTCTAGAATAAAAGGTTTTAAACGATATGTATTATTTTTTACTGACTTACAAACTGTTTTTAAATAAAATTTAAGAATTTTGTTGTTGTTGTTAGAAATTTCAAGTCATTTAATACTTATTTAAGTTAATTTAAAGTTTTATTAATTTATTTTTCATTTAACATACTTAGAGCTGTTAAAGCAACTTCAATGTAATTTTTTAATTAAAAATTAATTTGCTATATAGATTAGTTTACGTAACTTAAAAGTAATTTATAGTTAATACATTTGACAATTACGCGTTATACACAATTGACAATAAGTATATAATAGCTTATATGACACAGTTAACGATCATTTGAAAAATTTTATAACTTTAAACATTTCTTTTCAAAATTTTTTAAATTTTAATTTAACAAATTTACATTATACAGCAAATCAACATTATACAGCAATCTGTTATGAATATTAGCTTTTAATAAATAATAGAATAAAAGGTTTTAAGCATTGCATATTACTTTTTACTGACTTACAAAAGGTTTTTCGTACAATTTAAGAAATTTTGTAGTTGCAGTTGTTTGAAATTTCAAATCATTTAATACTAATTTAACTTAAAGTTTTAATAATTTATTTTTCACTTAACATACTTAGAGCTGTTAAAGCATTATAAATGAAATTTTTTAATTGAAAATTAATTTGCTACGTAGAATAGTTTAAATAACTTAACGAAATTTACTTATTTTAATTTATAGTTAATACATTTAATAATTAAGTGTTATATGAAACAGAACAATAAAATACAGAATAGCTTATATAACATAATTATTAAAATTAATATAATAATTAATGATTAATAATAATTTAAAAATTGATAATAAAAATAATTAGCGATAGGCGATAATTGTAAAAATTGAACAACTTTAAAAGTTTCTTTTCAAAATTTATTTAATTTCAATTTAAATCACTTATACAACAATCCAATAAAAATATTAGTTTTTAATAAATAATAACTATTTATTTTAATTTTTCCTACTAAAAGTAAGAATACTTTTGAAATGGGAATTTTCAACGTTAATAGTAATAAAGTGAAAGGAATTTAGGATTTAAAAATTTTTATATATTAAATTTTCAAAAAATCACTAAAAATTAAAAATTATTAGAAACATTTTATAAATTATTTTTAAAATATTAAAATTATAAATTATTGTTATATTATATTATTAAATTTATACATTATTACATTTTATATTTATTATATTAATACATTTTTTATATTAAATTTTAAAAAATCACTAAAAATTAAAAATTATTAGAAACATATTATAAATTATATTAAAAACATTAAAAAAATAAATAATTTATAAAATATTATTATTAAATATTAATATTTTTTATTTTTGTAAATATTAAAAATTATAATTTTTATTAAATATTATTATTATTAGTTATTAAAATTTAAAAATATATTAAAAATTGAATTTCTTATTAAATATTATAATCAGTTACTATAAATTTTTACTTCAAAAATTATTTGACTTGTTTATTTCAAATAGAGTTAAAATAGGATTCATTGTTATATTCATTATTATTATTCATTATTATTGAGGGTTGAAGTAGGATTCATTATTATATTCATTGAAGGAATCAATAAAGGAGGGAAGGAATAAATAATAAACATTCATTTTAGTTTTTTCTACTAGAAGTTAGAATATTTTTGAAATGGAAATTTTCAACATTAATAAGTAATAAAGTGAAAATACTTTATATTAAATTTAAAAAAAATTATATTAAATTTAAAAAAATTATTAAGAACATTTTATAAATTATTATTAAAATATTACAAAAAATAATATTATATTATAATGTTATTATTATATTATTATATAATAAAAGTTTTATAAATTACAATTTATAAAACATTATTATTAATTATTAAAATTTTTAATTCTTTTTAAATATTAAAAATTATAATTTTTAATAATTATTATTATTAGTTATTATTTAAAAAATATATTAAAAACTGAATTTCTTATTAAATATTATAATCAGTTACTATAAATTTTTACTTCAAAAATTATTTGACTTGTTTATTTCAAATAGAGTTAAAATAGGATTCATTGTTATATTCATTATTATTATTCATTATTATTGAGGGTTGAAGTAGGATTCATTATTATATTCATTGAAGGAATCAATAAAGGAAGGAATAAATAATAAATATTCATTTTAGTTTTTTCTACTAGAAGTTAGAATATTTTTGAAATGGAAATTTTCAACATTAATAAGTAATAAAGTGAAAATACTTTATATTAAATTTAAAAAAAATTATATTAAATTTAAAAAAATTATTAAGAACATTTTATAAATTATTATTAAAATATTACAAAAAATAATATTATATTATAATGTTATTATTATATTATTATATAATAAAAGTTTTATAAATTACAATTTATAAAACATTATTATTAATTATTAAAATTTTTAATTCTTTTTAAATATTAAAAATTATAATTTTTAATAATTGTTATTATTAGTTATTATTTAAAAAATATATTAAGAACTGAATTTTTTATTAAATATTATGATCAGTTATTATAAAATTTGAATTTAAAAATTAATTGACTTGTTTATTTCAAATGGAATTGAAATAGTATTCATTATTATATTCGTTACTATTGAGAGTTGAAGTAGGATTCATTATTATATTCATTGAAGGAATCAATAAAGGGGGGAAGGAATAAATAATAAACATTCATTTTAACTTTTGCTAGAAGTTAGAATATTTTTAAAATGGAAATTTTCAACATTAGTATGTAATAAAATGAAAATAATTTAAAATAAAAAAAAAAATATATTAAATTTTTTTTTAAATTATTAAAAATTAAAAATTACTAGGAACATTTTATAAATTACGATTAAAATATTACAAAAAATATACAATCTATAAAACATTATTATTAATTATTAAAATTTTTAATTTTTTAAACATTAAAAAATTATAATTTTTATTAACTATTATTATTAGTTATTAAAAGTTTCAAAAATATATTAAAAATTTAATTTCTTATAAAATATTATAATCAGTTATTATTAATTTTTAGTTAAAAAATTTATTGACTTGTTTATTTCAAATATAAAATATATTAAAAACTGAATTTTTTATTAAATTTTATAATAACTGATCATAATATTTAATAAAAAATTCAGTTTTTAATATATTTTTATATTAAAAAAAAGAGTTGAAATAGGATTCATTATTATATTCATTGAAGGAATCAATAAAGAAAGGAAGGAATAAATTATAAATATTCATTTTAATTTTTCCTACTAGAAGTTAGAATATTTTTGAAATGGGAAATTTTTAACACTAATAAGTAATATTGTAAAAATAATTAAAATTTTTTAAAAATTTATATTAAATTTAAAAAAAAATTATTAGGAACATTTTATAAATTATTATTAAATTATTACAAAAAATTATATTATATTATAATAATAATAATGTTTTATAAATTACAATTTATAAAACATTATTATTAATTATTAAAATTTTTATTTCTTTTTAGACATTAAAAATTATAATTTTTATTAATTATTATTAGTTATTAAAATTTAAAAAATATTAAAAATTGAATTTCTTATTAAATATTATAATCAGTTATTATAAAATGTTAATTTAAAAATTAATTGACTTGCATATTTCAAATGGAATTGAAATAGGATTCATTATTATATTCATTGAAGGAATCAATAAAGGAAGGAAGAAATAAATAATAAATATTCATTTATTAATATTCATTCATTATTATTCATTTCATAATAAATATTCATTTTCATATTCATCATAAATATTCATTCCTATTAGAAGTTAGAATATTTTTGAAATGGAAATTTTCAACATTAATAAGTAATAAAATGAAAATAATTTAAAATTAAAAAAAAAATTATATTAAATTTAAAAAAAATTATTAAGCATTAAAAATTTTTAGAAACATTTTATAAAATTATTTTAAAAACATTAAAAAAATACGTAATTTATAAAATATTTGCATTAATTATTAAAATTTTAAAAAATATTAAAAATTGAATTTTTTTATTAAACATTATAATATATATATATATATATATTATAATAATTAATATTATATATATAAATATTATAATAATATCATATCAGTCATTAAAAATTAATTGACTTGCTTATTTCAAATGGAATTGAAACAGGATTCCTTATTATTGAGGATTGAAGTAGGATGGATTCATTATTATATTCATTGAAGGAATCCTATGCTAAGAAATTACTCACCTGAAAATGTCCCCTCGTTTGTTTTCACTTCATATGAGAAGTGCTAAAGTGACAGTGATAACGGAGAGAGACAACTCCTCAAGTCATTTATTTCCACCTTCAATTGGATTGAATGAACACGCTGTGACCTTGAGACGTATCCGTTTCAAGCGTCATCTTGCACTCTGCTGACGGAAAAGGGACCAGGAATTCGAGGGGAATAAATTGAATGAAAACAGTTAAAAGGGGAGTAAATAGCCGTTAAGATTCCAAAAAAGCAAAAACAATTCCGGGATCTCTCATTAAGTTGAAGCAATGAGCTCTTAAACACGTTTTAGTGACGTAAAAATTCTCACAATTAAGTGCGAGTATTTTTCTTTTTATTAAAGTTTAAACCCACTCGGTCATCCACTAATCACTAACTGTTTGTTTACTAGAAATTATAATTCAGGCTTGCCTGCCTTGTTAAATGATATATCCTTACTTTAGTCAAGGAAAATAATGTATATATAAACTAAGAAATTAAAATGAAATACTTAAAAAAATAGAACAAATATTTTCCTCATTCGAAATGATAAAACACTTCGTATAATTGAGTAGTATTTTAATTTATTAGCTCATATATTTTAAGAAAAGGGGCCTGAATGGCCGAGTGGCTAGCGCTCGGTACCACAGGCCTCGGGTTCGAGTCACGGTGGTGCCATGGATGTTTGTAGTGGTTCGGAATCCACTTTAAACCGTAAGTCCCGGTCTAATAGGATCGTGGAGTGTTGCAGGGCCATTGTTACTCCGCGTCCGTGGCTTATCTTCAAGTTACGCGCGCCCCCTGGGTAATGCAAAGTGAGTAACGTCTGTACAGCGCTTACCTTAAGGCATCCAAGAACAAATGTCGAAGTGTTTGCCAACTGCATTAGAAAATATGTATATATATATTTTAAGAAAATATATGAGCTAAAAAATTTAATTGAAAGACCAAAAAAATGAAAACATGATTTCCTCATTCGAAATGATAAAACACCTCGTATAATTCTTAAGTAATTAAGATTTCGGTTTTTTGGTATTTTAATCACCGAAAATACCGGCTTTAATATCTGAAAAAAAATTAAAATACAAAATATCGTAAAAATTGTTCGGAATTTAAAAAGGACAAATACATGGAAGGAAGTCTTTCTTTGAACAAAAAATATTGCCCACAATATAAGCATAAATGTTCTTACGAATAGCATTTAAAATTTTGTTCTTTATAAAAAATATTCTACGAAGTATTCATTTCTTGATGGCCACAGCCATATTGAATCACTGGCATTGAAACGAAATATTTACATACAATCAAAGTCAATTTATTCCATTATGTCAAAATAAAAAAAATATATATATTAAAAAATTACAATATTTAAACTTAAGATGGCGTCACAAAATTTTTTGTATAAATGTACCACCATGAATGAAAATTATTAAATAAAAAACTCACTACGCAAAATTTTCAAAATTTATTGCTTTGATATAGCTTAATATTTATTTTTTTATTTTATTTACATGTTGTATAATTATTTCAAATAAATTTGACTGAATTTCTTTAAAAAGATTTTTAATTATTAGAAACTTTTTTAAAAATATTAAAAATACAAATTTTGTCTTAAATATTTTTATTAGTTTGAAATACAATAACTACACAATTTAATGAATTTTATTCACAAAAGTTTTTGGAACAAGATATTAAGTCTTGATAAAAATCATTCAGCTGCTGGTTAAACAATTTTTAGAATTTGATTGAATATTCATTAACTTCAGAGCATTTTAATCTTCTTCTTATAGATTCGAAATATTTTATTAAAAAATTCTAGGCCTATTTAATTCCATAGTTAACAAAGTTTAGCTGTTGCTCAGAAGAAATTTTATGTTTCAAAAATCTTTTTTTCAAATTCTGATCAAATATGTTCTTTTGGATTCAAAATTGGGAAGACATTTCAATGACTTCGCTATAATTGTAAAGTAACTAACATGTGGGCTGAAAGGTTCGTAGGCTGACACATAGATGGCGCTACTAGTATTATATCCATAAGATTTTTAGTTAGCCCTAACCTTCAAAAGAAACGTGTATAAATTTGACAGCTGTTGCACTATTAGTATGTGAGTTACAGCATTTTTAGTGAAGCAACTTTTGTTAGTTTGAAAAAATGGATAAAAAGGAATTTCGTGTGTTAATAAAGCATTGCTTTTTGGCGAAAAAAAATACTATTGAAACCAAGGCTTGGCTTGATAAACATTATTCGGACTTTGCACCAGGAAAATCAACCGTAGAGAAGTGGTTTGCTAACTTTAAACGAGGCGAAATGAGCACCGAGGACGATGCACGTAGTGGACGCCCCAAAGAGGCTGTTACCGACGAAATCATCAAAAAAGTCCACAAAATAATTTCTGATAACCGTAAAGTGAAGTTGATTGAGATATCCGAGGCCCTAAAGATAGCAAAGGAACGTGTTGGACATATCGTGAATGAATATTTGGATATGCGAAAACTCTGTTCAAAGTGGGTGCCGCGCGTGCTCACAATCGACCAAAAACAACAACGAATTGATGATTCTACAGCAGTGTTTGGAGCAGTTCAATCATAATAAACCCGAATTTTTGCGTCGATATATGACAATGGATGAAACAAGGCTCCATCATTTCACACCGGAGTCTAATCATCAGTCAGCCGAGTGGACTGCACGTGATGAACACTAAAAATGCTATAACTCACATACTAATAGTGCAACAGCTGTCAAATTTATACACTTGTCTGTTGAAGGTTAGGGCTGATTAAAAATCATATGGATTTAATACTAGTAGCGCCATCTATATGTCAGCCTACGAACTTTTCAGCCCACCTGTTTCGTGTGTGTGTGTGTGTATATATATATTTATGTATAACAGAATAAAGTAACCTATATCGCCTTTATACAGCCGATAAAATTTTTATCGTATATATGAAAAGGAAATTTTGTTTGTTGTTGTGACTAATCCTCAGTGTCCGGCAGCGTCGGGACTGACACCCCGTGAGTAGTCTACTCATGAATGGAGGGAAAGTGGGCAGCTTCTGTTGTAATGGAACATCCATAAGTAGAAGTCAGACTTGACTCCAAGTCACTAAAGGAGAACAGTGTCTTCCGGGAGGACGTTTAGGGAGAACAATCCCACATTAGCGTGTCGTATGGGAGAACAGCCGAAAAAACTCCCACAAGGTAGTCCGACTAACGAGGCCAGATGCTGAACATCCCAAACGCCATCAAGTATCCTCGTTTTTTGAAACAGTGCCCCGAACAATGCAGCCAGTGGATTGAACCTCAGCCCTAATGCTCGGCGCCTGATGGCCATGTAACTAGTGCTCGGTAGCACAGGGTTCGGGTTCGATTCCCGGCGGTGCCATGGATGTTTGTAGTGGTTCGGAATCCACTTTAAACCGTAGGTCCCGGTCTCATATGACCGTATAGCGTCATGGAGCCCAATCAGACTTCTCTCATCCCCAAACTGTATAGGGGCAACTCAGCTCTAGGCACAGTGATGTGGTATGGCACAGTAGTAGTAGTAGCCCGAATGTTCCCCAGTGGCGCATCTTATCATTGAACCACGAGTCGGGATTCTGTTTGTGTGTTATACAAATTGGCAGTTTTCAATCAGAAATGTTTTTAATTGGGCATGCACATAAGCATTTATCTACATAAAATAGTAGGCTACTTTAAAAAGTGGAGATTTCAATGATTTTCGCCGCTTATTAATTGAATCAAAACCTTTTTTTTTTATTGCCACCAAATAGTGCCAATTTAATTATTGTATAAAGGGGGAGGCAAAAAAATTTATAGTATTAGTTTTGAATCTATTTTCCAAACTAACACTATTATATGTAAAAATATATGCGAACAGGTTAAAGGGGGGGGAATTGTTGGAATTATTCCTTTATTTAAAGCAACTTATTTCAAATCTCAAACCTACAATTCTATGTTTGTATATATATATGTAAATGTATTCTAATTCATTAAAAAAAAGATAAAGAAAAACATATAATTCAAAAAGTATAAAAGCAATTTTAATAGGTGATGCAGCAAAAATTAATTTAAAATCACATTTACAAATGTATGTGCAGTATTTGTGAATCACAAAAATTGAGTTGAAATCATCCAGTTGTTTTGACTCTGGTGTGTGCAGGAATGTACAATTTGAATTCTGCAGGCAATTCATCTTCTGCATACAGCCTGTCAGAGAAATAGACTCTGCGAACTCTGCAGTTGGCATGGATCTAAAAGTAAACAAAGAAGTTTCAATTTCATTTCATATCTTTATCAATTTGACTGAAAAAACTCTAGAGTATTTTATATATATTATGTATTTTATAAGCACTGATGTTCATGTGTTAATCGACCAATATATTTTTCTTATCTTTGTAGTAAAGTTAAAACTTTGATATAAAATGAATAAACTTTTATTGATAATGCATTAAAAGAAAACACACCATGATCATAAGAATGGAAATACGAAATGTTGGAGAAACAACAACAATTACAAGAAATAAGGCTGGAACTAAATTACATTTAGCAATGTTTTGTTCAAGAAAACCATGACTCTTTCAAATTTAAATCAGAAGTTAGTCCATAAGGATGATATCTTTGCACTGTTGTTTGTTGAATCATTTTATCTTAGAATTTTCTCTGCTTATTTATGAATGCTTTTAAAAAGTAAATTTTAAAAATATTAAAATTTGGCAAATTAAAAATTTTTAATTGTATAATGTCTTTCTTAAAATTTGTTCATTTTTACAAAAAATAAAAATAGAAATAGTATAAAAAAAATAAAAATAATAAAAACATTTCAATTTCTTTAAAACAAGGGAATGCTAATAATTTGAAATTAAATAAATTTATGTACATAATTTAAATTATTATGATTTTTGTAAAACATAAAATATGATAAAACAATATAAAAACAAAATGTTGACACCATTATACACTACAATTTTTAGTTTAATAAATTAGTTTGGAAAATAACAAGTTAACAAAGTTTATAAAACACAAATCAGATTTAAATAAAGTCTTATTATAATAACTTACTTGAACTCTAAGTGTTTCTACATAATTTGTTCCATAGGCTCTCCTGGTGAAGTCGGCAAGATTAAATTGTATTTGATTCCAGCCATCATCCAAACGTAATGGCATTGTGCAAATGAAAGGCTTAATTCTTGTTGTACTTTGATAATTGCTAGCTCTAAACCTGCGTCGAACATTCTTGTCGTCTACCACCTATAAATATAATTTATAAAAATTAAAATTATAATATCATTACTAATTTTTTTATCTTTTAAGGTATTTTTGTTAAGAAAGCCGACTTCCTGGCTAAAAGGGGGGCTTTAATCACACAAAAAATATCTCATCCTATACCCTTCCACTCTATCAAAAGTCTCATCAAAAGATCAATAAAAGTCCGCGCTCAAGAAGACCTCTATAACCGTGTTTCCCAAAAGTCCTGGAAGTATGCCATCCCAAATCTATGTAATGTTCCAAGGCATTGAGCAGTCGCTCATTTCCGACTAGCCACTGGGTGGGCATGACTGCCTGCGTAAACATCTTTACAGACTCAAAATTATTCCTTCCCCGATATGCACTCTGTGCAGCTCTGGAGAGGCTATAAGCTCCATGGATTCTACTTCACTGTCCTGCTCTGTGCAAGACTTTTCTCGCCGAGTGATATTGGCAGGTTAGAGATATGTTAGATTAATGAACTTTGTTGCAGAATGTTTTGTTGTTTTCTCTGTTCTTTTTCATTTTTCGTTGTTCTGTAACTGTTCATAATCTGCTATTGGAAATTTAAAAAAAAAAGGTATTTTTGTTAATGATAAAAAATTTCTAAATATGTTCTTTAAGAAAATGATTTTATAGATTAACAAAGTTACTGATTAAAAAAAGGTTTTATTAAAAAAATTTTTTTTATTTTTTATTCCTGCTTCTTTTAAGCACTTAAAAAATATTTCAATAATACTGAAAGGTTGAAATAATGAAACAAAAATTAATGTATTTCACAATTGATTGCAAGAACAATTGTCCAGCTTAAATGAATAAAAATTGAGGAGGGAAACATATACTGAGTATAGTAATCTGAATTTTTGGAATTAAAAATATATAAATATCGGATCAGGGAATTTTCAGGTAAAAAAGAATAATTTTATGTACTAAGACTCAAATTAATAAATAATATGTTTATGATTTATTACAAAGGAAATAATATATGCACTGCTGATCATTTACAAATATTGTAATACCACAAAGAAAATATCTAACAGATATTATAAAAATTATAAATGTTCAGCATTGCAATATGTTTACAAACCATAATTTCTGATAAAAAATTTATTGTGTGTATTATATATAAGACACATTGAAAGCATTAACATGCCTTGCAAAACAATCATACTAAAAATATGCTTGAAAAGAAAACTCTAGTATATTATAGATGTAAGGCTAACTATTATAAAATTGCTGCTGATGTTGGCTTAATTTTCTGGAATTAATGGTTCCAGGTGAAATTAAAGCAGAATAACATAAAAACTGCCATAATACAACAAAACCTAAATGGATAGACATTTTACATACTTGCTACGAAATGTGGCATATCAAAAGGCATCTTCTTATATAATATAATAGCTTCAAGAATATCACAGACTAGTTCAAAGATGATTATTGTTTGCGACAAGAGTATTTATATTAAGCAAATTATATGGACTTATGAGGACAATAACATTACTTTGTTGGAAGAATTCTGTTTTTCAATACACAACCATGATTTCAATGGCACAGTAATCAATTGTAGTATTACCCCATTTAGTAATCATTTGAATAATTTTACCATTCAACCAGAAGTGTCATGAGAAATTATATACTCTAGTTAGTATAATGCTCTTTTATAATCTCATAACTGAAGATCTGCATGAAACTATTTATAAACAGAATAATGTATGCTAATATAATGATAGTTTATAATATGCTTTGGCAGGCATTTCCTATTTTCTCAACATCTTTATGATTTCATAGAAATTGGCATAAGAAAACCTACCAGTAACAGCAGTAAAAAATCAGGGCATCAATTATTATAATTTTCAGCAGACATTCAGATTGTCTACAAAAAATTTAAACACAATATTTTATTGAAATGTGTATTAACAAAGCCATCAAATGCTAAATCAATTCGTAAATCATTTATGCTGTTTTTAGAGTACTTATTTCAACACAAATGCTTTAATTTCATAATTAAAGAAAATATATTTGCCCTAGTAATCTTTTTTTTTTTTTGTTAGATTAACTATTCAGGATGATTAATTTTCATATCCTACCAAGCTTAGCTTTAATATATTTCAATAATCACATTTAAATAATACATTCCCACTCACAAACTGGCACCACACAGTTTGGAAAATAATCCTTATAAAGTATTTCTAAAATAGTTTAATTTTTCAATTTATTTATTTACTTTTTGTCTTTTATGGTACACAATTTTTTAACAATGAAAAATCTTTAAGCTGAAATACCATATATGATTAAATTTTAAAATGATATTTTATACGTCTATCTTTACAAACAAGAATATGGGTTTCATTTATTCTTTTCATTTTCATTAAGACACATTGATCTAAGGTTTTTTTATTTTTTTTTTTTAAATTTTTATTATTATTATTATTTTCCTTATTATCTTCTTCAATGTAATAATCAATGAAACAGTAATTTATGTTACATACAGAAGGAGCAAGTATATGTTTCAATCATTTTAATGTTTTACGACAAACTAAGAAAAAACATAGATATTAATCAATTTAAATGTCTGGTTTTTTTTAAATAGAACTTTGGACTATTTTTGATTAATATGATAGATTCTTTTTATAATGCTGACTTCAAAATATAAATTTTTTTTCAATTTACACAAAAACTCAACTAACAAATTTTAGTGACCATTATACTTTTAACAAATCTTGCGCCATGAACCATCACCATGTAACTAGTCATAAGAAGGGGCTAAAACATCTCTTGTTTTAGGGATATAAGAAAAGATATCCAAATATATTACCTAGTAAAAATCAAACCAGGTGCACACCTAACTTTTAAATGATATTAAAAGTGCTATTAAACTATTATGAGAAGGGCCTGATGGTCGAATGGCTAGCGCTGTGGCATCAGGTACCACAGGTATCGGGTTCAAATCCCGGCTTTGCCCATGGGTGTTTGTAGTGGTTCGGAATCCACTTTAAGCCGTAGGTCTTGGTAATAATAGGATCGTAGAAAGCCGCGGGGGCATTGTTACTCCGCGTCTGTGGCTTACCATCAAGTTACACACGCGCCCTGGGTAATGCAAAGTGAGTAACATAGGTGCAGCACTTATGGCGAAGATCACGGTCTGTTTGCCAGCTGCATTAGAAAAAAAAAAAAAAAAAAAAAAAACTTATGAGAATAGTTATGCTGAACACCAACTCTGCCAACTACAAGCAAATACTGAAACTAATGAACATAGAAGAACAACACTTTTTGGAACATAGTTTGACAACACACTTAACTTTAAAATCATTGGAGTGCTTGAGCCCCCCAAGTCAATGTCCAGTAATGAAAGGACAATAACAATATTTTTTAATTAAATTGCTCAACAGTGGTGTATTACCCCATCACTTGGAATAATAAGATAATTGTAACGCACAGAGGTAAATAAAAATTATTTTCATATAATAAATACATGAATGTCAGCAATTGATTTTAAAATAAAACTAAATATGAACATTTCAGTAAATTCTTTATAACCTGCCTATATAAAAAGATTTTTAAATGTATATGAGATATATAAAAAAGTGCTTACCTGAACTTCAAAGGTGAAATATTTTTTCATATTTTTAACAATCAATACTAAAAAGGGCAATTTAATGCCCAATGTTTTACGGGGATCAGCAGGGCAAGTTATGTATGCAGTGCTAAAATTAAAAATAATAATAATAATAAATGTATAAAAACAAAATATTAAAAAACATTAAATAATTCAAACAATTATTTTTAACAAACAATGATAATTATTACATTTCGGATATAATGTTATAAGTACAATATATATATATATATATATGTATATATATATTAGTTTAATGTGATAGTATAGCATATATTTATAGAGATACTGATATTATATCAATATTTAAAACAGTATTTAATTCAATTTAAAAACTTATTTTTATTTCAAAAAATATTTTTTTAGCCCCATTCGGTTAAATATTAAAGATATAATCTTACAATAATTATTATTTTTATTGTTTTGTTTTGTTCTGTTTCAATAATTTTTTGACATAAACAAGATTTCTAATTATTTTTAGGGTTTTAGAATCAGGACACATTTTATATAACTAATTAACTCAATAATTTAAAATGAAAATTTATGTAATGTTTAATAATGTATATAATTACATTTCAGTATGATTTTCAAAGTATTTTTCTTAAAATTTAAAAGTATTTTAAAAACATAATTTAAAAAAAAATTATACTTTTCTTAAAAGGAATTTATCCAAAAGTTGTAAATATATCAATTTAAAAGAATTTTAAAAAATGTTCATCAAGAAATAAATATTATAAACCCTTAAAAATAATTAGAAATCTTACTAAGGTCTAAAATCATAATTGAAAAGGAAAAAAAAGAGAAATCAAACAATAACACCAATAATAAGAAATAAAAATTTAAATTAAGATATAGATCCATATGAGTTTTTAAATTTTAATTTCCTTCTGATAATATTTGATATACTTGGTAGAATTTTTATTCAAAAGATTAAAAAATTAATATTAATAAATCAAAGCATAAAAAAAAGATCAAATAGCTTTATTATGACAGCTGCAGTAAATTATTAACATATATTTAAAATGTTATCGGCATCCCTAATCTAGTTCAATAATATTCTGCCTATCCTGAGAAAACTTGACAATAATTATTGTAGCCTTTACATACAGGGGCCACAGTAATAAGGAAGAGCCAAAAAAGACTTACCTCACATTATTGCCTAGAATTTCTAAAACCAATGATTGTATATCATTATCAGTGATTCTTTTTATATGACCATTTCGAACCTATAATAAAAATTATTCATCAGTTGCAATATATATAAAGCAAACAAAATAAATGTACAACTTTTTTCCTTTCAATTCACATTAATGGAAAAAAGGCATTAATAATTAAAAACATTTTAAGATTGAATATTTTCCTAAATATATTTATTCTTTAATTAAACACTGAGAAATACGTTAATTATAGGAGTCTATAAATGCAGTACTTTAGATAGTGTTGCAGTGAATAATAATATTCAATTAACAGGTATTTTTGTATCCTTTTTTTTTCTAACTTCAATTCTAATAGTGACTTATGACAGTAAGTGTAAATCATTCAGTTTAACAGTTTTTCCGAATTCAGTTTAACACATATCCTTGTTATAGCCAACTCATTTGAGAATTTTATTGGAATAACTTTCCTTTTTAGCATAATCAAAAATTGGGAAAATTTTGGCTAAAGCTTAAATGTGACAAGGGTGTGAATTAAATTGTATTTTACTATATGTAAGGATGGATGTATATGTATGGATATGTAAGGATATGTATGGACAGATGATAAATGCACGAAATAACAAAATTTGTAATAAATAATAATTAATTTAAATCAATGTTAAACTTGCATTCAGTCTATGTACCCTAACCAATATTCAAGAATTTTAATTTGAATTCCTCAACACTTAGCTTTTTATATTTATCCTTTGTTTTGCTCGTTCAAAACATGAAACACATTTTTCGTACTTTTCTAGTAGACTACCAAAAGCATTTTATAAATATAAGATTTACACATATGAATAGAATACCGAAGCACATATAAAAAACTAACTATTTTAATTATGTTACATTAAAAAATTTTAAATGAACAGTATGCTAGTTTTTTATTCATTTTTTTTTAAATCAATAACATTAATCAGTGCTAGAATGTACATTTTATACAAGAAATAACTCTTAAATTGTTTAAAATTACGTTTTGGTTCAATAAATTTTTTTAAAAAGTTAATAATTAACATTTTGATATAAGTTCATTACTTTTAATTAGGAATACACATAAAAACTACCTTTTTGTCCCAAATTTGCAAAGGTTTACTTCCCACACTGTATAGGATCGACAAAAATCCACTCTGAAACGTATTCTTGAACATAATAAATTATTTATTATTACTATTATACGTTGATGATGATACAAAATAATTATTTCATTTCGGAAAATTAAATATCTCGGTTGTCAACAAATATTTCTGTTTATAAATGTTTGAACATTATTGTTGCCACTTCAAAATGTTTTTTACAGAAAATTTATATTTTTTCGTTTTAATTTCTTATTATTTATCCTTCCTATCCCGCCCCAAAATGCAAACGAAACTAATCCCTCATTTATTCAATTTTCTTTTTTACTTATATGCAGATATAGTAATTCAATTATATGAAAAGAATTATACCAAAAACTATTATTAGAAATCATCTTTATTTGAATATGAATAATAAATATCCAGCAAAAAGCTTAATGAAAATAAAAGTTGTTCTTTTCTAAATAAATATAATTGAAATAAACAAATAATAAAATTTTCATAATATTACATTTTGAATAATATATAGTACTTTCTATTCCTAATTCTATTTATTTCTGTGAGATTATAAAACTCCTTATAATCAAATGATCAGGTAGAAGAAAATTTGAAATATAAATGTAAAAAAAATCATGCACATTTTAAAATTGAAATAAATTATTAAAGATATTTAAAATATTTTTCTCTGTTATGCCAACAGTGAGTCATATTTGCATTACATTATTTCTTTTGTTATTTTTACATAAGTGAACAATTCGAATATGTTAATGATTCGAACTCTTCCGAAATTTTTTTTAATGATCCGTATCAAAAAGTTCGTATTAAAAACGTTCATACAGTAATGCCATCTATTGCTATTTAGAGATGGACTGATCTACAAAATGATCAAACTTCAATTTCCAACTTGGATCACACTTATCATTACAAATTATCTTAAAAACAGAACCTTTCAAGTTCGACTTCATAATGAATTCTCCAAAATCGGTCGTATTTGTGCTGGTACACCTCAAGGAAGCGTGCTAAGTCCTATTCTCTACAATATCTTTACCTACGACTTTCCTCAGTGCACTAACATTTCCACTTGCCTATTTGCTGACGATTCTGCTGCTCTTGCCCAAGGTGCTTCTATTCTTTATGTCATCAATACTCTTCAAAATTTTCTGAATATCCTAGAGGATTGGCTAACTAAATGGCGCATCGCAATTAATGTCTCTAAATCTCAAGCTATCATTTTCCGAAAAGGACACGCCAGACAACCATATATTAATCTCTCCCTTTTTGATCAAGAAATTGAATGGGCAACTAATATTAAATATCTCGGCTTAATTATAGACAATAAACTTACGTTTCGAGCTCATATTCAAAAAATCAAAGAAAAATGTTGGAAAAATTTTATCTCACTCTACCACTCATTAATAAATTTTCTAAATTAACTTTGTCAAACAAACTTCTTCTCTACAAACAAGTTCTTAGGCCTATCCTTACCTATGCTGCCCCAATCTGGGGTCTAGCTGCACAATCTAACAAGAAATCTGTACAAATTATTCAAAACAAACTTCTTCGTATTATCACTGGTGCACCCTGGTTTGTCCGCAACTCTACAATTTATCAAGATTTAAAAATTGATTCTATTGACAACTATATTACTAAACTTTCTAGAAATTTCTTCAGTACCATTGCTACTTACGAAAACCCTCTCATCAAGGCACAAACTATATTTACGCAATTGAATGGAAAATACAAGTATCCTTTCTCTACTTCTAAATGGAATCGAAGCCTCAAACCACCATAATTTCCTGCTCACTTATCGCTTTTTAGATATTTGACTTCAACGCATATTTACTGATCATAAATTTCTTGTTATGCTTCCATCACCGATGATTTACACTTTCCTTACTTTCTTCTTTTTTTTTTCTCTCAAATCATACGATTACTATTATCTATTTATCTTGACTTTTCTTTCCTACTGCCTTCACATACCATTGAGTAGATGAACGCTTCGCGTTCAGGCACTCGACATCTTTATTCAACAATGCTATTTAGAGAAACAAATAGGATAAATAATTTGTTAATGAACATTTACTGCTAAATGTCTGTTACTATTTCAAATAACAAATAGTTATTATACAAATAATTATTTCAAATAAATACATTAAATTTAAATTAATTTTGAATTCTATTAATATTTTACATTTGTAAATTCTTTACCACCATGTATAATTTTGTCACGTTAAATTCATTACATTTTTTTCATTTCTAAAAATTGCTCAATTTTTCAATGCAATGTGTTTTATTCGCCACTTTTTAATTTATTATCCAAATTTTAAAATAATTTTATTTTTAATAAAAATTTACAAATTATCTGGAATCCGAGATTTTAATAATTGAAGCAGTTCTTTATTTGTCATTTATTAGTTGAACTAAATTCCATAAGCGCATTCTTTTTCCCCATAAAAGCTACCATCGTGTTATATCAAGCAATAATAAATTCTCAAAAATAAGATTTGTTAAATAATATTTATTTAAAAAGTACATAATTGTCACTAAAAGGGATGGAATCATAAACCTTTTTAGAACATCAAAAATGAATTGTGTAATACTTGAGAGGTCTGTGGTGTTGTCATTTAAATTTACAAAATACATGGAAGAGGAAGTACATACAACTACTACTAACAAATGCATTTCTATACGAACTCCTAAATCGAATGAAAGTTCGCAATAATCATAACATTAATTTCCTAAGAAACTAAACAAGACAAAAATTCACTAAAGCTAAAATTCTACTTTGTGGTCCCCAATATCCATCAAAAATACACGTAGATGTGGTGTTCGTGTGTATATGTAGTGTGTATGATGTATATCAAAACAAGCTCGTACATCTTAATAAAGTAGAGAAGGAAATAAAATATTCAAAACTTATTTAAAATAATAGTGCTGATTTATTGTCTTAGGCAAAACAGCATATTTGGAATTAAGGATAAGTTAACTTATTTTTACACATACAGTTATTATTTTTGACATCAAGTAATAAAACTAAACCTATTTCTAGAATATAAATATATATACAGCAAATATCACTCAAAATAGAAAAGTCAAACCAATTAACAAGCATCCAATATCAAATTAGTAATAGAATAAATGAAGTTAACACAGAACCTAGAGAACGCCTCTCGACCCTCATAGGTTTGGGGGGCGTCTTTTTCTCATCTGACAACAAACAGCAAAAGGAGGGTCAAAGATTGATATCCCACCCTCAATGATACAGCTGGTCTATTCTTCCATGACCAATAAATCTCTTAAATTGATAGAATAATAAGACCCCCTGTTGTCGCCAACATACTTTCTCAGAAGTAAATTTATTTTTGAGCTTGACCATAAAAGGGAGATGCAGCCCAAAGCACCCTGATGTGTCGACAATAATTTAAACTTTTATCTCCAAGAGAATTCCTGAGAAAATTCCTACCCACATTCTTTGCAACGAAAACATACCCTTTCACCTGATGTCCAGCATCGAATATTATTAACTCAGAATTTATAGCCTCTGTCAATTTTGCCAAGGGAGGAAAAGAATTTAAATGTAGAGAGTAGATGTAATTTTGAAGTAATTGAGTGATGTAATAATAATTTTTAATTTATTCATTAAAGAAAGTATTGTAAGAAAAGGTTCTAAAAGAGGGGCCTGATGGCCGAATGGCTAGCGCTCTGGCATTCGGTACCACAGGTATCGGGTTCAAATCCCGGCTTTGCCATGGGTGTTTGTAGTGGTTCGGAATCCACTTTAAGCTGTAGGTCCCGGTCCTAATAGGATCGTAGAGCGCTGTGGGGGCATTGTTACTCCGCGTCCGAGGCTTACCATCAAGTGACATGCGCCCCCACTATTTGCCAGCTGCTTTAGAAGGAAAAAAAAAAAGGGGGTTCTAAAAGAGATAAGTCTGAGAATCCAGCTTTCATATTTCTAATTTTAGAATCACTTTATTAGCCATAACAACGAACTTTCTATTGGTAAAATAGGAGTGAATAGTTTTTATGAGAAACTGTTGAGAGTTAAAAGTGATAAATTTATGGACGAGTCCCTTGATCTAAATTGTGTCTTGACTCCATCAAGGGATATCGCTGCGATGTCAGATTTAGCCGAAATAGTTTCTATGAGATTTAAAAGTTGATGAGTAGTAGAAAGTTTTCCGTAAAGCCAAATTGTTGAGGAATCGTAAATCTGTTTCTTTTCATATGGTTTTTAAGGATATAATTTTTCGCGTTTTTGCTTAAAGAAGAGAGTAAGGAAATAGGACGATATCTATTGGGTTTTGTGGGATATTTGTCAGTCTTAAAAATTGGAATTATTCTAGCTGTTTTCCAAGAATTAGGATAATAGGAAAGGTAAGAAATCGAATTATTGATGCCACAAATTTTAAAGATAATTTTAATTCGTAAATGATGTAGAACCAAGAAAAAAACTTCAAAGCTCTTAGGGATATAAAGTTTTTCTTACTCTGAGATATTTGATATGACAAAGGATGCATATTATAATACAACAATAATATTTCAATTTCTACGAAAAGTCTCGTAACCTTGTAAGGCATGGGTATCCCACTTTTTCTTTCTGCGTTATTATTTTTATTCACTTTTTATTTCAAGTACTAGTTCATATTTTCTATATATCGTTCAACTGTTTAAAAGTTTTGGTCTATTTGGCCTGCTGTTTTATTCATTTATTTCATTTTCATATTTACTCATTTTATTTATTTTCTTTTGATTCAAGAAAGTACGAACAACGGATCTGAATGAACGAGTGGCTAACGCTCTGGCACCCTGTACACAAGTTTCTGGTTCGAGTCCCGGCGATGCCATGGATGTTTGTAGTGGTTCGAAATTCACTTTAAACCGTAGGTCCCGGTCTAATATGATTATAGAGCTTTACGGAGAGTGAAGTATTAAATAGGGAAAAACGAACTGTTCTTATATAGTCCTTGTTACTTCGCATACAATATACCTCTTCTATTCAAGTCAAGTACGAACAACGATTCTTTTCTTTTAAATAGAATTTGAATAGGTAATGAATTCAAGAATTTCGATTATTAGATTAGTTCCTTTATCAAGGTTTCATTTTCACTTTTGTCAAATGCTGTTATCTGTAATATTTTAAACAACATTTCGATAAATTGAGATAAGCAGCATCAGTGAACATACATCTCAAAGTACCAAGCCAAGTTTACGTAGAGAACGTAAACAAACTTAGGTATATGTATTTAAGAGCAATTTATTAGCTAACGTAAGCATAAATCTCGAAGGTAATTTATTTATTCTAACACTCATTATAAAAAAAAATTATTTAAAGTTATATACTGATTATATGAAATTGAATGATCTAACAGATTATTGTTTTCCTAATACATCAAAAATGTATCTCGTTTAATAAAAAACAGTAGTTGTGAATCATAATTTATCAATACTTTAAGCTGATTAAATCATCAAATTATGTATATAAATGTATTTACGGCAAAAATTTATATCTGAATTACATTCAATTTATTATTTAAATATTTTGAAATATTGTATAATGTTTTAAGTAAAATATTCATTTATAATAATGTTGGTTAATAAAAGAATATTTTTATGATAGATGATTATGTAATTTTTAAATACTTGGCATTTAATCAGAAGTCCTTAGCCATTGGAATAGAAAATTCAATTTTACTTTGTTTGCTAACAAGTAGCATGCTATAATAAAGGATTCTGCTGTTTTTGAACTCTTTTTGGTTCACAACATTTACATCTTTTAATATTCTTTATATTATCGAAGTTAGATTATTATTGATACATAATATTTAGTTAAAATTATCAATTCTTATATATAATATTAATGCTTATACAAAATAATATACATATAATCTTTAAATTATTATTTTGAATTATATTTATTATATAAACATGTCTTTCAATTTGAAATGATGCTATTGAAAGGTGCTAGAATCACTACAGCATGAAGTGAATAACATTGATGCATTCTGGTATAACTAATTTATTCTGAAAAAGATTTAATGTCCTTGTTGAGCTCATTCTGCAAAGTATTGATTGGTTATTCAAACATGATTTATTTTTCCACTATTACAACCAAAATTACATGCAGAATTTGAATATTGCCTTAAACTTATTCATGATTGCAAAGAGTTAAAAAAAAAAAATTTTTATTTAGAAATATAGATAATATGTATATATTTTATGTGTTGTAAGTATAAAAGTATGTATGTACAATAATTTTCACAAATGAAATTATATTACTAGTTAAAAATATCTTCTATAAAAGTTAGAATTATTTGTTTAAATAGTAAATAGTCATTTATAGGCTAAAATATTCTGATATTTTTCTTAGATTCTGTAAATAAATTTAATAATAAGTAACACATTTGTAATATAAACAAATATTTTTAAATAAGATTCAATTAACGAAAAATGATTAGAAGATATTTGAAATGAATTCAAAATAAGTTAAAAGTGTTATGGAGAAAAGTAAAAGTAAATAACATTTAAAAATATAGAATTAAATTTTTTTATTAAGCTTATAAATGTATAATTCAATAATCTTTTTTTTTTTTTCAACATTTTTAAGTTTATAAAAATTAGAAAGGATTATTAAGTTAGTAATTTGTTTTAAGAGAAAGTTAAAATAATTTTTGAAAATGTAGTAGAAAAATTTTGATTTTATATTCTGCTTTTACAAATAATGTGTTTAAAGTCTTTCATTTTCCTATTCTAATGCTTTTCTAAATAAAATCTTAGAATCTTGTGTAGTCACAAATTTTATCAAATGGTTATATTAATTTTCTTGAATTAATTTTCTAGTTTTTTTTGGTATCAAAACAAAAATTTTAAATTAATGCAAATTTAGTTTAATTTAATTTAAAAATTAGTAATATTAAAAATAAATTTATTAAGTTTCAAAAAGAAAATCTAATTATTTTTTGTTTTATCTATAGTAGCAATTAAAATTATAACTTGCATTTCAAATTTGTATTAATACCATAAAATATAATTTGTCCATAAATTTCTGTTCTGTCTTTCTGTATGCTCTTTTTTTTTATATATATATTAACCTGTAAATTTACACTTTTTTTTTTTTTTTTTTTTTTTTTTTTATAGAAATTCAATACCTGAAATTGGAAAAGTGTCTTAGCTGAATCGAGCATTTAAGGAAAGGACTTCTGTAACAGATAAAATAAAACAAAGAATTACAAAGTTTTATTATTGGCAAAAATGTCATTTTTATATTTTGCTTATGGCAGTAATATGCTTGCCCAACGCATGTTTATTAATTGCCCTTCTGCTCAGTTCAAATGTATTGGTGAATTAAAGGTAAATTTCTGAATTTTAATTTATAGTGAATGAAATACTGAAATATCTTTTTTTTCTCCTCATTTATATAGAGAAAATTGAGGTAGTGCCCTTCCCGCCTTCCAAATTTATTTTATTTATTTTTTTTAATTATATTTTTACCATGACAATTCAATGTTGGGCACAAAATACTTTACACCTATATTTTCAGCTTATACTTTTAATTTCATTTTATGCATGTTGTTTTGGTAGACAAGATATGCAAGGGATGGTGTAATTAATTTTACATACAGTTTAACAAAATCTGGCATGGTTCTGAAGATTTTAGTGAAATTTACAATTACTCCTAGACCCCTGTTTAGGATAGTTAATGTTTCTTAACAATTATCGAAATAATCTAAATTTTATTCATAAATAAATTATTAAACAATATTTTGATGTTTTAAAAAAATCTGTGTAAATTTTATTAAAAATTCATATCACAAATTTTACTTTCATTGTAATATTAATACAAATTTTTTTTTAAATTACATTTTATTAAAAATGTTATTGGATATAATTTATTAAAAATTAACAAACTAATAATTTTTAAAAAATTGTGTATGTAAAACATAAAAATTTTACATTATGGTGATTTATTTATCTGTTTACAATTTATTTTTTTTAATTTATTAAAAAAAATTTTGGTTTTAATGGTGTTACTTATATTATAAAACTTATTATTTGTGTTTGTACCTAATGTTTTTATATATAAATTTAAAATCACAAATATTAATTTTAAATGTTGTATAATAAACATAAAGTAGCAAAAAACTTATATACAATTACAATTAAAATACTAATAATGCTTAAAAATATATTTAAAATTCAAAAGATAACTTTATTAATGGAGTGCTATGAATAAGAATAGGGAAAGTAGTTGAAGATCCCTTTAAACTAACCAGTAAACTGTAATTTTAATGAGGGTTTTTCAGTTGTAGTATAAAAAGTCTAGAATGACAAAATTAAAGTATATATTTCTAATTCAATAAAATAGTGTTTAAACATGAATTATATTTGTTTAAGAATCATTTATATAAATAATTCTTTTTTCAGAATTTTAGATTAGCATTTGCTGAATATTGTGAAACTTGGAAAGGATCATCAGCTACAATTATTGAGAGTAAAGGTGATTCGGTTTGGGGTGTGTTGTGGGAAATATTGAAAGTACATCAAGAAGCATTAGATCGGTAAAAGCATATTTAATGTTCAAGCAAATAACTTTTCTATATATATATTAAGCAGTTTCCAGCTTACTTTTTTATTTAACAAAAATTTTGCTTCTCTAATCAACAATGCAAATTTCGTGTACTGTAAATTAATATTTGGGTGATTTACACGAAATGCATTCTAAACATTTTTTTTAATGCATTCTTTAAGAAATCTTTTTTTTTTTTCGTTGAAATTGTCAAGCTATTTTAAAAACTTTTTTTTCCGTTAAATTTTTATAATTTCATTATGAAAAATTACCTCTATTTAGAATTTTGTGAGTTCACTTATTCTAATTTTGCAAAATATCAAATTTTAAATTTTATGATGCATTGCTAAATCTTATCATACATTTTTAACTTATTTAATAATATTAATGCAATTATTCATTTGATATACCTTGCTTTTAATGTAAAACACAGTCTTTCTTTTTTTCCATTAAGTGAAGCTTTTCTTTTTAACTAGTTTAGGAATGAAAATAAATAAATATTTGCTTTAGTTGATCAACTCATAATGTTAGGCCATTATATTGTGCCATGTGAATATTATGTCAAAGAAATAAATTGTTTAAAATCAAATCTTATGTTTCTATTCTTCAGGAATAAAAATAAACTAAATATTATCTTAAGTAACTCAATAAATTTAATTTATATTTACATATTCACTGTATTTCTGCAAAATTCAGATATACAGAATTTAAAAAAATAATTAAATGCTTAAAATAATAGAACAATTTAGTCCTTAGAAAAATCAGTTTGAAAAAATTTTAAAAAAATTGCTGACTAATTCACCGATTAATTTAATGTATATTAGAAATCAGTTTTGTATAAGCATGCACTACTTTATATTATGTTAGTAAAGTTTCTTTTCAATCTATGTTTTGGAGTGCATAACATTTAGCTGCAAATTTATAGTTGGTTTTTTTTATCTGGAGAACTCATATGTTCATCAAACAACTTATTGAAAGTTGTTACAAATAGTGATATAATTATTCATATTTTTGTTTGATAATTGTTTGCTCTCAAAAGATTTATTGCAAAAATTGTGAAAAATTTGAAAATTTTAGGTGGCAAGATTTTCTCATCTACATTTTTTTTTAATGCATCACTTGAAAATATTTGAAAAATATTTTGTTTCCAAACTATCCTTAAATAGGAATTAAATTTTGTTTTAATGTTGATTATTAAAGGATATCTTAGATAGTAGTGAATTTAAAAATATGACTGCTTATATTATGCATTTTTTGTATTTATTTGAAATATTGTATTTATTTTTGAAGAAATTTTTTTAATCTATCTGATATAAAAAGTGTCTTGTATTTATTGTAATGTATAAATTATTATATTGTTTGTATGAATTGTAAGTAAATAAAAAAAGAAATTAAATATTAAAAAGTTGCACTCATTTAAAAATTAATAATAATTAAATAATATCATTTAATAATAATATATGTATTCAATAATCTATAAAGGGTAAATTTTTCGCAAAACATAATTTAATTATTTTTATTGCTTAAAATTATTATTGCTTTCATGTTTTTAAAAGGGGTTTTAATTTTTAATTTTTTTTATTTTTAATCAATCATTCTTGATAATTTATGCCATATTTTATTTGCTTACAAATACTAATAAACAGTTTAAAATTTTCTTATTTTACAGACAAGAAGTAAATTATAATCCAATGATAGTACCTGTAGAAACTGAGCTATTTGGCAAACTTGATTGCAGAACCTATCAAATATTAGGCTATAAGGAAGATAATAATATGCCATCTCGCGTTTATAAAGCAGTATGTGTTCAAGGTGCCATAGACCATGGATTACCTCCGTCATATATTAAGAAGTTGGAAGCTGTTGCGGATAATGGCTACAAAGGTCCTATTCCAGTTCCAGTTAATATTGATTTATAATATTTTTTAATTTCTTAAACTTAAAATGAAGTAAATTTATATCTTGTATTTGAATTTCCAAACATTTGTTTCCAATTGTTCTCCAAAAAAGGGTTTAATATGGAATATTTAATCACATTTTT
>BPLQ01008418.1:0-161988 GCA_021605075.1 Caerostris darwini
TATATATATGTCATATATATATATATATAGATCATCATCATCATTGGTGGAACAATCGTGTGGAGGGCCAAAGGCCGTCTGCCTACTGGCAGATTTCGAGACGAGAGATGTTTTCTTTCTACGGAGAAGGTTGTCAGCCCCACTCCCAACGTTCTACAGTCATATTAGACCGGGATCTACGGTTTAAAGTGGATTTCGTACAACTGCAAACATCCATACTACCGCCAGGATTCGAATCTGAAGCACCAAAGGCCAGAGCGCTAACCAATGTGTCGTCGCTTCAAGTCTTCAAGTCGCTTCAAGTATTTAAGATATAGAATTCCACTTTTTAAAATAACTTAATAAATATATTTTTGACTTATACTGCTTTCATTCTTAAGGATTGCAAACTCTTGTATTTCCAAATCTAATTAAGAATCGTATTAGAAATCCAACGAAGCACCGAGCTCAGAGGAAACTCTCGGAAATCTTATTTTGGCATTTCGGAAAAGCAAATACATTTTAATTTAATAACACGGTCAGAGAATGAAATTCGCAATTCGCCCGTTTTACAGAAGAATGCAAATGCGCTGTTACTTTTACACACCAAGACGAGGTGCTCCGTCTATTAAAGTGGGAGGGATCGCTTTTCGGAATCAAACATTTTGGCTCCGGGAGATTTCGAATCGAATTATTGTTCAGAAAACGAATTCTTCCGTCCACCCCCGAGGTCTTTTGAACAGAGTTTAATTAAATTGCTCTTTTATGAAATGCTGCATTTGTGTGTACAATTCAATAAATGTCAGGATATATTTTCTGTCTAGTTTTGTTTGAATTTCATATTACGGAGGAATGTTGAAACTTAGTTTTAAAATTCAATTATAAAGTAAAAAGGAGTTTGTAAGTAATATCAATATTAATATGAGAAGCTTTGTAATAGGATCAAACTAACCATAAAATAATCGTATGCATAGCTACAGTAAAATTCCAAGTGATAATAAAAAAATCTGAGCGATGTTATTTTGCACAATGCATAAGGCCCAGACTCATATATATATTCTAAAATTGTACTTTTTTTTACTTATTTTTTTTAGATCTTATTATAGATAAATAAATAATAATTTATTATAAGGGATATTTAATTTGATAGAAGAAGATTTTTAAAATAATAGTAGAAGGGGAAATTTAATTAAAATAATTATTTATTTTAATTAAATATTCTATTCTTCTTCTTCTACTTTGTTGCAATAGCCCCATGGTTGGCCAAGACCGTCTGCCTACTGGCAAATTTCGAGACAAGAGATATTTTCTTTTTACGGGGTAGGGTTGTCAGCTCTACGCACAACAATGATATTAGACCGGGACAGATTAAAGTCGAATCCGACCCACCAAAAACATCTATGGCAAAACCAGGACTCGAACCCGCAACTTGTGGCACCGAGCGGCATAACTATACATATGTATATAGCTATGGTTACTATATATATATCATCATTATCTTCATTCGGTTAACAACCCCGTCGAGGACTAAGGCCATCGATCTACTGGCAGATTTCGAGACGGGAGAAGTTTTCTTTTTACGGCGAAAGATTAACAGCCCTACGCCCAATGTTCTACAGCCATATTATACCGAGACCCACTGTTTAAAGTGGATTCCGAACCACACCAAACATTCATACTACCGCCAGGATTCGAACCTGAAGCACCAAAGGCCAGAGAACTAGTCAATTGGTCATCACGCCGCTTCAATTAATATGAGATATACAATTCTACTTTTTAAAATAAACATATTTTGACTTTTATTATTTTTTATTCTTACGAATTACCACTCGTATATTTCCAAAACTAATTAAGAATGGTATTAGAAAACCGACGAAGCACAAAGCCTGGAGAAAACTCTGGGAAATTTGATTTTTCGCATTTGCAGAAAAGCAATACATTGTAATTTAATAACACGGTCAGAGAATAACACTTCGCAATTCGCCCGTTTTACGATAGAATGCAAATGCGCTGTTGTTACTTTCACACCCCAAGACGAGGTGCTCCGTCTTTTAAAGGAGGGAGGGTCGTTTTTCGGAATCGAATATTTTGTGTGTCCTGGGGGGAAGGATTTCGAATCGAATTATTGTTCAGAAAACGAATTCTTTCTTCCACCCCTGAGGTCTTTTCAACAGAGTTTAATTAAATGGGTCTTTTATTGAAATGCTGCATTTATTTGTTCAATTGAATAAATAGGAGGAGATATTTTCTGTCTGGTTTTGTTTGAATTTGATATCACAGAAGAATGTTGAAACTTAGTTTTAAAATTCAATTATAAAGTAGAAAGAAATTTTTAAGTAATTGTGATAATGATATGAGAGGCTTCGTAATATCAAACTAATCATAAAATAATCGTATAGAATGTTACTGTAAAACTGTAAATCGTAAACAATGGGACTCTGTTATTCCAAGTGATAATAACAAAATCAGAGCGATGTTGTATTCTATACAATGCATTAGACTCAGAAGGAAATAGTATATATATATAAAAATTTCTGTGTGTGTGTGTATCATGAAGCCTAATATAAAACCGTAAATTTTCTTAAAATAGTATTTTATTTTATTTTTTAATTTGGTTTAAATCTTATTTTGGAAAATAAATAAAAATTAAATATTTATTTTAATTAAATATCCTCTTCTTCTTACCCCCATGGTGAACCAAGTCTTTGCCCACTGGAACATTTCGAGACAAGAGATGTTTACTTTTTACTAGGTAGGGTTATCAGTACTACGCCCAACAATCATACCAGATCGTGATCTACGGTTTAAAGTAGAGTCCGAACAACTAAAAAACTTCCAGGACTCCAACCCGCAACCTGTGGCACCGAGCGGCATAGCTATATATATGTATATAGCCAAGATATATATATATATATATCAGTATTCGCGCAACAACTCCGTTTAAGGACAAGGTCGTCGACCTACTGGCAGATTTCGAGATGAGAGAAGTTTTCTTATTATGGGCAAAGGTAGTCAGCCCTATGCGTAATGTTCTACAGTCATATTAGACCGACACCTACGGTTTAAAGTGGATTCCTAACCGCTACAAAAATCCATACAACCGCCGGAAATCGAACCTGAAGCTCCAAGGTCCAAAGCGCCTTGCCAATAGGTCATCAGGCCGCTTTAAGTAATATGAGGCATATGATTCTACTTTTTAAAATAATTTGATAAATATATTTTGGACTTACACTGTTTTTATTCTTAGAGATTCCAACTCGTGTGTTTCCAAAACTAATTAAGAATGGTATTAGAAAAACCCAACGAAGCACAAAGCTCGGAGGAAACTCTGGGAAATTCATTTTTCGCATTTGCAGAAAAACAAATGCATTTTAATTTAATAACACGGTCATTTTAATTTAATGCACTTCGCAATTCAGACCCCGTTCTACAAAAGAATGCAAATGCGTTGTTGTTACTTTCACACCCCAAGACTGAGAAGTGCTCCGTCTTTTAGAGGAGAAAGGATCGCTTTTCGGAATCGGAATATTTTGTGTTCTATGGGGGGGGGGTGGGGATGCATTTCGAATCGAATTTTGTTCAGAAAACGAATTCTTAAATTCCACCCCCGAGGTCTTTTTCAATAGAGTTTAATTAAATGGGTCTTTTATGAAATGCTGCATTTATGTGTTCAATTGAATAAATATAAGGAGATTTTCTGTCATTTTCTGTCTAGTTTTAAAATTTTTTGGGTTTCATATTTAAAGAATGTTTAAACTTAATTTTAAAATTCAATTATGAAAGTAAAGAAGTTAATAAGTAATAGTAATAATAATATGAGAAGCTTTGTAACAGGATCAAACTATTCATAAAAATTTTATTTTATTCATAAAATAATCGTATACATTTTATTTTAATTAAAATATTTTCCATCTTCTTCATTGGTGCAATAATGATGGACAAAGGACAGACGGGAGATGCTTTTCTTTTTTTTATTGTTCATTCATGCCATTGCCGGGATACGAACCTGAAACATGTGGCAACGAGCTCCTGGCATATATTAGTTATATTATTTCTTTCATGCAGCTGGAAAGACAGTTATCTTTTTTGCTATAAGCAAGCCCTGCACCGACGTTATATACCTATATATATATATATTCCGAATCACTGTAAACATCCATGGCACCACCGTGATTCGAACCCAAACCTGTTGCGACGAGCGCCAGAGCTATCTATCTATATATATATATTGTTAGATAGTTAGATAGATAGATATAGATAGTTCAATTGAAATTTTATAAACCAAGAAAAGTTGAAAATTTTTATGTCAGAGCCAGGAAGAGGCGAAATAAATTTGTTGACCAGAAAGTCCCTACGCCGAAGAAAGGAAGGGTAGGAAATCCCAGATATCGTTCGTTTTAAATTGCAGTATCACAGTGTTTAAGGCTTCCGTGGTATCTGCTGCATATATGCTCTTCATGTTCCTGGGTAACGCTGCATTTGCTGAATGTCTTCATTTATTAGTAACGAATGACTTCGGATCACTATCTCATCCTGGCATTTGGAACCAATGACAAACAATGAACTCATTTGGATTGTCTTATTTGTTCGATTTTCGAATAGTAAATATTATTTTCGAGAATAAAAATATTTAACTTCGATTAAAAGAATAGCGCAAAAACAAAGATTAAACTGAAGTGAATCGATTTCGAATGATTCGTACAAACGTAATTATTTAATAATTTAATTATTAAAAATGATACGGGTAAGTTACGTAAAAGAAAATTTTCCAATAATTTCCTGGCTGAAACTGAAAACACTGGATTAGATAATGATAATCTTTTACGAAGAATACGAAACAAATAAAAAAAAATTTAAATAAAATTTAAAAAAAAATAAAGTTTGTAAAAAAAATCTTTTAGTATGAAATTTTCTGAATATTTATTCGAATGATACATATCATATGTCATTCAAATCGCTCTCCTGTAGATGCGATATGTCGTTCAATATATATTCATTGTATAAAAATTATCCCATCCAAGAAGGTCTTGTAGAAACACGGCATTAAAGTATGTGCAAGTGATTAAATTGCCCCATGATTGCGCATTAACTAAGATTAGTGGAACGCTCTGATGTGCATCCACCACTGCTTATAAATGCATTGCCCTGAGGCAAGTTCTCTCTCAGAAATACTACATGCAATTTATCTCCTACAAAGAGATGCTTTATCTTCAGAGATTTTCTTATGCTAAAGTCAAATATTACTACTACACCATACCACACCACATCACTATGCCTAGAACTGAGTTGCCCCTATACAGTGTGGGAATGATGAGAGTGAAAAGTCAGATTTTGCTCTGTGACTCTCTACAGCCCGGGATGTCTACAGTCCTCTATGAGTCAAGTATCTACTGCTTCAAGGGGATTACACCACATCACCATACCCCACCACATCACTATGCCTAGAACTGAGTTGCCCCTATACAGTGTGGAAATGATGAGAGTGAAAAGTCAGATTGGGCTCTGTGACTTTCTACAGCCCGGGATGGCTACAGTCCTCTATGAGTCAGGTATCTACGGCTTCAAGGGGATTCCGAACCACTACAAACATTCATGGCACAACCGGGACTCTAAACCTGTGGCATCTAACGCTATAGAGATAGTTAGTTGGCCATTCAGGTTCCCAAAAGCAGATATAACCAGCTGTTGTAGTTAGAGAGGAAAAGAATCATTGGAGTTATAGAGGTTAAGTGTGATTTTCCCGCCATTTCGGCCATCCTGACTGCAATTCCATACTGTAAAGAGGTGTTGGGGATTATCACCTACGTTTGGAGAGGTGCGTCTCTTGGCAGGATTGAATTATGATTGAATGAAAACAGGTAGTATTCAATGAGAAATTGTGATTGAATACGAGTTTTGATTGCAACCGTGCGTATGTAATCCCATACTGTAAGGAGGTGTTGGGGACTATGGATAAGAGTGATTTTATACCCACGTTGCACTAAGTCAAGAAGCCCTTGGAAATAAGCACATAGTCGATTGCATTATTGTCCAACATTCGCATACAAATTACGCGATTTTTATGGGCCCCGTGTCTATCCATGCGAGCCACCTGCTAACAATTATTTGTTATTGCGGCACCCATTATAAGTTCTTCTCCTGATAGCACATATTATCATCTCAGTTTGGAGTGGCGCATCGCTTGGCGGGGTTGGATTATGACAGAGGGAAAACAGGTAGTTTTCAATGAGAAATTGGGATGAATACTGGTTTTGATAGCAATCGTGCGTATGTTTAGAGAACCCTATAGTCTATAGTGAAGGCTTCAATGCTGCCTACAGTTTGGCCAACACCTGGTGGGATAGTTTGTGGAGCCATTATAAACAACAATAGCTCCCCTCTAGTAAAATTTCACGGCACCATGATCTCCAGTTGTACATATATCAGTCACATGCGTTGGGTCTAATAACAAGACTCATATGATAATGTTCAGAGGATTCCGATAGGATAATGCTCACCCAGACGAATCGAAACATTTCCTTGGCTCAACCGATCCCCAGATTTGTCACCTATTGAAAATTTGTAAGATGGTGGACGTCGAAAAATCGAGCAGGGTAGGAGTTGGGTCGAACTAGTGGCACACGTACAACAATTGTGGAATGACATTTCGCAGGACATTCTAAGAAATCTGTTTACCTCTATCCGAACAATATGGCGCCGTTCATGCGAACTATAGGCGGCAATATAGATAATCCCTATTTTTTAAAAAAAAATTTCCTGCAATAAATGATCATTTTGTTTTTATTTTGTAATCCCTTATATCATTACTAACGCATATGTAAACCTTCAATATTGATAAATTGAGATAAATTATTATGGCAGAGAATATAATTTCCCAATTGTGAAAAGAGAGTCATCTGGGTAAAAATCTTACAACATGTATAACATTTTTAAAAAAACAATTTTTTTTTAGTATAAAAGAAGTTATAAATCACCTTACTCAACACAACATGCGATCACCGCAAAACGTGGAGCCATTCATCTTTTTTTGTGTTCAAAATCTGAGTCACAAGTCATGATTTATTTTCAACTTTCAAATAAGTTGTCAAAAAGAAGAAACCAAACACGAGGCCGTCCACCTTGGCTTACTAATCCTAACAATACACTAGCCATAACTAGTTGTGGTTTCTTTTGTCTGGTGCCTTTTGGTTTGCTTATCAATTCGTGTTACTTTATACTGGAGCTTTATTCTTAGTTTGCAAATAGACTTCAGCCTGTGATGTCATGCTTTCTCTGAGTCTTACTCATGCTGGGAAAAAGGATTGTCATTATTTTAATCGACTTTAAACTTTTTAATGCCACAACAAAATCAGCAAAAACTGCATGTGGGGTAACGCACTTCCACAATATCTCTACAAGCCTATTGTCAGTACTTTCCGTCGCAGATTTATCACAGCCAGTATAAGTATAGCAATTTCAGGCAGGTTTTGAACCAAGTGTAACGTCTCGGCCTATACTAGGCCTACAACGACTTCAAGAAGAGGGCCACTTTCAGGTTCATGCGAACACTTTAATTTTTATTTACAAGCATTATATATATATATATATATATAATGCTTGTAAATAAAATACAGTCTATATATACAGAACTGTATTTACAAAATAATTAAAATTAAGTATATAAATGAGATACACAAGTGCTATTCACTCCAAGTTCGGAGATTTTCAGAGTTCTCGAGCCTACGACGAATCTAATGCTCTGCTGCAGATCTTAATTGTCACATGGCGTGATTTACGAAATCATAAAGGGCTCCCTTTGCAAAGAAGTGGAATCTCCTGCCTATTCAGTCACTTTCGAGGAAAAAAGAAAAACAACACTTCAGGTCGACTAGTCGTGGAACTCCTTCTCCTTCTCCAAAAACCTCCCTTTAAGAAAAATTAGTCAAGAGGGGGGCAGGGTAATCTTCCCTCACTTCTCATTATTCTCAGCTCGTGGTCTATCACCAATCACGATGTGACAATTCATGATATAGTTCATATTCAATCTGTTTCGATTTGTGAAGGTCGCATAGACAATCGCTAATTTCATGAGGTCTCATTATCCATACACTGATTATCTGCCATCAAATTTGAGTGGGTAGCAGGTTGTTCTCATTAGAACAAAACTCTAATTGCATGTAAGATAACTACCCACAATAAAGCTCTTCTGCTACCAAATTTGATTGTTGGGTTTATTATATATTTTTCAAATAACATACATTCCTCTCTCCTGGAAATGAAATGCCAAAACTCTTCTCGTGGGAAAAAAATGCTACACAAGTTTTTCCATCTCGGTAACTCAACACTGTGTCTACAAGGAAACGCAAGATTTCTGGAAGTTACTTAATATTCCTTTCCAACGTAAATCACTTGAGCATAAACAGAAAGACACAAATTAGTAAAATTTAATTATTTTTCTTATTTCATTTCAATTGTTTTTTACCAAAGAGTTTCGGACAGGGATGCCATCATCCATTTCATGTGCCCATTTTACTTAAAAATAGAATTAATTGGTAACTTGCTTTAAAGGATTTTTGGATTTTGATGAGAGATTAAAAAAATGTAACAATACCCATCTTCAGTTTGTAAAAAAAATTTAGCAATTCAGTATTAGAAAATTATCCTGGCGCTCGGTACCACAGGTTTCGGGTTCGAGTCCTGGTGGTGCCATGGATGTTTGTAGGGGTTCGGAATCTACTTTAAACTGCAGTTCTCGGTCTAATACGATTGCATAAGGCTGAAAACCCTACCCCGTTAAAAGAAAACATCTCCTATCTAGAAATCTGCCAGCAGGCAGATGGCCTTGGCCCAGCATGGGGCTGTTGCGGCATTGATGAAGATTAAATTGTTTTTTTTAATTTCTTTCACATGCTTTTTCTATAAAATCGTTTAAAATTATTTTTTTAATTTACTGTTATACATTAAAATTCTAAATTATATGGGTAACCTGTATATGCCCTCCTCCAATTATTTTTTATTTTTCGATTTCATTTTTTAATTATTGTATCATTTTTTGCACTGCCAATTAGTTTATGCTATACATGGCTTTCGCAAATTTTGCATTATTTTGGATAACATAACAATAAATATCACGTTATTTCTCTTGCAAGAGAATCAAAATCCTGTTAATAATAATGTTTAGGTTTTACATTTAATGAAAATAATTTACAATGTAAAGGTGCATTTTTTTTTTTTTTTCCATAGTTCATTGTTAAACATGTTATTCACGAGAATTTCTCAGAAGTAATTATAGTTGGGAGTCCAAATTAATGATAAGAATTTATAAATGTATTTTATTTTAACAACAAAAAAAAAAAAAAAAAATACCAGTAAATGACCTGAAATATGTGTAAATAAACTTTAATGATGATAATAATAATTTGAGTTCAAAATTTTTATGCATTTGTATCATTAAAAACAGTTTCTTCTAAAAGATAAAGATAAAAAAATTTTTTGTATTTGCTTTGTTTTCTATTGTTCCAGAAAAAAGTGAGAGAAAAAGGGGGAACATTGTTTAATGACGTCTATTGTTTTATTTATGATCGCAATGCTATTGTTTTTAGAACAATAAATTTTCAATTAATAGATTTTTGTCATTTGCCAGACGTTATGGAATTATTTCTGCTTAACAAAATTTATGTTTAAATGCTGTAAAAAATAAACTGAACAAAAAACTGTTCTTAAAAAACAAAATGCTCACAATAAATTTTGTTTATCTTGTGGTAAAAAGAGAATAAAAACTTTTTAAAAGGATTTTTAATCACCATCGAAATTTGAATCCATATCCCTACTTATAATTAAATATTCAGAAAACGTTGAAAAATTTTAATTTAGGTTTATGGATTGAAGAGTTTAAGAATTTAAAATGATGTGATGAGTTGTGATATTAAGAATTAAGTATAAGTATACTATAGTATAAGATGAATTCTGATATTAAGAATTAAGTATAAGTATACTATAGTATAAGATGAATTCTGATATTAAGAATTAAGTATAAGTATACTATAGTATAAGATGAATTCTGATATTAAGAATTAAGTACAAGTATACTATAGTATAAGATGAATTCTGATATTAAGAATTAAATATAAGTATACTATAGTATAAGATGAATTCTGATATAAAGAATTAAAATTTTTTACTTCATGTTTATTTCATTTTAAATTATACCGATGGATTTTCCCTTGTAGTGATCTGGATAAGGGCAACCAGATTGTAACTAGGTGTTGTTGGGTTGAGATACTCGAGGCGCAGGTTTGAGAACTCACAACTTTATTGACACACGCACATACAATTGGAGACAAACAATATTTAACATATTTAAAGACAGATAGTAATAAAATCGTGGAAAAACTCCTCTTCTAATCCGAAAACCCGAAACTGGGATACGCGCAAGGTGCGCGAAATATACTTCCTCTCCGGGCGAGAGTTGCTAGGTGAACTAATACGCAGGAATGCACTAAATATATTTCCTCTAGGTATGAGAGTCTATAAACTAAAGGTTTTTCAGCGAGAGAGCAGGTTGCGTTGTACTTTCTCTCGCATGAGAGTCTAGAGACCGATTGACCATTTCTATTAAACGCCATAGAACACTGCTCTTGTCAATGTATAGGATGAGCATGGTTTTACTCTACATTTATACGAAATTATTCTTGGAAAAGACACAACCATCTAAAATAAAATCTTCACAATACATTTTCTGTTTAAATAACTCTACCAAAAGTGCTTTCTCTAGAATTCTATTTCATAATAAGATATTTTTAGCCATTGCTTCTTATTATTTTAATCTCAAAAAAGAATAGTTTACCCACTTTTTTTATCAAGTTAAGGGGTCTAAGATGGCGTACTTGAAAGAGTGTCGGTGGGATTTAAATTACGGTTGCTTCCAAAGTTGATTATCGTCGGTATACGTAAATTTAAAGTCTGTTAAGTCCATTAAGCAGTTAAAAAATTAATGATGGATTAATTTTCACTTTGGAAATTTGACTGACTATCATAGGACAGTTTTAGTGGGTCTTTTCCTAGTATATAGTACATCATTTAAAACATCCGTTAAACATTCACCCTTTGAAATGGTAGGAAAATGATTATAGATTATTAATCATTTGCAACACTATATTGTATGCAACACTATACCAAGGAAATAATGTTCATTTCATAATCAATTCTTTAATGGGATTGACCAAAAATTTCATTTACTGTTTCCGATTACGGAACAGTACAGCTGTAAAACAGTTCTGTTCTACAGTTATTATCATGCATTTGGTAAATTTGGTTATTTAAATTGAATTTTTTCCCTTTCATTTGTGCATTTGCCCATTTACATGTGAACCTTATTGGCGTATTTACAATGGCAACTTTATTTCTGTAGGTTGATGTTTGTCCTGATGTCACCGCATTTTGAAACAATTTTCACATTAGTGAAATCTAGTGCAACAATTTTCACATTTTGCATCTTCTAGCCACCTTCCTCTCCATGCGTCACTATTGTCTACTATTTACGTCACTACTTTTTGTTTCATTGGATCCGGGATTAGTCGTAAAGTGAATTAGCTGATTGAGGAAATTAGATAATAACATGTTTAAAAATAGAAAAAAATCTTAGTGGAGTCAAAAACAAAAAAGGAAAATGAAGTTCGAAAAAAAAAAAAAATGAAAAGTTACCCAAAATAAGTCAATACTTGAGTGAGGAAGAAACAAACGAACAATGCGGTGGAAATGAAGAAATTAGCTGAATCGAAAGTGATAGTATTGCAATCTACAACAACACTGATCCAGAGCCACCACAGCCATGTACTAGCAACACACATAATCAAAACCAAAGTGAAGTAACTGAAATTAATTTCGAAAAAATGGCATCATGTTAAAGTACTGCATGATCAAGTGAAACGATCAACTTGAAGGCAACTTTAAGTAGTACTTTATTAAAAAGACACAAGTAATGTAAAAAAAAAATTTTAATAAATTCCTACTTTTTTTTCACTATATTGCAGAAAGTCCTTTATAAATAATTTTTATTCACTTTTTTAAGTTAGAAAATTTTTCTCTCTCTCATACACACTTTCCCTCTCTCACTAATTTATTCACATGTTTCATTTTCCATTTTGTTCCCTCCTTGACTCAGACTACGAACCTAGAATGAAAAAAGAACCTGAAAAAGAAATTTTTTTTCCAGATATCTATACGCTTCGCCACTGACGGTATTTATTCCTAAATTTATATCCTGCTAAATATATAAGAGACAATTTTTTCTCCTATATAAAACTAAATTTAATTACTGAATTAATATTTGAAAAAACTGTATTAACATCCAGTGTCATCCACTACAAGTCCAAAAAAATGTATTTGAACTTGAGTGGATGGATTAAAAGTATTTTAATAACGATTGAAAATTTGAACAAGATATATATAGGGAGAGTGTGAACTAATAGTAGGAATTGAAAAAATAATGATGATACTTTGCATTGAAGGGTACCATTCAGAAAATTTACTACGGGCCTCAGATGGTACAGTTACGTCACTGCCATTACCTCTTAATCACTATTTACATTACTTTTCAATGAGTGTAAAATTCACTTTAAAAGGCTTTAATTACGAGCATTTCTGCGTGGTAAATAAAACCGCCAGCCCTCTTCCTGTTCTTAAATTCGACTTTCTCAATTTCCTGTACCTCATAAAAGAGTTTTAAAGCGTGTCCGACGACGCTGTGACAGTCGCCCGTCAAAGCTGAAAGGGTGTCGTGTTTGTGTTACAAGGACAGCCGCGATAAAAACACGGAAACAAAACTGGTTAAAATGCTGATCGACCTTTTGGATGCCACAGAAACACTCACTTTTTAAACCGGTGACATGCGTGCGTTGTTGGGTTCTTGGTGTTTGTCAGTGTTGTTTAACCTTCAACTTAGACTATGTTCGGCTGTCGAAAAATGATCTTTAATTAGGATGAGAATGAATAAAAGCTGTTGGGCTTAGGTTTATTGTTATTAGTTTTGCTGCAAAACCCTCAACTTGGCGAAAAAGGATCTCTAATTAGAATACGAATGAATATATGCTGTTGGGCTTAGTTTTATTGTTGTTAGTTTTGTTGTAAAAACTTCAATATTTCTAAACGATGACATGCTTCGTTGTTGTTTCTTGATGTTTGCCAGTTTGTTTAACCTTCAACTTGGATTATGTTCGGCTGTCAAAAATTATCTTTAATTAGGAAGAGAATGAATATAAGCTGTTGGGCTTAGGTTTATTTTTAAGTTTTTATTAGTTTGAAAGCCTCAACTTGGCTCAAAATGGATGAGAATGAATATAAGCTGTTGGACTTAGGTTTATTGTTATTAGTTTTGCTGCAAAATCCCTAACTTGGGAAAAATGATCTTTAATTAGGATGAGAATGAATAAAAGCTGTTGGGCTTAGGTTTATTGTTCAACTTAGTTTTAGAATACGAATGCAAAACCCTCAACTTGGCGAAGTTTGTTTAGGAAGAGAAAAGGATCTTTAATTAGAAATCAAGAATGAATAAAAGCTGTTGGGCTTAGGTTTATTGTTATTAGTTTTGTTGCAAAAAAAACTTCGAAAAAATATTTAATTAGAACGAATGAATATATGCTGTTGGGTTGTTAGTTTTGTTGTTTAAACGATGACATGCTTCGTTGTTGTTTCTTGATGTTTGCCAGTTTGTTTAACCTTCAACTTGGATTATGTTCGGCTGTCAAAAATTATCTTTAATTAGGAAGAGAATGAATATAAGCTGTTGGGCTTAGGTTTATTTTTATTAGTTTTATTACGAAAGCCTCAACTTGGCTCAAAATGATCTTTAATTAGGATGAGAATGAATATAAGCTGTTGGACTTAGGTTTATTGTTATTAGTTTTGCTGCAAAATCCCTAACTTGGGGAAAAATGATCTTTAATTAGGATGAGAATGAATAAAAGCTGTTGGGCTTAGGTTTATTGTTATTAGTTTTGCTGCAAAACCCTCAACTTGGCGAAAAAGGATCTCTAATTAGAATACGAATGAATATATGCTGTTGGGCTTAGTTTTATTGTTGTTAGTTTTGTTGTAAAAACTTCAATATTTCTAAACGATGACATGCTTCGTTGTTGTTTCTTGATGTTTGCCAGTTTGTTTAACCTTCAACTTGGATTATGTTCGGCTGTCAAAAATTATCTTTAATTAGGAAGAGAATGAATATAAGCTGTTGGGCTTAGGTTTATTTTTATTAGTTTTATTACGAAAGCCTCAACTTGGCTCAAAATGATCTTTAATTAGGATGAGAATGAATATAAGCTGTTGGACTTAGGTTTATTGTTATTAGTTTTGCTGCAAAATCCCTAACTTGGGGAAAAATGATCTTTAATTAGGATGAGAATGAATATAAGCTGTTGGGCTTAGGTTTATTGTTAATAGTTTTGTTGCAAAGGCCTCAACTTGGGGAAAAATGATCTTTAATTAGGATGAGAATGAATATAAGCTGCTGGGCTTAGGTTTATTGTTATTAGTTTTGTTGCAAAGGCCTCAACTTGGCGAAAAATGATCTTTAATTAGGATGAGAATGAATATAAGCTGTTGGGCTTAGGTTTAATTAGGATGAGAATTTAGCTGTTGGCTTAGGTTTTATTAGTTTTGTTGCAAAAGTCTCAACTTGGCGAAAAATGATCTTTAATTAGGATGAGAATGAATATAAGCTGTTGGACTTAGGTTTATTGTTATTAGTTTTGCTGCAAAATTGTTAACTTGGTGAAAAATTCAATCTTTAATTAGGATGAGAATGAATATAAGCTGCTGGGCTTAGGTTTATTGTTAATAGTTTTGTTGCAAAGGCCTCAACTTGGCGAAAAATGATATTTAATTAGGATGAGAATGAATATAAGCTGTTGGGCTTAGGTTTATTGTTATTAGTTTTGTTGCAAAATCCTCATCTTGGCAAAAAAGGATATTTAATTAGGATGGGAATGAATATAAGCTGTTGGGATTAAGTTTATTTAGTTTTGCTGTAAAAACCTTCAACTTTTTTAACCGATGACATGCGTGCGTTGTTGGTTTTTGATGTTTGTCAGTGTTGTTTAACCTTCAACTTGGATTATGTTCTGCTGTCGAAAAATCTTTGATCTTTAATTAGGATCGGAATGAATAAAAAGATATGTTCGGCTTAGGTCAAAAATTATCTTTAATTATGCAAAGAGAATGAATATAAGCTGTTGGGCTTAGGTATATTGTTATTAGTTTTGTTTCAAAACCCACAACTTGGTGAAAAATGGTCTTTAAAGGATGAGAATGAAATAGGCTTTGGGCTTGGTTTAGGATGAGAATGAATATGGGGAAAAAGATCTTTAATTAGGCTGAGAATAGCTGTTGGGTTTATTGTTATTGGCGAAAAATTACTTTGATGAATGAAATACGCTGTTCTTAGTTTTATTTTGTTAGTTTTTTGTAAAACCCTTCGAAAAATTCTTTAACCGAATGACATGCGTGCGTTGGGGTTTTTTGATGTTTGTCGTGTTGTTTAACCTTCAACTTGGATTGTGTGCTGCTGATGAAAAGTGATCTTTAATTAGGATGAGAATGAATATACGCTGTTGGGCTTAGGTTTATTTTTATTAGTTATGTTGCAAAACCCTCCCCTCAACTTGGCGAAAAAATTATCTTTAATTAGATGCGAATGAATATGCGCTGTTGGGCTTAGTTTTATGGTTTTATTAGTTTTGTTGTAAAACCCTCAATTTGTCGAAAAAATTATCTTTAATTAGGATGAGAATGAATATACGCTGTTGGGCTTAGGTTTATTTTTATTAGTTATGTTGCAAAACCCTCAACTTGGCGAAAAAATATCTTTAATTAATATACGCTGTTGGGCTTAGTTTTCATTGTTATTAGTTTTGTTGTAAAACCTTAATCTTGGATAACGTTCTGCTGTCGAAAAAGGATCATTAATTAATATAAGTTGTTGGGCTTAGGTTTATTGTTATTAGATGTGTTGTAAAAGCTTATTAGATGTAATTTCATATAAGATGTAAATATGATTTCAACTTATATCAATTTCTCTTTTTAAACATTATTAATAAGTAAGAATAGGGCATGATGGCCGAGTGACTGGAGCTCGGTGCTGCAGGTTTCGAGTTCGTGTTCCGGTGGTAATATGGATATTTGTAGTGGTTCTAATTCAACTTTAAACCGTAGGTCCCGGTCTAATATGACTATTGGACTAGGGTTGACAACCTTATCTCTTAAAAAGAAAACATATCCTGTCTTGAAATCTGTCCGTAGGCAGACAGCTTTTACCCACCATTGGGCTGTTGCGCCAATGAAGAAGAAAAGTAAAAGGGAAGAGTAGCTTTCCCTTTGTAACTGTTAAATAAGGAATACACAGACTTCGACTCTCCAATGATTTTTTTTTAAATGTCCGCATGTGTTCATTTAATTTACGAAATTTGGCTGTGGATTTCTTAGAAAGTGTTTCGTATTTTGACGAAAGACTAAAAAGCAAAACATGCCCCAAGTTTAGTTTAATATAAAAGCAAATCTTTAATATAGATTCTTTTGTCGATGACGGGCTAGTGTGGAAGCAGGATATTAATCTGCGTTATTTATTGTTATAAAATGTTCCATTTTAAAACTGCGCAAAACGAAGTAAATGTGGTTGCTGCTGAATAATACATTAAAAAGAACAAGTCTCTTTGAAGTAATACATTTTTGTGAACAAATATTTTTAAATATGAATACTGAAAACAAAATCAACACAAGCAGCCATTTGATTAAGTACTTATATATATATATATATGTGTGTGTGTGTGTGTGCGTGTATGTATGTAGTATTCATACACACACACAAATATATATATGTGTGTGTGTTTGTATGTATGTATGTATACATAGATAGGTTGTACATATATATCTTCTTCTTCTTCATTGACGAATGGTGACCCATGGTGGGCCAAAGTCGTCTGCCTACTGGCGGATTTCGAGACAGGAGATGTTTCCTTTTTATGGGATAGGTTTATCAATCCAAAGCAATGCTCTACAGTCATATTACAATTAGGCTTACGGTTTAAAGTGGATCCGGACACTACAGACATTCATGACAACGCCGGGATTCGAATCAGAAATCTGTTGCACCAGGCGCCAGAGTGCTAGTCAGTCAGCCATCGGACATATATATATATGTGTGTGTGTGTATATACATGCATGTATATATATATATAAGCACACACACACACATATATATACATATATATGTATATACGTATACACACACATATATATATATATATATATATATGTTGTTTGTTGTTGTTTCTTATCCCACTTGGCTGGCCAAGCCGACGAGCCCATACGTGCTCATGATTGAAGGGGAAGGAAGCAGCTTCTGTTGTGATGGAGCACCCGTAGGTAGAAGCCTGACTTTTGCTCCGTGACGCTCTTACAGTCATAGGAGACCGGGACCTACAGCTTAAAGTGGATTCCGAACCACTACAAACATCCATGGCACTGCCGGGATTCGAGCCCGAAACCTGTGGCACCGAGCGCCAGACACACGGCCATTCAGGTCCCAAATTTGCCAACGGCACGCGGTGTTCCCAGGTGGTCACCCACCCAAGTACTGACCGCGCCCAATGATGCTTGACTTCGGTGATCTAACGAGAACCGGTATATTCAGCATGGTACGGCCGTTGCCTGTCCCGATATATATATATATATATATATATATATATATATATATATATATATATATATATATATATATATATATATATATATATATATATATATATCAAATCAAAATTGGTTTTTAACTTTTGTTGATAGTGGCTTTAATGTAATTTGTATATTCACTATATTTGATATATGAGCATGAATCTCAGTCAAGTCAAGTTAATATATAACAGAAACAAATTGATTCTATATTAAAAACCAGTAAAGAAAAAAATATAAATGTATATAAGTCTTAGAAAGTAAAATATGAATGCGCGCCCAATGATGCTTGACTTCGGTGATCTAACGAGAACCGGTATATTCAGCATGGTACGGCCGTTGCCTGCCTATATATATATATATATATATATATATATATATCAAATCAAAATTGGTTTTTAACTTTTGTTGATAGTGGCTTTAATTCAATTTGTATATTCCCTATATTTGATATATGAGCATGAATTTCAGTTAAGTCAAGTTAATATATAACACAAACAAATTGATTCTATATTAAAAACCAGTAAAGAAAAAAAATATAAATGTATATAAGTCTTAGAAAGTAAAAATAAAGATTAAATAAGTATTTTTTAAAAGATTCTGTTTGTTTCGAAAGGAATTTTACTTACTAGTAATATCTGAAAGTCAACCATATCTGCACCAGCAATCTGGAAAAGTTTTTCATCCGTGCATTTATTGAAAAGGTTTTAAATCTATTTATTCATATGTACTTACAAAGAGCATCTGGCTTATGTTTTATTCAAATTAGTAAAATTGTCTCAATGGATCCGCATTTCTGAAATGCAAATTTATTGCAATAGCTTTGTTTGTTTTGAAACTGTTTTCTGAAATTCCCTTTTATATTTTTTTTTGAATACGACTTTAAAGATGCTAGTTATTGTTATTGACAATCTTTTATAAATGGATAAATCTTTTCTGTTTTTACAAAATATTATTTCGAAAGCATTTCGTAATAATATTTCTAGAAATGGTAATAAAGTATTTATTCGTATGCAATATTAAATAAATAGTGTTTGTAAAATAGTGTTATAATGTAGACAAATTTTTATTGAAGAGGATTTTAAAGTATAATATTTAAACTTAATTATTTAGTTAGCCGTGAAACCCATTTCGTTATAGAGTTTCTTTTTTTTTCAAAATAGGCTGTTTTATCAATAAAAAGCTAAATTTATTCATTGACTTTACTGTTTTTGTTGTTGTATCCCACATGGAAGGAGGTAAGAGGGGGGCACATCTTCTGTTATGAGGGAGCACCCGTAGATAGAAGATTGACTTTTGCTGCATGTCGCTGAAGAAGGAGGGCAATGCCTTCCGGGGGACTTTTAGGGGGAATTATCCCAGCATTTTCGTATCATATGGGAGAAACCCGGAAACTCCCGCCGGACAGTCCAACTAACGAGGAAAGATGTTGAACATCACAAACACCATCGAGTCTCCTCGTTTTTTGAAACAGTGTTTACAAAAAAGCCACCAGTGGATTGCACCTCCGCCCTAATGCTCACCAGCGGTGCAGATCAGGTATTATGTGAGTTCATCGAGTTATATGAATTTTTCGAATTATTTTCCATACCACTCAAAAATTTGGAGCAACCCCTTAAAACCCTCCTTGAAGGTTACCGTCTCGCACTTATACACCGTTAAGGGGGTTATTCGTGGCACACATATCTAGAAGACGAACTTCAGTAATGTACAACAAAATAAATAATTAAATAAATGAATTAGCAACAGCGATTTAAACAATGTGTTATTTATGTGTGATGCTTAAGATTATTTTATTAAACTTTTAAAATTAAACTATTTTCATTTATGTGTGGCGTGTAACACGGCATTTTCTTTCAAGCACCTAGCAACCGTGTTATACAGGAGTTATCGGTAAAAAAGAATTTTTTGTATATTTGTTTCTTATCCCACTTGGTAGACAACACTATCTAGACCAAGTCTAAGAACCCATGTGGTCTCATGGAAGGCGAGAAATGGAGGGGGGGGGGGCAGCTTCTGTTGTGAATAAGCACCCATAGGTAGAAGTCTGATTTGGCTCTGTGACGCTGACTTCTAACGGGCCAGGGTTGTCAGTCCTACGCACAACAGTCATATTAGTCCGGATCTATAGCTTAAAATGGATTCCAAACCATTACAAACATCCATGGCACTGCCACGACTCTAATTCGAAACCTGTATTAAAAAGTATTAACAGATTAAGAGAGTTACTATCTGTGCAGGCAATATATTTTTAAACAGAGTTTTTCTTGTTCTATCCTTAAGAAATAAGACGTTATCTACTTAAGAAGAACAAGTAAAAAAAAAAAAACGGCGAACCCAATTGCAAATCAGCGTCCACTCACGAAATTGAACGCGGGATCACGATTTTCCGATAACGAATAATACGAAAATAATACAGAAAATTGATTTGTTTCCATTACGCTAAAAACGTGCTGTTGTGTGTTGCTTAGTGGCGAAAACCCAGTTGTTAACCCTCGCCTGAAGAACCTCTTTTTGTGCAGGTGCAAAATTATTTTCTTAACGTTAAAGAGCGCGTGGTTTGTTGCTTCTGTGAATATTCTGAATCATCAATAAAAGTCAATAAAGGTTTGTTGATGTTTCAATTCGTGCACAGAAAACACAAGCAAGCAAAAGCATATTGCATGAATTAACTTCTATGTGAAGAACTTTTTTAAAATTTTGATTATTTTAGATCAACGGCTATTATTCAGGGATCAAAAGGCGAAAAAAATATGCAAAATAATAATAATAATTTGCACTTATGTGTCTGTTGAGTGTTTATATTAAATAGCGAATGAAAAATGTTTATTCATTACAATCATATCTGTTTATATATCACATTATATACAATATTGATAATTCACGATGAGTTGTTTTTTATAGTTGAGGTCTCAAAGGTATAGTTCTTTATTTTCTATCGTTATTTGAAATTACTGGAGAGTTCAAAGTAAATAATTCTTTAAGAGTTTACAGTAAATAGTTCATCACGAGTTCATTATAAATAGTTTATCAAAAATGTAATAGTTCAAGTATACAATTAGTATATAATTTATAGAAGATAATTCATCAAAAGTTTAATAGTTCAAGTAAACAGTTAGTAAATAGTTCATCAAGAGTTTAATAGTTCATTGTAAATAGTTTATCAAGAGTTTAATAGTTCAAATAAATAGTCAGTAAATAATTTATAGTAAATAGTTCATTAAGAGTTTAATAGTTCAAGTAAATAGTCAGTAAATAATTTATAGTTAATAGTTCATTAAGAGTTTAATAGTTCAAGTAAATAGTTAGTAAATAGTTCATTAAAAGTTTAATAGTTCAAGTAATTAGTAAATAGTTTATCAAGAGTTTTTTTCAGGCATTATTTAAAAATTAGAATAATTCTAATTAAAGAACAATTGGTAATCACTGATATTTAAGATTCTTCATAAACGATAATTGGTTTTTTAATGAATGACAATTATCTTTTATTTAATAATTTCACGTGAAATAACAAAAAATATTGCATAATTAAAAATAACTGAAAATTTCAATGACATTTGTATAAATCTTCAGTATTTTCATAAAATGAAAAAATTCAAACTGTAAGATAATTTCTATATTTTGCAAATGCTTTAAGTCAGTTACGCATCTAAACCAGAAATCCTTTTGTATCTCATACTCAGTGAATCATCCGGCCTTAATTTGAGTTGATCTTAAATTTGGTACACTAGTCTTGAGTCAATACAGTAATGGTCTACACTTATCGTGTTATATAGCTTTCAATGCTTACAAGACTCATGCTTGTGCAGTATCGCATCAACGTCAAAGGTTTGTTCTCAAAATTCATTTGTGTCACTGTCCGAATAATCTTCACTGAATGTGATGCGAAATGGATGAGCATATGTTACAGAAGTCATCCATTGAACTGTCACGGAACATTTGTGAGGGGAGTAAACTTAGTTCGAAGCTTCTTACTCATGATAAGAATGTGTTCTACTCAAATAAGAATTTTATTTTAAGGCAACTATTCTTCTTTAAGACATTAATTATGATGTGGAGGGTTTCGTGCTTTATTTAACCACGTAGGAGCTCTTCAATTAGTTCGTTCTCTGCCGATTTATTTGATTCAATCGTACTGTAATTAAAATTGCAGAATATGTCAAAGTGATCGAAAAGTAAAAAAAATATTTGTTTTTAAACAATTTAAGTGCAAAATTTAAACGCATAATGTTTACAACCTTTGAAAAAGTTTCATTTGATTTAGATTTGTTCAGTTTTTATTTCCTTCTATGTTTTTTTTCATAAGTTGTAACCGTGCTTCTTCCTACGCACTGGAAAGAGCGCCCCCTGTAGCGATCAGAAAAAATGGTTGGTAGATCTCGAGACTGTGACCCGAGATGAAGTACTGCGCAACCTGCACTCCCGCTGGGAAACGTTTACTTTACAGTACCTCACCCCCAGATGAGCACAATCCTCAGTATTTTTTGGCTTATAGACTCCCACCCGGAAAGGAAGTATATTTCGCGCACTCTGCGCGTATCTGAGTATCGGGTTCTCGGCTTAAAAATGGAATCCTTCTACAAATCTATAATTTTCTGTCTTTAAATGCGTTACATATTGTATGTGTGTGGTGTTTATGCATGTGTAAATAAAGCTGTGATTTGTCCAACTTGTGCATCAAGTATCTCAACTCAACCACACCCAGTTACAATCAGATTGCCCAACCTGCAGACTACAATCTGATCGCCAACGGGGGACCTTCCCGTACTTACATCACTACAAGGTTCAATTTTTCTTCAGCTTTTTTCATATGTTCAGTTTTGTTGCTATTTGTTCTGTCTAATCCGAAATTCAAGAACTTTTATTCAACAAACAGCATTACAATTCAAAATTCCTAGAATCACAGTTATTGATATTTTACTTGTGTTCATAAACTAATTTACTCTAGAACGAATGTGACAGATTAAAAAAACTTATAACAACATATCACAAACGTCGTTTCCCTAGTTAAACACTGTCAGGTTACTACGAACATGTTTAGAACAAGAATATAGACTTTATATCCGTCGTATCATTTAAGGCACAATGTTAGTACAATTACTTCAGATAGTATTTGAAGAATCTGCCAGTAGGCAGAAGGCCTTCGCTCACCATGGAGCAGTTGCACCAGTGAAGAAGAAGAAGAATATTTGAAAAAAATTCAAAATCTTCCCTTCAAGTATTACGTATATACGTATCTATCTTTTGTACATTTTTAAGCATTATTCTTATAAAACAGATACATATTTTTTCACCATTTTGTACTTAAAAAATACATACTCAATAAAAATTTGATTTTAATTCATTTAAAACTAAATTTACAATTTAGCTATGTGCACGCTTTTTATTTCTGCCGCATACCTGTCTAGCAAGTAAAATTCATTCTGTATTGAAAAATTTATTTTTTTGAGGGGGGGGGGGATTAAGATCCTTCACGCCTCCTGAAAGTAATCTCAAGATGAAGTGCGTTAGCAGATGAAACGCTATTCAATCCTGAAGAGCGCTATTCAATCCTGAAAATACCTACTTTGCAACAAATTTTACATTCCTCTGTTCGAACGCTAAACAAGGGCAACACATTTTGCCACGTTTTACACAAAATATAGCAAAAAAATAAACACTCTTACTATACATTATATTTCCTTCTCATTTTTTCGCCTCATCCTTTCTTCACGTTCTAAACACGTTCAGGTTACTATGAACATGTTTAGAACGACAATTTTAGAATTACTGCAGATAATATTTGAAGAATTTGCCAGAAGGCAGAAGGCCTTGTCCCATCATGAAACTGCTGTACCAATAAAGAAGTAGGAGAATATTTGAAGAAAATTCAAGATCTTCCCTTCAAGTATTACACTGAAGTGACAAAAGTCACGGGATACCTCTTAATATCGTGTATCGTGTATCCTTTCGCCCGGCGAAGTGCAGCAACTCGACGTGGCATGGACTCAACAAGTCGTTGGAAGTCTTCTGCAGGAATATTGAGCCATGCTGTCTCGATAGACGTCCATAATTGTGAAAGCGTTGATTGTGCAGGATTTTGGGCACGAACAGACCTCTCGATGATGTCCCATAAATGCTCGATGGGATTCATGTCGGGCGATCTAGGTGGCCAGATCATTCGTTGGAATTGTCCAGAATGTTCTTCAAACCAATCGCGAACAGTTGTGGCCCGGTGACATGGCGCATTGTCATCCATAAAAATCCCATCGTTGTTTGGGTACATGAAGTCCATGAATGGCTGCAAGTGATCTCCAAGTAGCTGAACATAAGCATTTCCAGTCAATGTTCGGTCCAGTCGCACCAGAGGACCAAGTCCATGCCATGAAAAAACAGCCCACACCATTACGGAGCCACCACCAGCTTGAACAGTGCCTTGCTGACAGTTTGGGTCCATGGCTTCGTGGGGTCTGCGCCACACTCGAACCCTACCATCAGCTCTTACCAACTGAAATCGTGACTCATCGGACCAGGCCACGGTTTTCCATTCATCTAGGGACCAACCGATATGCTCACGTGCCCACGAGTCGCTGCAAGCGATGTCGTTCTGTCAGTAAAGGCACTCGAGTCGGCCTTCTGCTGGAATAGCCCAAGAAAGCCAAATTTCTCCGCACAGTTCTAACAGACAAGTCTCTTGTAGTCCCATATTGATTTCTGCGGTTATTTGACGCAGTGTTGCTTGTCTGTTAGAATTTACGACTTTTGCAGACGTCGCCGGTCTCGGTCGTTAAGTGCAGGCGGTCGACCACTGCGCCTGTCCATGGTGGATGTTATGCCTGAAATTTCATACTCCGGCACACTCTTGACACAGTGGATCTGGGAATGTTGAATTCCTAACGATTTCCGAAATGGCATGACCCATGCGTCTAGCTCCAACTAACATTCCGCGTTCAAAGTCTGTTAATTCAAGGTCGTGCGGTCATCATCACGTCAAAACCACATGAATAACTTGAACAGAAATGAAAGCTCTGCGAAAGCACTGCGCATTTATACCTGTTCTAAGCGATGCTACTGCCATCTGAAAATTTGCATCCCTATCCCATGACTTTTGTCACTTCAGTGTATAAACCACATGTATCTATCTTTTGTAGATTACTTAAACATTTTTTCAAAACAGGTGATTTGAACACAACAAATTACTTTATACGCACTCCACTATTCCGAACCACAAACAAGGACAACAGGACACCAAGGGTTGTTGCGGCAATGAAGAGGAAGAAGAATATTTGAAGAAAATTCAAGATATTCCTTTCAAGTATTACAAACCATATATACGTATCTAGTTGTGGTTTTTTAAAAACATTATTTTTTCAAAACAGATCGATAGTTTTTCGCCATTTTGCATTTTAAAAATAACTAACCAATAAAAATTTGATTTTAATTCCTAAGTTTACAATCTAGCTATGAGCACGCCTTTTATTTCTGATGCATACCTATCAGGCCCTTCAAGTAAAATTTATTTTTTGGGAGGGGGAAGGGTTAGGATTAAGATCCTTCACGCCTCCTGAAAGTAATCTGACGATGAACTGCGGTTAGTAGATGAAATGCTATTCAATCCAGAAGATTCCTGCTGTTCAAGTACACTGTAATAAATATCTTTATACAAACTCCACTATTCCGAATCACAAACAAGGACAACAACACATTTTGTCACGTTTTACACAAAATATAGCAAAAAAAGAAACACTCTTACTATCCATCTATTTCCTTCTCACCCTTATCATTTTTTTCCATTCTAAACATGTTCAAAGTAACCTAAACATGTTTAGAATGAGAATATAGACTTTATATCCATTATATAAAGTACAATGTTAGAATTACTACAGAAAATATTGGAAGAATTTGCCAGTATGCCAAAGGCCTTGGCCCACCATGAAACTGTTGCGCCAATGAAGAAGAAGAATGTTTGAAGAAAATTCAAGATCTTCTTTTCAAGTATTACAAAAATATATATATATATATATATATTATATATATTTTTTGCACATTTTTAAGCATTATTTTTTTCAAAACAGATGAATACTTTTACCCCATTTTGCATTTAAAAAATACCCAATCACTAAAAATTTGATTTTAAATTCATTTAAAACTAAATCTACAATCTAGCTATGTAGGCACCATTTATTTCTGACACATATATGTCTAGCCCCTTCAAATGAAATTCATTCTGGGATTTTTTTTTTTTCTAGGATTAAGATCCTTCACGCCTCCTGAAAGTAATCTCAGGATGAATTGCGGTTAGCGGATGAGATGCTATTCAGTCCTGAAGAGCGTCGATTCCTGCTGTTCAAGTATACTTTACAACATATTTCTTTATACAAACTCCACTATTCTGAACCACAAACAAGGACAACAACACATTTTGTCACTTTTTTACACAAAATGTAACGAAAAAAAGGAACACTCTTACTATACATTCTATTTCCTACTACCTTTTTTCCCCATCAACATTCTCCAAAAGAAAAAAAAAACCGTTCTCACTTTTGTTGCCATGCAAACACTGAAAGAACACTTCGACATAATGGCCGAACTGCTATGTTTGAAAGTACTAGAGTGCTATAGGACGAGGCAGCATAAGAGAGATAGAAAAAAACTGTTGAAATTTTTTTCTCTCTCTCGATTTCCGCCATTGTGTTCGATTTGGGGGATACAAAATTCTGGGTTCTGTGCACCCAGCTGTTCGATCACATGACGTTCTATTCTACCTCACGCATTATTAGACTGTTACCCATTCAATCCCTCTCTCTTCCTCCCACTCTTTGTAACCCCTGTACCCCCGTAGGTCGAGGTGCCGGGTGCATTTGTACCTATGTGCCTTTTTATACCCTAAGCCTAAAATTGATTTTTAAGGACACCTTTCGAAGTGATGTCATAAAAATGATATTTCAAGGTTAAATTGGCTTTGATAAAAGATTTGGGTATGAATAAGCCGGTTAGAAATGGCTGTTCAGAAAGAGTTATGTAAATGGCTAAAAAACACATATTTTACATTGCATGCTGTCAATGACGATCATATGTAGTTTTTTTACCATTCACCATTTTCATTTTTTTACCACCAATTCACCATTTTTCAATTATGGAAAATTTTGCTGTTAAAGAATATTTACATCTGAAAACCGCCTATTAAATATTATCATAATTATTAATTACATAATTCAGCTATCCAATTTTTTAACAAGGAAATTTTAATTTTCCAGTATTTTAGAAAGAGTTATGTAAATGGCCAAAAAGCACATATTTTACATTACATGCTGTCAATGATGTTGATGTGCAGTTTTTACCATTCACCATTTTGCAATTATGGAAAATTTTGCTATTAAAGAATATTTACACTTGAAAAACTGCTTATTAAATATTATCATAATTATTAATTACATAATTTGTTATACCATTTTCCACAAGGCTAGTATTTTATTTTGATTTAGCAAAGGAAAGATTAGGCCTAGTAACCTATGATAATGGTTAGAGCCATCAATTTTTTTTAACTAGTAACTTATTTTTTACTAAGCAGTTGCGAATAGTACATATGCAGTATTTCTAAAATTTGAGTCCTCGAGAAAAAAATTAATAAAATTCAAAACTCATACGTTTCTCCTTGATTTTTTAGTATCGTAATTTCAAATTTAATTGTATTTTTCACACAGAAATCATACAAGAATAATTCGTAATTAGCATATAGTAAAATTGAATTTTTAAGTAATGAAATAAGAATGAATTTTTATTCAACTTTTTAAATATTCGTAAAAAAAATGTTGAATGTAATTATTCAATTTTTTTTTATCTACCACAGAAAATATTATTTGCAAGAAAAACATTTACATCTGATTAAAATTGCTTTTAAAAAATAACAAAAATATATAATATGATTTCCTATAAGTTTGCTCAATAATTCTCTATGGCATAAAATCGATAATAAATAATTAGACTTAATTTTAATTGATTAACATGCATTTTTCATAAGCGAAAATCAATATTTAATATAACTTTTTTTGGCCAATTATTATTCGCTTTCAAATTCAATTTTCTCTCATCAGAGTCAATTTTTCCTTCTTTAATTAATTAAATTATTTTTTTTTCCTTTTTATTAATCTTTGCAATGCTTTCTTCTCTAAATTTTCCAATATTCTTTTTAAAATTTGAAATGAAAAATTAGAACGCATGTGAGACTTTCGCTCAAAATGAAAAAGATTAATCAAGATTTAAAAAAAATGTTGTACTCAAAGAAGGCAAAAATATGTTCGGCACTTTTATTTTATTTATTTATTTATTTTTTGTTTGCTGTTTTAAATAATTTCTGTGTACTTTAATTATTTTGTTTACAAGAGCTGTGCATGCGAATTCATTTCAATGCAAATTAAATAGAAAAGAAAGCAGCTGTCTTTCCAAAACACGAATAATTACATAAATTCAATTTAAAAAATTGATGGAAAAAAAAGAAAATTATTTTTGAATTTTGCATTAATCATGTTCAAAAACTTTCGAATGATATACACGAGATACATTATCTGCGCATATATAAATAATAAATGGAAAGAAACCGCTATAGCTTGAACATTTCATGTTTTGATCTCACATTTTTAGATAAAATGTTCCATTTTATTTCTTCGCTAAGCCTAGATGGGGAATAATTTTTTTTTTTTTTACAATGCAGCTGGCAAACAGACATGGACGTCTTAGATGCCTTAAGGCAAGCGCTGCACAGACGTTACCCACTTTGCACTACCCAGGGGGCGCGTGTAACTTGAAGATAAGCCACGGACAATGCCCCCGCAACGCTCTACGATCCTATTAGACCGGGACCTACGGTTTAAAGTGGATTCCGAACCACTGCACACATCCATGGCACCGCCGGGACTCGAACCCGAAACCTGTGGTACCGAGGGCCAGAGCGCTAGCCACTCGGCCATTCAGGCCCTAGATGGTGAATAATAAAGCAGACGAATTCGCATTCGTAAAAAATTAATAAAATTAATCGGAGTTGCTCAAATTTAATCGAAAAGAACGCAATTTTCTTTCCAGAACATGAATAATTACGAAGTAAATTTAATTTTAAAAATATTCTTCTTAAAATTAATGAAAAGTAAAAATAAAAAAATCTTTTGAATGCTATAAACAAAATATATTATCTACGGATTTACTAATAATAAAGGGCCGAAACCGTCATAGCTTGAGCATTCCATTTTTTGATCTCACATTCTAAGACAAAATGTTCCATTTTATTTCTTCCCTAAGCCTAGACGATGGATAATAAAACATATGAATTTACATTCAAGAAGAATTAATCGGAATTGATTAAATGAATCAAAAAGAACGCATTTGTCTTTCCAAAACAAGAATATTTATGTAGTAAATTCAACTTTAAAAATATGAATCTTAGAACTAGTGAAAAGTAAAAAAAAAAAAAAAGAACTTTATCAGATTAATGATCATTGTACCTTGAAGAAAAGTAAAACTTTTGACTTTTGAATTAATTATGTGCGAAACTTTCAAACGGTTTAAACAAAACACATTATCTACTGATTTACTAAAATTAAATGGAAAGAAATCGCCATAACTTGAACATTCCATTTTCTGATCTCACATTCTCAGATAAAATGTCCCATTTTATTTCTTACTAAGCCTAAACGATAATAAAACAGGCGAATCTATGAAATGCAGATTCGAAAAGAATTAATCGAATTATTCGGAATTGATCAAATTCACATTTGTCTATTCAAAACACGAATAATTATGTGGTACATTCTTAAAATGAAGGAAAAGTAAAAATAAATGAACTTTTAAATCGAACTGGTTCTCTATTCTTTTATCAAATCAATGATCATTGTACCTTGCAGAAAATTAGAACTTTCGATTTTTGAATAATAATCATATGCAAAAACATTCGAATGCGGTAGGCGAAACACATCATCTACGGTTTTACTAAAAATAAATGCAAAGAAACTGCCACAGTTGGAACATTCCATTTTCTCATATCGCATTCTTAGACAAAAAGTTCCATTTTATTTTTTCGCTAGCCTACACGGTGGATAATAAAACAGACGAATCTTTAAAATGCAGATACGGAAAGAATTAATCGAAATTGATATTAATCGAAAAGAACTCATTTTCACCTTTAAAAATATTGTTCTTGGAATCAGAAAAACCAAACTTTTTAAATCGAATTGATTCTCTATTCTTTTATCAAATCAACGATCATTGTACCTTGAAGAAAATTTTAACTTTCAACTTTTGAATTAATCATTTTCAAAACTTTCGAATGCGATAAACGAAGCGTATAATCTACGGATTTACTAAAAATACTATAAATGGAAAAAAACAGACATGGCTTGAACGTTTCCATTTTCTGATCTCTCGCATTCTCAGAACAAAATGTTCCATTTTATTTCTTCGCTAAGCCTAAATGGTGGGCAATAAAACCGACCTATGAAATGCAGATTAGACAAGAAGTAATCGGAATTGATCAAATTAATCTACAAGAATCCAATTGTCTATCCAAAACACAAATAATTATGTAATTCAACTTTAAAAATACTATTCTTGGAATTAAAAAAGAAAAACTTATAAATTGATTTGGTTCTCTATTCTTTAATCAAATTTGTGATTATTGCACCTTGAAAAAAATTATTCGAGTTTTGATTTAATTAAGTGCAAAACTTTCCAATGTGATAAACATAACATATTATCTTCGGATTTACTAAATATAAATGGAAAGAAACCGCCATAGCTTGAACATTCCATCTTCTGATCTCTCGCATTCTCAGACAAAATATTCCATTTTATTTCTTCGCTAAGCCTAAACGGTGGATAATGAGACAGACGAATCTATGAAACACAGATTCGAAAATAATTAATCGAAATAATAGGTATTGATGAAATTAATCGAAAAGAACCCAGGTACTTACGTATCAATGATACCTTGGCGACAGACTTGGCGGTTTTTAAGTGTCGCCAATCTAACAGTTTGTTTGTTTGTTTAAAGTGTTTTGAATTTTGAAAGCGTTTCACTCTCTCGTTTTGATGCGTACTTCATTCTCCGATTCCAAAAAGAAGAACCCTTTTTAGTTTAGAATCACTGTAGTTTATTTTGATAGCTTCAGAATCGCTCTTTTCTTTCAAGGTCGCTCCAACGCAGAACTTCGAAACGATATAGTTTTGGTTTGTTTATAACTCTGCCCTCCCCTTTCCTTTTCTTTTTCTCTTCAGCCAGCCAGAAGTTTTCGTGGTTTCGTAACGGTTATTTTTTTTTTTAACTCCTTTTAATTGCCACAGTTCTTATTTTTAAAAACTTTTGTGAACTATTATTTTAAATTTTATATTTACTAACCTTTTTACTACTGTAAATTCTCTCCGAGCGTGGGCTCGTTTAATATTCTTTCTTTAGCTCATCTTTTGGATTTAAAATTTGTTTTTAATAATAATTATTGATATGGAGGTACGGGAAATTCCCTGGTACTCCAACTAAACACCTACCGTTACGTTACGTATGAAAGCGTTTTGATTTTAAATGAAGTGTTTTATATATTTTATTATTTGGAACACACTTAAAAACCGCCAAATCTGTAGCTGCGGTTGGCGCGTGTGCTCTTTATTGGCGCAACTGCCGCCAAGGTATTGTTAATACGTAAGTACCAGAACCCATTTAACTTCTTAAAAAAAGGAATAATTATGTAGTGAATTCAACTTTCAAAATATTGTTCTTAGAATTAATGAAAAGTAAAAAAGTAAATAAATAAACTTTAGATCGAATTGATTCTCTATTCTTATATCAAATTAATGATCATTGCACCAAGAAGATTCGAACTTTCGACTTTTGAATTAATCATGTGCAAAAATTTCGAATGCTATAAAGGAAACACATTACATAGGAATTTGCTAAAAATAAATGAAAAGAAATTGCCATAACTTAAACACTCCATTTTCTGATCTCGCATTCTCAGACAAAATGTTGTATTTTATTTCTTCACTATGCCTAAAAAATGTATCATAAAACAGACGAAAAGAATTAATCGGAATTGATCAAATTAATCGAAAAGAATGCATTTGTCTTTCAAAAACACGAATAATTCACACGTAGTAAATTCACCTTTAAAAATATTATTCTTAGAACTAATAAAAAGTAAAAAGAGAACTTTTAAATGGAATTGATTCTCTATTCTTTAATCAAAATTATGATCATTGCACCTTGAAAAAAATTATTCGACTTTTGATTTAATCATCTGCAAAACTTTCGAATGCGATAAACGTAACATATTATCTTCGGATTTACTAAAAATAAATGGAAAGAAACCGCCATACTTGGAACATTCCATCTTCTGATCTCTCACATTCTCAGACAAAATGTTCCATTTTATTTCTTTGCTAAGCCTAGACGGTGGATAATAAAACAGACGAATCTGCATGAAATGGGGGTTCCAGTTCTTCCGTGATGACGTGTTCTCCAATCGCCATTTGTCAAAAGGATGTCTAGTATCTCGATTTAGATCTGAAGAAGAATAAAAAAAAAGCAATCGTTTCTGGAATGTAGACTACACAATCGATTTGTCTGATGTTTTCTGATTTTGGGTAATATAGTACTTACTTTCTTTTTTCAAAACATGTCTGCTTCCTATCTTTTTTCTTCATTTTATTTTTGTTTTAATTCGAAAAGGAAATTGCTTCTAGACCAGCGAAATTATAGTTTGAAGATGATTATAGTTTAGGTATAATCTTGGAGCGTGCCCGACTATCTGCAGTTTTGATATGTTGTTAAAATAGCATCGAAGTTTGTTTGTTTAAACTTGTTCAGTTCATGTTTATGATTTCGTGCAATTTTAGTATATTGTATCTCTAATGTTTATTTTAAGAACAAAATACTGGAAGAATTCATAAAATAGCTACTATTTCTACCTTTTTTATGGCACAAACTTTAAATGACATGAAAAAATGCATTAATTAATTATAGTCCGACCAGTTATCTCGTGAAAAATTGGACAGTCAGACAGATTCAAATACTGTGGTGTAATAGGGAAAAAGGTATTTTCAGAGGGATTTTGAATACTATAATCATAATTTTAATTTTAATAATTTAATTTTTGAATTACATAATACGAAAAAAAAAATATTAGATCAAAAAATTCCATAACTTATTCTTAAATTTGTTTCTTTTAAAATTATTTTGTCGTGCTTTTGCGTGACTAATACCTCTAACAAGTAACAGTTTATACTTTAAGCTGGTTGTTTACTTATATATAAATATGTTTGTTGTTTACCTATATATATATATATACAGCTTGTGGTTTCTTATCCCACTTTGGACAACAGAATCTAGACCAAGTCCATGAACCCTTTGACGAGTCATCATAAAGGGTAAAAAATACAGCTTTTTTTTGTCATTGATCTTACGTGTCAAAGACATGGGGCACCCAAAGGGAGAAGTCTGACTTTATCCCACTTGGTTATACTCTCGGGCACTGGGTCGGGCCATTTTGGTCACCTTTTACAACACACACATGGACTACAGTGGTGCTGTTCTAACCCGGACCAAAACGGGGGAAATATAGCCTGTGTTGAAAATTGCAAGTGGCCAAGTCGTACGGAATTTCAAAAGGAGTTGTGTCATAAGGAAAGAAATGTCATTTAGGAGGGATTTTAATTGCAATAAAAAGAATTTTAACTTTTAGTAATTAAAATTCTAGATTAAATGATATTAAAAGCAAAACTAGATGAAAAAATTTACACTAGCTATTATATTTTTTTAATTTTGAAAGCAGCTTTGAGCCATGTATATCTGACACGCACCCCTCATAAGTAATCGATTCATCCGTTTCTGCAGAACCGGATGTTTACTATTCCACGCTATTAGTGATTGGTTTATATGTGTATATATATATTTTCGTAATATAAAGTATATAAAGTTAATTAATTAAACGAAGAATTAGTTTTTCATAATTGGTACATATATTTAACAAAAACTTATTGTGAAATATAACTGAAAATATAAAATAATTAACATGTTTAAAAACTTAACATTTAACAGTATTTTTTTTACTAAGATGACAGCAAGAAAATTATTCTATTCAAACTAAAATGTTCTAGCTATTTTTTATTGGAGATAAATATTTTATTGCTTTATTAATTATTAATTATTTTACCATACATATTTTTTAAATAAAAAATTTTAAAGTTTTAAAAGTAAAAGTAAAAAAATGAAAAATGTAAAATAAAAAGTAAAAATAAAAAAGGTAATAAAAGTAAAAGAAAATTTTTTTTGTAGATATGAAAAAATCTTTTGTATAAATATTCTTATAGAAAGAATATTTATACAAAAGATTTTTTCATATCTACAAAAAAAATTTTCTTTTACTTTTATTTATTTCGAAATAATAGTTCAAATTTATTTAAAACATTTAAATAGTAAGAAATATAATAAATGTAAATCACATTTTTAATTGAGTTTAAAATATTTTAAATTATATTATAGGTTGTTTGGTTTTTTTTTTTTTTTTTTCAAAACAGGATTTGAATTTTTTACCCATTTAAATGGAAAATAATTCAATGAAATTCTACAATATTAATAATGTTTGATTACAAAAAAAAAAAAAAAAAAAAAAAAAAAAAAAAAAAAAAAAAAATTTTATCAAAATTAATTTATTTTATGTGGATGTTTAATTTAAAATGATTTAAACTTGATAATTAATATGTCAAATAAATAAAAAAATAATTTCTTCAATTCAATTTTCTAATATTTAAATCATTAATTATTTACAGTAATTGAATTTTTCCTTTGAAATAAAATGCTTGAAATGACAATCATGATATTACTAAATAAATTATTTAGTGTACAAAAAATTGTTATGCTTAAATGTATATTTTAATTAAATAAATGCTGCATTCATCTAATTACGGATGGAATTATAGAGGTTCTGAATAAGTATAAAGAAAATACACAAACTGTCATTGAAATTTGTGTGGCATCCATTTAACTCTGATGTAATGAATTCAACATTCTTATTTTTCAAAGATAAATTCAATTAACTGTATGTTTTGTTAATTAGTGAGAATAGTTTTATGTTTTTCAGTTAATTAATTAAACCATATAGATACAAATTAGGGAAAACCAATTAGTGATAATGTAATACAAAACAACAAACAATGCAAATGTTAAATTATTGAAATTAAATAAACGATATCACTAATTGTGAAAATTTATATAATTTGTTATAGAAATGGTAAATAATTGAACTTAATTTGGTTAGCATATGATATGAGCCTAATTCCAGGTTTCAACGAACAGTTCTTGACTAAGAACATTTAAATGATTTTATTAAAAGAATAATTACTATGATGATGAAGAATTTATTCTTTATGTATAAGTCACTTTTTGTAATTGTTTATTTAACGAATGCCACATATAGAATAGCACTTATGCCATCAGTACACCTCTACAGTATTTTTCAACAATACAATTAAAATCATTTAGTGCAGAGCACACTAAATGTTCTGCTGTCATAAGTTGGCGAGAGTCATTTTTTGTAATTACAAAAGTAAAATAATTTTAAAGGGATATTTCAGATAGTGTTTTTATGTATACTGATGCTCGACTCGTGGCTAAGTGGTAACTTGCGCCGCTGGTGAGTATTAGTGAGAAAGTTCAATCTGCTGGCGGTTTTGTTGTAGACACTGCTTCAAAAAGCGAGGAGACTCGAAGGCGTTTGTGATGCTCAACATTTTGCCTCGTTAGTCGGTTTACCTGGTGGGAGTTTCTCGGGTTTTCTTCCATATGATATACCAAGGTAGTTACTAAAAGTCCTCCCGGAAGGCACTGCACTCCTTCTTCAGCGACACGGAGCCAAATAAGACTTCTGCCTACGAATGCTCTTTTACTACAGAAGCTACCTCTTACCCTTTCTCCATGAGTACCTACTCATGGGATGGCCGTCCCACACTGCAGGACACTGAGGATTAGACACACACTAAACATATACAGCCGTATAATTCAGAGAGATTACTCATTAACTAACAAATGAAAAATGCATTTACTAATTTGTTAACGTCTATATAACAAATTATGATTTTGAAATTTGCCGCCGTTATTCAATTTGACTTACTATGCATAGTATAAAGAAGTTTTTAATATTTAAAAAAAAATTAATTAAAAACAAATCCTAATTAATTAGATATTGATAATAAATAACTTAGAAATTTATAATAGTTGAACTCATTGAACTAAATTTAAAAATGATACAAAAAGGTGAGAAAGCTTTTTTCTACCATTTTTGATGACATGAGACATTAAATAAACTATTATTTCATTGCACAAAACGTACAGTGTTTCAAAGTCCGTTTGCCGGATGGGAATAATAAACCCACAGCATGAAAAATGGTCCCATTTATAAGACCAAGAGTACATATTTATGGCCATCACAAGATTACAATGGCTGAAACTAAACTATCGACGAGGGGAAAATATTTCAGCTGTACGTTTCGTGTTCGGATTAAATGACCATAGTGCACTAGAGTGACGCTATATCTTAAATAATAAAACCTAGTATTTTTAAAGCGCAAGAAATATAAAACGATGAAAAAAATAGATATATAAGATAAATCATAAAGTTTTTTTTTTTTTATATGGTTAAATAAACAGCCGCAATTCATACATTTTCGGTAACATCTAGTTAAACTGCAATATTATATGAATAATTTCTTTTACTTCAATGGCGCAACAGCCCCATGATGGGTCAAGACCTTCTGCTTACTGGCATATTCTGAAACATGAAATATTGTTTTTCTTTTTAAAGCGTATGGTTGTTAGCCCTACACCCAACACTTTACAGTCATATTGGAAAGGGAATTACTGTTTAAAGTGGATTCCCAATCATTATAAACATCCATGGCACCACTGGGACTAGAACCCAAAAATTGTGGAAACCAGAGCCTCAAAGCGCTTATATATGTATACATAAAATTGTATAATAAAACTACATATTTAAACATATATATTTACCAATAGTTGATAAATTCAAAATGTTTAACAATAAATTAGATGGAAATTGTTCCATTATATTACCACTATAAACTATCATCAGATGAAGACAAACTTATTGGGCCTGAATGGCCGAGTATCTAGTGCTCGTTGCCACAGGTTTCGGGTTCGAGTCCCAAATGGTGCCCATGGATGTTTTTAGCGGTTGAAATCCACTTTAAACCGTATGTCCCGGTCTAATATGATTGTAGAGCGGTTTAGTCAGTCTTCAGCCCTCGTGGTTCCTCGCTAAAATGAAGATGCATATTACCCTTAACCATGAACAGTCGCCTGTGACGGGGTCTTTTGATCCTGGTGTAGGTTTTCCTTCACCAGGGGCACAGTAACAACGACAGACAAACTCAAAATGTTCTGAATTGCTTAGAAAATTAATAGTTTAGAATAAGAATTGAAATCGTGTTCAAATTGGATTTATAATTTGGGCACTTCTACTATAACAGACTAAATTATAGTAGAAACCCAAAACAAAAATTTGAATACTGAAAAACAAAATTGGATTGCACATTTTGGACACCAGACAAAGTCATCATTGGACCTCAGAACAAAAATTATGCTTACGGTGGAAAAATTGGATTATGCAATTTGGACACTTCTAGTATAACAGGCTAAGTCGTAGTGGTAACTCATAACAAAAATTTAAATACTGAAAAACAAAATTGGATTGCTCAATTTGGACACTTCTACTGTAACATATTAAGTCATAGTTGGAACCCAGAACAAAAATTAAAATTCCAGAAAAAAAAATTTGGATTGCTCAATTTGGACACTTCTACTATAACAGACTAAGTCGTACGAAATTAAAATATTTTAAAAACGAAATTTTAATATAAATTTAATAATTATAAATTTATTAATTTTAAATTTAATTAATTTTTAATTAAATATTTTGAACGAAAATTTAAATATTAAAAAAAAATTGGATTGTCAATTTTCTACACTTCTTCTATAGCAGACTAAGTAGTAGTTGGAACCCAGAACAAAAATTTAAATACTAAAAAAAGAAATTGAATTTCGCAATTTCGACACTTATACTGTTAACAGACTAAATTGTAGTTGGAACCCAGGGACAAAAATTTAAATACAGAAAAAAAAAAAATTACGTAACAAAAATATTCTCCGTTTTCATTTCGCACAAAGTTGTTATTCTAATAAAAAAAATCTTTTTCATAAAAAAAAATAATTTTTTTTACTCCATAATCAGTACACGAGAGAAAGAAAACACGCCCGACAAGCCAAAGACTTATTACTTTATTCACCAAGAAAAATTGAAAATATTCGTGTTGATACGATATCACGTCTTACCGATATTCGAAATGGATTTTCTATCGGGGATAATTAATCAAATGGAGTGTTAATATTGGCACTCATGTTCCCTATCTTCCAGGAAAAGAATTTCTCGGAAAAAATATGCCTGATATCTATATTCATAATCATTCATTCTCACGTCTATGCCTCGTCAATAATTGAGCAATCTCGAACATGGCCGGATGATTACTATTTTTTGCTTCTACTTCTTCTTCTGTAGTATCTTCTGCCATATCTAACGAGAAATATCTTAAAAGGGCAAATAATTGCCCGGGAATTTTCTTCCATGGAATGTTTTCCTTTTTTTTTGTCACCGAATAGCAGCGTTAGAATTCCTAGAAGATGAATTGTTACGTTGGGCTTCGATGAAAGATGGTGGAGTAATTGCTGTCTGGTTTTTTTTCTTTATTTACTTAGTAATTTATCATAAGCATTTTTCAATTACCAGAGAGTTTGTTTTTGTAACAAGCGACAAGCTTTATTAAAAAAAAAGTGATTATAAATATGTTGAATATCTTTTTTTCGTTTTTAATCTATCAGAAGTATTAAGAAAAAAAAAAGGGGATATAAATAATTGTATGGTATCTGTTGATTAAATTGAGTGGGTTGTTGCAATTTCATTAACTCAGTTCAAGAGAATGTTAAAGAGTTATTAAAAAGTATCATGATTCATTCTCTAAGGGCGTCTAAGTTGCATCATAGTGCGTAATACTGTGTCCAAAAAGTAAGACCAATTTTCAATTTAAAATTCCCGGGGCTCACGGAATTTCAATTTTTTTTTTTAGGTAGCTGCCATTGTCCTTGACATCTTTGTGAAATTTGACGTCAAAATATTCATTAGTGTTTGAGTTACGCTTGTCTTTGTGAGACGCTAAAGTTGATTCCGGAAATTTTTGAAATGTCTGAATTAATTGAGCAAAGAACTTGCATTCAATTTTGTTTGCGGAAACGTATAGAACGTTGCAGAAGGCATTCGGCGAGCATTCCTACATCGGAAAGAAATGTGTAGAAGTGAACAGTTCAAAGAAGGCAGAGAACGTCATCTGGTCGACCATAAACCTCAACCGATGAAGCTCACGTCCAAAAAATTAAAGATCTGGTGCTTGCAAACCGTTGATTTTCAATTAGTGACCTTGCTGATGATGTTGGAATTTCAAAAAGATCGGTCAATTCCATTTTGGGCCTCAAACGCGTCAAATCTCGATTGGTACCGAAAACACTGAATGAGCCAGCTTCCACCATATTGATTATTCGTGACTTTTTCGCCAAAAAATGAAACACATATCGTTCCACAACCACCGTATTCACACCGTGCGACTTCTGGTTAATCCCTAAACTCAAAAGACCACTTCGGGGACACCGTTTTGAGTCGATTGAAGAGATTCAACGTGCATCGCCGCTCGCTTTGAAGGCCATCCCTGTCGATGACTTTTTAGCATACATTGAGGATTGGAAAAAAAGTTGGCATTAGTGCATTGTGTCCAGAGGGGATTACTTTGAAGGCGATGAAATAAATTTGGAAGAATAAATAAAGTGTTTTTGAAAAAAAAATAATTGGTCTTACTTTTTGGGCACAATAGTATGCTAAATTGTATTGTAACTTAAGAATCGTATGATAAATTGTATTATAGCTTATGATTTGTATGCTAAATTGTATTATAACTTATGATTCGTATGTTAAGTTGTAATGATTCGTAGGCTAAGTTGTAATCATAATGATGCAAGTTTAATGTTGGTGTTTAAGTTGTAATTTATTAAGAAAACACTTAAAAAGTACTGAAAATCTTTTTATTTCTATTTTTAATCAACTAGAAGTATTAAAAAAAAAAAAAAAGAAAACAATAAAAATAATTTAATGGTATCAACTGTACACATCAATTGTATGTCTGTATCAATTGTACACAAAAGAAGTCTGAGGTTATAAAAAGAAAGATCATTTAGTCAAAATACAAATATATTAAAAACTGAACATCCTACATCTGATTTACTTATTGGATCAATTTCAGCCCGGATTCCACACCCGCTGTAAGGCCTCCAGTCACCACCTGTCCCCAATTGTCCCCTCGTCAGGTTTCGGGCGTGGCAATCTGGCCTTTAACACACCTTGCCACAGATCCCCTGTAGTTGCCCGGAGGCCCCTTGTCCATTCTTTTATTGCTGTCCTGAAATAACACACGTGATCCCCCTACCCCAATTTATTCGAAAAAAAATACCATTTTTGGAATGGGGGTTAGCAAAAAGGGAACAAGCTGAGTCCCTGAAGCAGATTTGTCTTTTTTTTATACTGTGATTCACAGATAGGCATACGTGGCGGCAATTATATTGTACAATTGTTTGGGTGGCTATGCCAACCTCCAATGCTATTGCATTAGTTTGGTAATGATTTGGCGTCCCCCAAGGGGCGCCAGATGATAAAGCTAGTGTGTTACGGTGACATCGCGTGCGCCAAATGGCACTATTAATAGGCGCCAGTGAGTACTTTGGGAACGGGAACTGCATATTTATTGTTGTTAAGGCTTCAGTATAAACAAATAAGGCTCTACAAGGTTTTTAGGTTGTATTGTTTAGTTGCTATGTAAAATGTGATTTTTTTTTCAATAATTTTGTTGTGGTTGTTTTGTATATCGATTGCTTTTCAATTATGTAAATGGTTTTATGTTTGGTAAAGATTTTTATTTGTTGGAGGTACTGAAATAAAACGAGAATATTGCTTATTTTTTATCAAGTTTGTTGATATTTTTTTATTTCATATGGAAAATAAAATTTTGTGTGACATCAAATTTGATAACAATATTAGAGTAAAATTGTACTATATTTATTTATTTTTAATTTGAAAGATTTTTATTTGATTTGAAACAGAAAAATTAAGCAACATAGTTAGGAGTATAACCACATTTTATGCAATATTTTTGAGCTATCCTCGATTGTCTCCCAGACTTTTTATTTGAATAGAATAATTCACTAATATACGATGATTTAATTTCTTTCCGTATAGTTCTCCTAAAAGAGTCAAGAGGAATAGGACATTGTCCAGGAACTTTTATTCCATTTTTTGACAGAAAATCTCCCCTTTCCTTTCCATCAAGCCCACCATGGGATACAATACATTTTACAAATGCATACTATAAATAATTGCTATTAACAAAATAAAATAATCGAATCAATTCCAATAATGCAAATGGTTATTTTCGATTTTTAAATATATAATATAAAAGGTAAATTTAAAATTATTTATGCAGATAGTGAATAGGACGTCTTCAAACCATTTATATGTGTTTGTATATAAAATATCTGACTAATAATCACCTGACTAAATAATTGATAACTGATTGCATTAGTCTCAAGAATGTGTTTAACAACCGAATTAAGATAGATATGAAGTTAGAACTGCTAAAGATCCATCTTTATCTTAAATGAGACAGTATCTTTAAGTTAATATTATATACCTTAAGTATCTTAAGTTAATTATCTTAAAGATAGTGAATAAAACGTCTTCAAACCATTTATATACACTCAAGAGCCAAAACATTATGACCACCCCTACATTTTGCAATGAACTCGCCTGGATGACGTGGAAGGCACGTGATCAGGTGGAAGTGGTATTTAACTGGTATTAAGTGGTGGTATTAATCCATGCCAAGGCGGGTTGAAGCTGTGTTGCGCGCCAAAGCTGGGCCAACTCGTTATTGACAGGTGGTCATAATGTTTTGGCTCTTGAGTGTATGTAAGTATATAAATTGTCTTTGAAAGCACCTCACTAAATAACAGAAAAGTGATTGCATTAATCAATATTTTCATCCCGTAGTTCAAGAATGCGTTTAACAATCGAATGAAGATAGATATAAAACAAGAACTGCTAAAGATCCCTCTTTATCTTAAGCGAGACATTACAAATCACACATTTAACTCTTTGAAAATGGTTCCTTATTCCTTTTAAGATACCTCCTTTATGTCTTGGTGCCAAAAACGTGACGATTTTATTAATGCCAGTCATCGTATAACATCCAGTTTCCATGCTTAATGGTTAAGATTAACATGGCGGCGGTAGCCGTTTGCGCGAAAGACATATGGCACATTTAACAGTTGATGACGCAAACATCATTTCATCGAGTTGAATTACTAGGCACGGCAAAGCACTGGAGAGAACGCATTGCCGTTTATTTTAATAGCTTCCCGCGGACAGCTTATAGATTATAAGAATGATGCTTCGCATATGGCACAGAATGTTTATGACTTTTCAGAAGCGATCAACGCCACATTTCGAATTCTTTAACGTTCCACGAACACTAATGGCGGATGGAGTCCTTCCTTGACTAATTATAAGGCCGCTTCGGTTCTGTTTGTGCGTTTTCCGAATTTATTCCACCGCTGCGGATGATAAATATGTAGATGATGTAAAACAGCAGCTGCAGTGTGAAAGTCCTTTACAGCATGGAAAATTGATTATTGATGCCTTATTAGGAAATGAAAATCTGGACAAGAATTAATCATATTAAGTTAGATAGATATATTTATTGATTAACAAAGGTAGAGTAAAAAGAATGAGGATTTGATTATCTCTAATGGTGTGCATTATAGTCATTGTGTTGTTATGTTGTTGTGACAAAATTCTTTAAATCGACAATCAAATTGCTTGGATGGAGATTTTTGGGGTTTTTTTGTAATATGAGAAGTAATTCGGGGGTAGTTACACCTGATATGACTCTTGGAAAGTCTTACTCCATCCCTATGGGAAACACCGTCGATCTATTGAAGAGGTGTTAACAGTGTTCAATCAACAGTGTTAAGTGTTCAATCAAGTTAGCAAGTTAATAGGCAAAGGTATGATAGGACGATGACTCAAAATAATAATTTACTAACAGAAAAATTAGTTACGAACTATCTTCAACTCTTACTTACAATATGTACCTGATTGCGGATGACTAATTATTCCAAAAAAAGTGTTCAAAATGCTCAAAGAAGAGGATTCTTTTTAAATAATTCATTTCAAAAGTTTAGGAATGAAATATTAATTTTTCAGATTTAAGAATTTTGAACTTCAGTTAAGCATCCTCCTAACAACACGTCATAGACTTCAGAAAATCAGCAAATATTAATTGCTTATCATATTAGCAAATATTAATTGTTTATTATAAATTACTAATTATATTAGCAAATATATGTATTGCTTACTATAAATTGCTAATTATATTAGCAAATATTAATTACTTGCTAAAAATTGCTTATCATATTAGCAAATATTAATTCCTTATTATTTTAATCAATATTAATTGCTTATTATATTAGTAAATATTAATTGCTTATTATATTAGCAATTGTTAAATGCTGTTTTTAAGACACGTTGTTTTGTTTTTTTACGTTATGAAGCTACTTTTTTTTTCCCCATTTTTTTCTTTTTTTACATTTTTTTCGTCGTTTTTCAGAAAAATAAAGTAAAACATTAATCAAGTGATAATTTATAATTTAGATCTAAAAATACGAACAAAATGTTCATTACTTTTGAATTGATATTCTTAAAAAGAAAATTCTATAATACAAAAGTCGAGAAATGTTCAAAAGAGCAACGTTGTGTTTCAAAAAAAAAAAAAAATACATTTTTTTTCCATTCTATACCATAAATAAATAAATAAATAAAAGCTATGAAAACGAATCCCATGTTCACTCTGAGATTAAAAATTCTTCAAAAGATCTTTTCGAAGATCTCAAGAGACCGGAAGAAACAAAGAGATCAGCAAGTTGAAGCACATCTTGAAAACAGTAGATGAAGACTTTCAGAAGAGGTATCTTCAAAAAGTACAAAAATCATCCACTGAAGTACTGCTACGTATGACTAAACGTCTGCCACTACTAAAGAGGTATCAAGAATCACTTTAAGAAAAATTTCTTTGAATAGATATCTTCATACACGTCTAAAAGTAATAAGTATAACAAAAAAAATGATGAATCTTTTTCGGTCTCCGGATCTTCAAAATATTGAAAAGATTCATCTTTGTAATCCTGTTATTGTGTTTAATGGAATAGAAATCCTTTTTGTGGTGAAGAACCCTTGTTTTATTTCGTAAAAGATAGTTTTGAATTTTATTTTCAGTAACTTTTCTGCATTAAAGGTTAAAAGCATTTTCAAATAAATACATTTAAGTTTGCATTAGGAGATTTATTCACACTGTCAAAAACAATAGTTTAATACATATGCATTTATTTAAAAAAAGGTTATTTGAATACTTTCTTAAATGCAGAGATATGACTTACTAATATAACATAACAACAAAATACATTCTTTTTAAAATGAATATAAATAATAATATTTATTTTAAAAATAATGATGGTTACGTATAATCAACCAAAAAGAATTCATAATTGAACACAGTCAAACCTATTTTTATGTGCGTTTATTTTTGTGCATTTTCTTTGTGTGGAATTCCAAACAACAGTGTTCAAAAATGCTCAAAGCTAAGGAATTTTTTTAAATAATTCATTTCAAAAATGTAAGAATGAAGTATTAATTTTTAGAATTAAGAATTTTGAATTTCAGTTTGGGTCGTTCTAACAACACGTCGAGGTCTTCAACAAATCAGACAATATAAATTGCTTATTATATTATCAAATATTAATTGCTTATTATATTAACAAATATTAATTCCTTATTATATTATTAATCTTAAATATTAATTGCTTAATTTTCACGATATAGTTTTTTTACATTATAAAGCTATTCCCCCCCTTTTTTTTTGTCAGCTTCAATTTTTTACATTTTTTTGCGTCGTTTTTGAGAAAAATAAAGTAAACCATTAATCAAGTGATCATCTTTAATTTAGATCTAAAAATACGAACAAAATGTTCTTTACTTTGAATTGCTATTTAAAAAAGAAAATTCTCTAATACAAAACGTCGAGAAATGTTCAAAAGAGCACCGTCGTGTATTAGAGAAAAATAACAATACATTTCTATTCCACTTGATAACATAAATAAATAAATAAAAGTTATGAAAACGAATCCCGTGTTCACTTTAAGATTAAAAATTCTTCAAAAGATCTTTTCGAAGATTTCAAGAGACCGAAAGAAACAAAAAGATCGGCAAGTTGAAGTACTTCTCGAAAATAGTAGATGAAGACTTTCAGAAGAGGTAAAAAAGTACAAATCTTATCTTCAAAAAAGTACAAAAATCATCCACTGAAGTACTGCTACGTATGATTAAACGTCTGCCACTACTAAAGAGGTATCGAGAATCACTTTAAGAAAAATTTCTTTGAATAGATATCTTCATGCACGTCTATAAGTAATAAGTATAACAAAAAAATGATGAATCTTTTTCAGTCTGTGGATCTTCAAATATTGAGAAAATTCATCTTTGTAATCCTGTTATTGTGTTTAATGGAATAGAAATCCTTTTTGTGGTGAAGAACCCTTGTTTTATTTCGTAAAAGATAGTTTTGTATTTTATTTTCAGTGACTTTTCTGCATTAAAGGTTAAAAAAATTCAAATAAATTCATTTAAGTTTACATTGTTTATAACTTTAAATATTTTTATTATCAAAATATATTTCATATTTAAACTAGTCTTAGCAAATAGACATATTCACGTTGTCAGAAACAATAGCTTAATTTTAATACATATGCATTTATTTAAAAGGGTATTTGAATACTTTCTTAAATAAACGTATGTATTTTTGTTGGAAATGCAATTATATGACTTACTAATGCAGCAAAACAACAAAATATAACAACATAAACAACAAAATACATCCTTTTTAAAATGAATATAAGTAATAATATTTTTATTAAAAATAATGATGGATACGTATAATCAACCAAAAGGAATTTATAACTGAACACAGGAAAAGCTATTTTTTTTTTTTTTTTTCTGGTGCGGAATTCCAAAAAACAGTGTTCAAAAATGCTCAAAGCAAATCAAAGAATTTTTTAAATAATTCATTTCAAAAGTTTAAGACTGAAGTATTAGTTTTTAGATTTAAGAATTGTGAATTTCAGTCAGGGTCATCGTAACAACATATCGAGGTCTTCAACAAATTAGCAAATATTAATTGCTGACTATAAATTGCTTATTATATATTATTAATCTTAAATATAAATTGCTGTTTTCAAGATACGTTATTTACAATATGAAGCTACTTTTTTTCCATTTTTTTTCTTTTTATTTTACATCTTTAATTTTTTGCATTTTTTTTTCCGTCGTTTTTCAGAAAAATAAGGTAAACCATCAATTAAGTGATCATTTATAATTTAGATCTAAAAATACGAACAAAAAGTTCATTACTTTTGAATTGATATTCTTAAAAATAAAATTCTCTAATACAAACGTCGAGAAATTTTCAAAAGAGCCACGCTATATCTTAAAGAAAAATAACAATACATTTTTACCCACTTGATAACATAAATAAATAAATAAAAGTTATGAAAACGAATCCCGTGTTCACTCTGAGATTAAAAATTCTTCAAAAGATCTTTTCGAAGATCTCAAGAGACCGGAAGAAACAAAGAGATCAGCAAATTGAAGCACATCTCGAAAACAGTAGATGAAGACTTTCAGAAGAGATATCTTCAAAAAGTAAAAAAAGTACAGAAATCATCCTCTGAAGTACTGCTACGTATGACTAAACGTCTGCCACTACTAAAGAGGTATCAAGAATCCCTTTAAGAAAAATTTCTTTGAATAGATATCTTCATACACGTCTAAAAGTTATAAATATAACAAAAAAATGATGAATCTTTTTCAGTCGGTGGATGTTCAAATATTGAGAAAATTCATCTTTGTAATCCTGTTATTGTGTTTAATGGAATAGAAATCCTTTTTGTGGTGAAGAACCCTTGTTTTATTTCGTAAAAGATAGTTTTGTATTTTATTTTCAGTGACTTTTCTGCATTAAAGGTTAAAAATTTTCAAAGAAATACATTTAAGTTTACATTGTTTATAACTTTAAATATTTTTATTATCAAAATATATTTTATATTTAATATGGTCTTAGGAGATATGCATATTCACACTGTCAAAAACAATAGCTTAATTTTAATACATATGCATTTATTTAAAATGTTATTTGAATACTTTCTTAAAGAAACGTATGTATTTTTGTTGGAAATGCAATTATATGACTTACTAATACAACATAACAACAAAATATAACAGCATATAATAACAAAATATATTCTTTTAAAAATGAATATAAATAATAATATTTATATTAAAAATAATGATGGACACATATAATCAACCAAAAGAAATTTATAACTGAACACAGGAAAAGCTATTTTTTATGTGCGTTTAATTATTTATTTTTTTTTTTTTCTGGTGCGGAATTCCAAAAAACAGTGTTCAAAAATGCTCAAAGCTAAGAATTTTTTAAATAATTCATTTCAAAAGTTTAAGACTGAAGTATTAGTTTTTAGATTTAAGAATTGTGAATTTCAGTCAGGGTCATCGTAACAACATATCGAGGTCTTCAACAAATTAGCAAATATTAATTGCTGACTATAAATTGCTTATTATATATTATTAATCTTAAATATAAATTGCTGTTTTCAAGATACGTTATTTACAATATGAAGCTACTTTTTTTCCATTTTTTTTCTTTTTATTTTACATCTTTAATTTTTTGCATTTTTTTTTCCCGTCGTTTTTCAGAAAAATAAGGTAAACCATCAATCAAGTGATCATTTATAATTTAGATCTAAAAATACGAACAAAAAGTTCATTACTTTAAATTGCTATTTAAAAATAAAATTCTCAAAACTTTCAAAAGAGCCACGCTATATCTTAAAGAAAAATAACAATACATTTTTTTCCCACTTGATAACATAAATAAATAAATAAAAGTTATGAAAACGAATCCCATGTTCACTCTGAGATTAAAAATTCTTCAAAAGATCTTTTCGAAGATCTCAAGAGACTGGAAGAAACAAAGAGATCAGCAAGTTGAAGCACATCTCGAAAACAGTAGATGAAGACTTTCAGAAGAGATATCTTCAAAAAGTACAAAAATCATCCACTGAAGTACTGCTACGTATGACTAAACGCCTGCCACTACTAAAGAGGTATCAAAGAATCCCTTTAAGAAAAATTTCTTTGAATAGATATCTTCATACACGTCTAAAAGTTATAAGTATAACAAAAAAATGATGAATCTTTTTCAGTCAGTGGATGTTCAAATATTGAAAAGATTCATCTTTGTAATCCTGTTATTCTGGTTAATGGAATAGAAATCTTTTTGTGGTGAAGAACGCTTGTTTTATTTCTTAAAAGATAGTTTTGTGTTTTATTTTGAGTCACTTTTCTGTATTAAAGTTAAAAGAATTTTCAAATAATTACCTTTAAATTTACATTGTTTACAGGTTTAAATATATATATTTTTTTAATTAAAATATATTTTTATTTAACCTGGTCTTAGGAAATAGGCCTACTCAAGTAGCAAAAAAAAAAAAAAAAAAAAACACATTAATTTAATTTTAATGTACATATTTTTATTTAAAAGGTTATTTTGAATGATTTTTTTCAATATATGTGTTTGTTTTTGTTTGAAATGCAGTTAACGACAAATTCTTTTTAAAATGAATATAAATAATAATATTTATTTTAAAAATAAGGATGAATACGAATAATCAACCAAAAAGAGCTTATATTAGAATATCAGTGAAACCTGCTTTTATGGGGGTTTTTTATGCGATTATTTTTGCGCGATATATTTAAAAAAAATGCATCAAATGCATATTATGAATAAAAATTAATTAAAAAATGTAGTTCAAAAAGAAAACAATAGATGGCTATCAAAATGACATATTTATTGAATATGTATATGAAATTTTATATTTTATAAATAACATTTATTTTTTAATGACATTTTTTTAATTTTTTATTATCTAGGTAAAATCGCAGAATAGGGGCCGTTAGGATTTGGCGTCAAAAACTATTTTCGCCAATGGCCGCCAAGTAACGGATCGCGATTGTAAGTGAGGTGAATTGCAAACAGTATAAGAACCAACAGTACAGGGTTACCACATTTGGTGACTTATCACCCAGTTAGCTCCACAAAAGAGTTGCCAAATCCCAATGGCCCCTATTTTGCGCTATAGCCATTTTCTACAAGTGGATATATGGTTTGACATGTATTTTTTTAATAAATTCTTACATTTATAATAGAAAACTGTATTCAAAATCGGAGTAATATATTCAACACTTTATAAAATCAAGTTTGTTAGTCTAAGTAGCACAAAAATTAATAAACAAAATATACAACCCCATTATCCTGAAAAATTCTATTTTTCTTCTAAAATTCTATTTTTCTTCTAAAAATTCTTCATTTTAGAATGCACGGAAAATAAATTGAATGTTTTTCTAATATATAATATAATCCCTGTGTCTACTTAAACATTCAAATATGGAGGGTGTGTGCTTTAGGATTAAAATAAAACAAATGCGACATAGATATCTTTGTTCAAATGCAAATGAAAAAAAAAAAAAAAAGCGTTTTTCATGTTCTAACTTAGTGCAAAATTTACGAACTGAACGTGAGGCATCATATTTATAATCTATTGTAAAATTCGTACCATTGCCACGTTTTGACACTAAACAAATACCATAACGTTCGAGTTCTATGAAGATAAATAAAGCTAAACTGTTATTCGTGAAATAAAACCCTTTCTCTCAAAAATAAACTTACCGCACAGCTAAACTAAGTGTTAAATTCAACAATGGCTAATTTGCATACAGACACGAACGATTCTTTTTTATTAACTGTGCCATTCGAATACGGAAGTTGGGCACGAAAATTCTTCTTGAACTCAAGTTGCAGGTATTTTTATCAGTGAAAGAATTCACATACAGTACAGTTGTATTCGAGAAGACAGATATCCTGTCAAACGTTTCAGGATTTTCATATCTCTGAGCCTGTCAGTTGATGACTTTTAGCGCATCTGTCAAACCCATACATTATTCGAAAAGAACGTGCAACCTTATTCTTTGAAAATATGCAATCTTCTACTGTTTCAATTTTATTTCTTTTCGTTTTCTTTCAGATGTAACATCTTCAATTTCCATGCTGTATGATTTCGTCTAAAAAAAGGACACAATGGCGTCAACAGAGTGTGCTTTTTCGTCATGGTGGCTTTGCTTCTGGAAGAATGGAGTGGTGATACGGCATGCGTTTTCGAATATTTCTTTGGAAAAAAGATGGTGTCTGTGTTACTTATAATGCAGAATGTAAAAATCATCTGCCTTAAAATTATTGTTAGAATGCATCGTACCGTCAACTTAGTATCCAGGTATTTTAGGTATTCAGCAAAAGACAAAAAAAAAAAAAAAAAAAAAAAAAAAAAAAAAATAAAAAAAAACACCACTCTAATGTTAATGGTAAAAATCTGTACATTTTTTCGAACATGTCAGATAAGTTTGATCTATTTATTAAAGAATTTAATTCGACAACTAATCTAAGAACGTAACTAAAGTGGAAAATTAAATGAAATTACATATTTCAGTTTCACTTTAAATATTTTATCTATTTACTTATCTATTATTTTATATCATTCGAGATCAAATTTAAAAACATAATAATTCAAAAAAGGACTGAAATGATTCTATTAGATCTATTTATTCATGATTGGATTCTTTGATTACTTTTGCATCGGAAATATTTGGATTGGCGCTTTTGACCCATTTATTTCAACGCGAGAACTAATCCATGTTAATGCCTATTTTCATATACAAAATTGATATTTTCACCACATTAAGAAAAAATATAAATTTCAAATAAGACAAAAGTATGATAAAATAAATCTCGCAATATCTATCACAAATTGCAATAGTTTGACTTATCCCATATAAGGGACATCCCGATTTGTCTCCAAGTAAATTTATTTAAAAAGTTATATTATCCAAAGAAGGAGTCAATCTTGTAATAAATTGGGACGACATTTGACTAAAAAAAAAATTTTGTGCCTGCACATAAAATATATTATTTTATCGGTTGCTGTTAAGTTTTAAAAAATTAGTAGCTAATGCATAATTAACAAAATTCTCTATGACAAATAAGTAAAAATGTCCAATAATGTTCTTTTTTTTTATGTCGAACAGAAATTTTATAACCATCAAATTGGCCAAGAAATTTTAATCATTGAATTAAGAATTGTATTTGAAATTATAAAGGGTAAGAGGATATTAATATTTAATTAAAATAAATATTTCGTTTTTTGATTTTTTTTATAATAAGATTTTAAAATATTTAAAAATTAAATAAAATATTATTTTAGGAAAACTTACGGTTTTATATTAGGCTACATGACAGTTTCAGCCTTAAATGACTCTGATCACTTCGGCCCCGATTTAAAAAAAAAAATGCCTTTGGAAATACTTCCTTTGAAAGTAACAAAGTAAATGTTTCTTTGAAGTTTAGACTGGTATGTGTTGGTAACATCTTATCGTAATTGTTTCAGTTTTCTTTCAACAATGCCTCAGTTTACAGACAACAATTCAGTAACTCACTTATTTGTTGCGTGAGGGATTGTTTCGAAGACTTTATTGCAACAACAAGTACATCAATTTGTTGCGATAAACAATCTTTCAACGATCTTAGTTTACAAGATCTTATCAGTGTAAAAACATCTCTTCTTGCAGTCTGTCCAGTGGAAAGTATTTTTGGATGTCTTTATAACACATTTAAGCAGCTTTTTTTTTTTTTTTTTTGATTTCTGGCTGAAAAAAAATTGCAATAACTGTGAAATATTTGTACAATCATTTTCTTTTTAAAATTATAAGCTGTAAAATTTTCTTCCTTATTTGGACGTCAACAAAAATGCTACATGATACCTTAAGCCCTTTTCAAAAGACCTTATTTCCATGACAAATGGAAGTATTGGTAAAAATCAAGAATCCTGTAAACTTTAGTGACAATGCCATATCGCTAATTAAACATAATAATGGATATCACACTTTGTTTTCGCGATAAAATGATTCTACGCCAAAATTCATCTCGATGATGCCAAGTCGCTAAGTAAACAAATAAAGGGCTGCCAAAGTTCAGTGTCGTTGTAAAACGCTACTTCGCTAAAATTCATCGCTAAAAATCGCTATTACGCCAATATTAGTAGCAAAACAGCTATTACGACAAATTTTATTCCTCAAATTGCTTTTACGCCGAATATTATCACTATCCGGCGCAATAGTTAGGAAATCCTACCAAAAGTTTGGAATATCTCAAATTACAATATTGCAATCCTAAAAAATTGGTGACACATTGGCGATTTTTTCGGGATTGCAAGATTGGCAACTTCCTCAGGGTACAATATTCTAGATTTCCACCAAAATATTTTTTTGTGAAATTTAAAAAAAATAAAAGGTAAGAAAATGTTTTCTTCAGATTGTACTAACTCTACTGTAATGTTATTACAACTTCTTTTATTTGTTAAAGAAGTACGTACATATATATTTCCGTGATCAAAGATGTTTCTTTTTTTTTAAGTATAAACAATAATTACAGTACTTTTTGTTTTTTCAGTAAAGATAATATTGTAATTAATATAAACACTAAGTTACACGTCGTATTCTCGGACCAGGTTTAGCAGTAAGCCGCGTAGCCTTGTTGTAGGATATTATGTTGTTGTTGTTGTTTTTTATCCCACTTGGCTGGCCAAGCCCAGGCATACGCTTAGCAGCTTCCTTGTTGTAGGTATATTGATTCTCATAGGAGACCGGGATAAGATCGAATCTACAAACATCCTGGGCCTCGAACCCGAAACCTGTGGCATCGAGCGCCAGAGCGCTAGACACTCGGATATTATTCCCATGATAAGATATCTACTGGCTAACATGCCATGCTGGCATTATGCCTTGTATTTAGCTCGCAGTAATCAGTTATTACGCTTTGTATGCACTTCGCAGATAGATATTTTCTTATAGAGTGTGAACAACATTAAAATGTCTTTATTTAGAAGAGAAAAGGAAATATTTTACATATTATAAACTTGTATACTTAATAGAATATAATTTAACATTATAATAACAACTAATTAGACTCTCTTGTAACTGTATTGCAATTGTCTCAAAGTCAAATTTCGGGATATTTTTAAACTGAAGGTATTATATTTGGATCATTATTCTTCAAATGATTTCAACATCAAGAAGGTGGGTTAAAATATATTTAAACAAATGTTCTCCAATTAACATCAATCTCAAAACGTTTTAATGCATTTCCTTTTGGAAATAAATTGATTATTAAAATTGCTTCGAACTTGTACCTGTAAACAATACAAATTAATGCGATTGATCAATCTGCCTCAATGGATATATATATATATTTATATTCTGTTTGCAAAATAAACAAGCGCGATGCTTTCCCTCATGCTGTTATTAAGCATTTCAAATTGATCCAAATTCAATTTATCCGAGTATACGTAGTTCTTTTTTATAATCTGTAGGTTCCGGTCTAATTAGCCTAAAGTGTGCATAAAATTACCATACAGCTACGAACCGAACCAAACCAAACCAAAACTTTTTATAATATGAATACAAATCTATGCAAACAATGTAAAAATATATTTTTGTTGCCGGTACATATTGTTTATGTTTACATTCTGCTTTAATGAAAAAAATATTTTAGAATTTTTGAAAAATTTGTTTTAGAAATTTAAGGTATGTTCAATACAATTTTAACCATCTCGACTTTATCACAATATTAATTTGTCTTTTAAAACTACTAGTTTGGAGATCACTAGCATTGAAAAACGTATTTCTATTACTCGAAAGCAAAGAAAAATAATCTCGTTTATACTAAAAATGTACAAATAAAAAAAAAAAAAAAAAAAAAAAAATGCCAACCCAACTTTTTTAAGATTATCTACTGTACCATTCCCAACTGCAACTACTCTATTACACCTTCTTTTCCTTACGAAGTGATATACTATATTTCGTACAATCTCCATCCACAGTTGAAGAAAGACGGACAACAGACATGTCAATTTGTTGCCCTAACACAAGCTTCCTAGGACCATAAATTCACGAGACTTTATCGCACGGACGAAAAACATCCTCCCCTCTTTTTTCCCGAGCATCCCTCCGGCTCTCCCCCTAGAATTCGGTCAGGATTAACTCGCTGGGGAATCAGCAATCCCGTGGATGCACATTTATTGCCAGCTGCAAAGGGGGCGGGCGGTGGCAAAAATCTGTCATCCAAATCGAGCTTCCTTCCCTGCACCCCATCCCCCTAATCATTTGGGGATCAATGCCGATCGATAGCTAAATCGATCATTCCACCCCTGCAGACGACCCCTTCGTTCTTTGACCACCCCCCTTTCCGAGTTCTTTTTTTTTTTCTTCTTTTTCTTTTCCTGTTGTTCCCACGGTCACCAACCTCGCTGTAGAGGGAGTTGGGGGAGTATTCATTAACCCCCCCACAAACACCCCCTTTTTTTAAATGGATAAGATTGGAAGGCAGGGTGCAGAACGATAACGTCGCCACCTATCGAGCGAGGGGCTCAATAAATTAGAGATACCATTTGGTATATTGGGTTCAGTGTCATCAGCAGATAAATTGGTTCGACTTAGTTAATTGACTATGGGGTTCAAATGAACAATTGGAAATGATGACTTTAGGATCAGAGATCGCAATGGATCGGTATAGGTGTCATTTACTGTAAAAGCATCACGTTGCCCATGCTGGATAATGGCCCAAGCAATAAGTTTTTCATTGATTGACAGCAAATTTTGAAGACCATACTGCGACTAAAGTGGTCATAATTTTTAAATTAAAGTGAAATATGGACTAAGTCTATGGTTATCTTACGATGGGAGTCAAAGTTAATTGCCACTATCAATTTATTTATCACTTCTTAATGAAAGTAATTAAAATTATCCATAATTGTATGATAAGGAGATAATTGATAACTAACCTTTTATTGAGGATTATTATTTTTTGTTGCTTCATTATAAGGCTATATTGCGTTAATTTTTATTTTAACACATAGCCCAATATTGTATATTAATGCATATTTAAATGAGTTAACACTCTATTTTCTACACATAAGAAAAATTCAAGGAATATAGGTTTAATAAGGTAAATGATAAAATAAGTAAATGATTTTTACATGATATGAATTGGTTTTAACATAGTTCTAGAGGGTCACAATCTATTATCCTAATCTATGCTTTTACCATTTAAAGGAAAGAGATTGTTATTAAAATTACCTACATATCATTAATGAGACAATAACATATCCTGAATGAGACAATAACATATCCTTAATGAGACAATAACATATCCTTAATGAGACAATAACATATCATTAATGAGACAATAACATATCATTAATGAGACAATAATATATCATTAATGGGATTATAACATATCATTAATGAGGCAATAACATATCATTAATGAGACAATAACATATCATTAATGGGATTATAACATATCATTAATGAGGCAATAACATATCATTAATGAGACAATAATATATCATTAATGGGATTATATATCATTAATGAGGATCAATCATTAATGAGACAATATGATATGTATTGATTATTGATCTACCATGGTAGCAAGCATTAATTATTTGACTACAACGCCATTTTGATTTTCATTGGAACAAGTACAAAGTACAATATTTAAAGGAACATCGTGAGACAATATACATATTTATTGATCAATCATATAAATTTTGATAATTGGTTTTATTATACAACGCCATTTTGTTATGGAGAAGAATTTATTAATTTTAAAAACAATAGACAGACAAAAAAAAATTTTTAACAATCAAGCCCTAAATAATTTTTTATCACTTCATCATGAAAGTAATTGTAGTTTATGAAGGCAGAAATTGAAGATTGATCATAATATCACATAATTCATATACATCATATAATGAATTACATTGGAACTATTAAGACAATTACTTTTAAATGCTGAGAAATTGCAAGAAGTTGAATAAAGTCAACTGTTGCAATAAATTATCTGATCTCTGAACAAAAATCCTTTAAAAGTCATATTTTATATATGACGCATTGGATGGTAAATATTTTATTATCTAACGACAAATTTCCAAAACAATATACTAAATTAAAGTGAAGTAATTAAATTCGAGAATTTTAGGTGGTCTGGATTTATTTCATATTTCCCATTTAAATTTGATTCGAAAAGTCATGATAGATTTAAGTGAGTCAGTCATAGTTAATATTTCATTGATTATTTATGGGAATCAAATTTTCATCCATTGCAAATTTGATGACTACATTGTACTGTCCTCTAGCTGTGACGATTATGACTTTTGAATTCCTTTTCATCTAATTAATAGATTATATTGATATTTAAATCAATTAATAAATTTACAATTCATAAAATACAATAGTTGTCATTAGTACACAAATACCATATTTAATATACACGGTCATAGGACAAATTTTGTGGGGTGGGGGCACAATTTATTTTGTGCATAGGAATATGCATGGTCGGAAGTGACGCATTGACGCATGAACACAAAAAAAAATGAGACATGAAAAGAAAAATACCGTTTATTTACAGCATCATTGCAAAACAACTTTCAAACTTTGCAACTTCTTCGATTCAATGTTTACAACAAATACTCAAAATTGCTATCGACAACAATAAAACAGGGGGCCTGAATGGCCGAGTGGCTGGCGCTCGGTACCCCAGGTTTCGGGTTCGAGTCCCGGCGGTGCCATGGTTGTTTGTAGTGGTTCGGAATCCACTTTAAAAAGTAGGTTCCGGTCCTAATAGGATCGTAGAGCGTTGCGGGGGCATTGTTACTCCGCGTCCGTGGCTTATCTTCAAGTTACACGCGCCCCCTGGGTAATGCAAAGTGAGTACGTCTGCGCCTTAAGGCATTCAACACCAAGGTGTCTGTGTTTGCCAGCTGCATTAGAAAGAAAAAACAACAATAAAACATGTTTGGTAACGTCGAAGGAGTGCTCCACTAACATTTCCAAAGATGCAGGCATTTCACCGGGCAATTTATCGTCAAACGAACTTGAACTCCTCACGTGGAACATTATACTTTTTGCGAGAAATTCTTGCTGACTATTGCAAGAAATTCTTTTGAAAGTGGATTCGTTCCTCAACATGTCACTTCCGACCATGTATTTACAAAAAATTATGTTTTAGTAAGCTTTAACGCCCTTCAAAATTTGTCCCATGACCGTTGAATCACCTTGTTTATTTATTAAACTTTATATATAAATCTTCTTTTCCTTCTGCAATGGCGCAACAGCCCCATGGTGGGCAAAGGCCGTCTGCCAACTGGCAGAATTCAATAGTTTTCTTTTTACGGAGATGGAATTGTCGGCCCTACGCACAACGCTCTATAGTCACATTTAGATCGAGACTACGATTTAAAGTGAAATCCGAACCACTATAAACATCCATGGCATCGTCGGAACTTGAACCCTGTGGCACCGAACGCAAGTCACTATATACTTTACTGCACTGAGCTGCACTTGTGTATCTAATCATATCATTAAAACAGGCCAAGACTTTACACACCTATCATTATTTTTATGTTAAACTAAATTAACCAAACGTAACGCAAATTAATATTTACCAAGTTATTAACTTATTTTGCGATTTAAATGCACAGAATGAAATAGTAATTTGGTTAAAATAAAACGAAACATTAGTAAAATATTAAATTGCATGAAAAAAATTCTTGTCTGACACTATTTTAAATTTACAAACATTTGACGCAATATTTACTTGAAAAAATTTTTGATGTACAAATAAACATAATCCTACAAAAAAATCATTCGTAGTAAATTTATCTATCAAAAATAAATGACGTTATATTGAAAACAGTAGCTTTAAAATCAACAACAACAACAAAAATAATTAATAGAAAACGAATGAAAATATTTTTGTTATTTTAACTTCTAGAATATTACTAAAAACAATAATAATTATTTTTAATATTGTTAAAAAATAGTTTTAACACATGTGTATAAACAGAAGCAGGTGTTTTTTAAACTAATGTAGTTTCAAAATGCTTCATTTTGTTTTATGGCTGATTTGATTTTGAAAATTGTAGTTATTTATTAGGATTTTATCTTAATTTTTGGTAATGCCGTAAATAAAAAATAATAAATTCTAAGAAAAAGTCTTAAATTTCAGTTTTTTTTGTTTATTATTTACATTATAAACTAGTTACCATTTGTCATCTATATTATTTTTATTTATTATTTTTTGTGATTATGTTGATAAAATCAGACGAAACCTGCTTTAAAAATGTAACTTTGCATTGGAAAATAACATTTTCAATAACTACTTAATTAATAAAAAAATAAAGTATGCACGCACACGCACACGCACACGTACACACACACACGTACACAGACACACACACACACACACACACACAGACACACACACACACACACACAGATATCTTTATATTTAGAAAGATTTTTACTCATGTATTGCTAAATTCTTTTTACTATTACTTTTATTATTTATTATTTATATTGCCTTTTAAGTTTATTTTTATTGTTTCTATTAGTTGTTATCGTAGTTGGAATTCGTAGATATTAAAAGAAAAGACAACACTTGTTGTAAATTTTATCAGAGAGAAGGTTTTATCAATTGATAAAAGATTAATTTAACTATTAGTAAGATTTTATTATATTTTAAATTGATAAAAAAAATTAATCATGCTCAATAAATATGCAGGAAACCTCAAAAATTTACCATTTGATACGTGTAATTGGTACATTTTTGTGGTATTCATTTCTAAATGTCTGATTTTACTTAGAACAAAAGCTATGCCAAATTTAATGCGCTGCTGTCTAATAAACAACTGTTACTTTGCATTAAATAAATAAATAAAAAGCAGGCAATTACAATATGTAATTTTTAATATCGTGCGTCTTCTATAAAAGTAATTTAATGATTTAAAAATTAATTAAAGATTCAAGGCCTTTATCTTATAAATTTATTAAATGTATTTTTCAAAAAATTATTCAACATTCTATTCTTTTTTTTTAATTTTTAAATTAAATTTTTTTTGCATGTAATTGTTCATGAATAATGAAATAAAAAAAATAAAAAATAAAAAAAACGGAAAAAAAGAGATTTTTTTAGTTTCAAATATAAATATTTAAAACAATTTGGTCAAACACAACTTGTGATAGCGAATCCGCTTAGTTTAGTTTGTTGCTCTACGGTCATTTTGTGCACTTTTTAGGCTAATTAGACCTAGACCGACAGTTTAACGTGGATTCCAAACCACTAGCAAACATTCATGCCACAGTCAGAATTCGAACCTGAAGCTTGTGGTACTAAAGGCCAGATGGTAGCGAGTCAATCTCGAGTTAGGTCAGAATAGACATGGGAAGATGAATATTTGCGAACATATCAGATTTAGATTAAAAGGAGATTTTTAAATCTTCACTAATGTGTTATGCAGATGTGGACTACTTTACTGAATCTCCTTCAAAAAGCATTAACTCCTTCATTGAATTGGCATTGCTCAATTGAAAATGTTTTTTTTTATACAGTGGGTAAAAAAAGTATTGGCAATTGCCTTAATTTATTCATATTGACAAATAAATAAAATGTTATGCAATTTTAGTTGTCGTAATTAAATACAAGACATCTTAGATATATAAAAATCGTAAAAATTTTATTTTAATTTGCATTTTCTACGCTTTTTTCTTTCAAAAACGAAAATTTGCATGTCAAAAAAGTATTGCCAAAAATAATTTTGTAAAAGCAAATTTTGTTACATTGAAGTCACGTGTTTTGACTGACAAGAAGCTCTACCGGTATAAAGTCTGCAAAACTACTCCAAAAGTGTCTATGCATTATTTTGCGATTACTGCAGTAAAATGACTTCGAAATCGAAGGAGTTGGACGTTAGTGTTAAAAACACGATTATTAGGCTCAGAAATGAAGGTTTAACTTATCGTGCTGTAGGAGTGCAGTTCAATATAAGTTTATTTACTGTCAGAAGTGTTGTAAATAAGTTCAAGGAAACAGGATCAACGGAAAATAAGACTAGAAGTGGACGACCTCGAATATTTTCTACAAGAGAAGAACGTGTCATTATTAACAAGGTTAAGAAAAACCCTAAAATAAGTGCACCCCAGATAGCTAGAGATGTTGCTTTCACATCGCAAAATACTTTCAGCGTACAGACTGTACGGAATGTTTTACACGAGAGAAGTTATTATGGAAGGGCAGCTAGAAAGAAACCATTCATCTCGAAAATACATAGGAGAAAGAGGTTAGATTTCGTAAATTCCCACGTTGATTATCTGAAGAGTTTTGGAACACAGTTATTTTTTCCGACGAATCAAAGTTTAACATTTTCGGCAGTGATGGACGACGATATGTGTGGAAGAGGCCAAATACTGAATTGGAAAAGCAACATTTAACTGCTACTGTAAAACATGGTGGAGGCAGCGTCTTAGTTTGGGGCTGTATGGCAGCTAATGGAATTGGCAACCTACATTTTATTGATGGTATTATGACAGCACGTACATACATTGACATTTTGCGCCATAACTTAAAAATCAGTAAACAAAATCTTGGCTTGGGAACATCATTCGTTTTTCAACAAGACGATGACCCCAAGCATACAGCGAATCTCACCCGTGAATGGCTACTCTACAGTGCTCCTCGCCAATTAAAAACCCCACCTCAATCGCCTGAGATCAATCCAATTGAAAATTTATGGCACCTGCTGGATCTAGAAATCAAGAAACATAAAATTTCAAGTAAAGACGACCTCAAACGTTTACTCTTGCAAGAGTAGCACACAATTCCCAACAGTACAACAAAGACCTTAGTTTCCTCTATGAGAAATAGATTACAAGCTGTTATAGATGCAGAAGGTATGCATACAAAGTACTAAACATATACTGATTTTGTTTTCGCTCATAATTCTGTCAATTTCAAAATTTTGCCAATACTTATTTTATCATGTAAATTTTGGATTTTCTCGTAGATTTTGACTACAAAAATATTTAAATGAAAATTTCGTTATATTTGTTTGTCTTTTCTCCTTCTGTAATCGCTATGTTAAAATAAAATTTGTAAACATACTTTGTTAGCAAATATGATCATTTATAGGCAATTGCCAATACTTTTTTTATCCACTGTAAATGTTGCCAATAGCTTCAGTGAAATTTAATGGAAAAGGTTTTAAGAATAGGAAAACCAATACTATTTCCAATGCCAATATAACGGATACCAATACCACTCTTCCTCAATGATAAAAATTATCGTGTAACTAGCAAAGTAGTATCATGATAATTGCAACTTGAGTGTGAAATTATTTTTTTTATAAATAGTTTATCTCTTTAATTCAAACACCCAAGCATTAAGAAATTTCCCATATTGTCTCATGTAACTGCATAAGATTACTCGGGTAAAACTGGTTCCATTTTGCTGTAGAATTATCCTAAAATGCTTCAGAATTTAGTACCAAAAGTACTTCCGTCAGTATCTTTAGTACCAAAAGTTGTCCTGGTTGCTGCTTAACAATATTTTTATAAATACTTTATTTATCTCTTTAATTTTTATAAAGCACTAAGGAATTTCCCATACTGTCTCATGCTATTCCTGCGTATGATTGCGCAGTAAAACTGGTCCAGTTTGCTGTAGAATAACTTTAAAATGCGTCAAAATTTAGTACCAAAGTACCTCCATTAGTATCTTTAATACCAAAATTTGTCCAAGTTGCTGCTTAATGATATTTCATTTTAAAATACCAAGTAATAATTTAATGCTATTCAGCATATGGTAGGAAATCTGATATTCATTAGCAAATCATTTTATTGTGACATTATAATTCTGACATCTTTAATTTTTACAGCCAAGGACTAAAGAATCTACCATACTGCATCATACTACTCCTGCATAAGATTACGCAGGTAAAACTGGTCCATTTTGCTGAAAAATTATTTTAAAATAATTTAGAATTTAATACCAAAGTAGCAAACGTACTTCCGTTAGTATCTTTAGTATCAAAAGTTGTCCTTGTTTGTGCTTAATGATATTTCATTTTAAAATACCAAGTAATAACTTAATGTTACTCAGCATATGGTACGAATTCTGATACCATTAGTAAGTCATTTCATTCTGACGTCATTTACACATAAGGTACGACATCTGATACGCATTAGCAAGTCATTTCATTCTGACATCATTTATACATAAGGTATGAAATCTGATACGCATTAGCAAGTCATTTCAATCTGACATCATTTATACATAAGGTACGACATCTGATACGCATTAGCAAGCCATTTCTTTCTGACATTATTTAGACACAAGTTACGCATAAGGTACGAAATCTGATACGCATTAGCAAGGCATTTCATTTTGACATCATTTACACTTCCGTTTCAATATTTCTTGCCTGTTTATAAATGTGTGGCTCCGAAAAACAATTCTGCCGGTTTATGTTTTCGACACAAGCGCAACCATTGATACCACCACCAACAACCAACCCCAGCAAAAAGATCATCAAAGTCTAGATTCACTTCAAATAAAGGGTGAGAGGGAAGGGGAACCTCTGATTAGAGTGGAACAAGATTCCTTAATAAAGGTTTCATTTTCATATCTGTCAAATTGTATCTGTAGTATTTTAAAAAGTATTTTGATAAAATGACATAAATCAGTATCAGCGAGCATACATCTCAAAGCACCAAGTCATGTCAAGTTTAATAGTTTAATTCTACTCAGCATATGGTAGGAAATATGATACACATTAGCAAGTCATTTCATTCTAATATCCTCTACATTTCCCATTTCATTATTCCTTGCTTAATATGTACTACTGTGCCTAAAAAGTAAGACCAATTTTTTTTTTTTTTTTTCAAAAACTCTTTATTTATTCTTAAAAATTTATTTTATCGCCTTCAAAGTAATCCCCTCCAGATACATTGTACTTATACCAACTTTTTTTCCAATCCTCAATGCATGCTAAAAAGTCATCGCCAGGGATGACCTTCAAAGCGCACGGCGATTCACGTTGCGATCTCTTCAATCGACTCAAAACCATAGTGGTCTTTTGAGTTTAGGGAATAGCCAGAAGTCGCACGGTGGGAATACGGTGGATGTGTAACAATATGGATTTAATTTTTGATGAAAAAGTCACGAAGAATCAATGCAGTGTGAGCCGGGGAATTCAGTGTTTTCGGTACGAATCGAAATTTGACGCGTTTGAGGCCCAAAAGGTAATTGGTCGATCCTTTTGAAATTCCAACATCACCAGCAAGCTCTCTATAAATCGTCGGTTTGCGAGCACCAAATCTTTAATTTTTTGGACGTGAGCTTCAATTTCACACAGGTTGAGATTGATGGTTGACCAGAGGGCTCTTCATCTTCAACGCGTTCTCTGCCTTCTTTGAACTGTTTATACCACTTGTAAACATTTCTTTCCGCTATAGGAATGCTCACCGAATGCCTTTTGCAACATTCTATATGCTTCCGCAAACAAAATTTAATGCAATTAATTCAGACATTTCATAAATCGCCGGAATCAGTTTTAGCGTCTCACAAAGCCAAGCGTAACTCAAACACTAATGAATATTTTGACGTCAAATTTCCCACAGATGTCAAAGACAGTGCCACCAACCTAAAAAAGAAAAAGAAATTAAAATTCCATAAGCCCCGGGAATTTTAAATTGAAAATTGTTCTTACTTTTTGGACACAGTAATAAGCAATGAAACCAATAATTCCGAGTCTTAGAGAAGTTCCTTTATAAAGGTTTTTATTTTCGTATTTGTCAAATTGCTACCTATAGTATTTTAAAAAGCATTTTGATAAATTGAGATTAAGTAGTATCAGCGAGCATACATCTCAAAGCACCATGTCAAGTCAAGTTAAATAATTTAATGCTATTTCAGATTCATTATTTCCTATGTGAGCCTGTTTATGAATGTTTCGCGCCTAAAAACAATTCTGCCAGTTTTTGTTTTCGACAAAAGCGCAACCATTGGCTCCACCACCACAAACCAAAAATTCGTCGAATTCTAATAAAGTGTATGCGGGGGACCTCTGATTAGCGTGAAATAAGGTTCCTTTATAAAGGTTTCATTTTCCCATTTGTCAAATTCTGTTATCTGTATTTTAAAAAGCATCTAGATAAATTGAGATAAAGCAGCGTCAGCGAGCATACATCTCAAAGCACCAAGTCATGTTAAGTTAAACAATTTAATGCTACTGAGTATATGGTAGGAAATCTGATACTCAGTAGCAAGTCATTTCATTCTGGCATCATTTACACTTCCCGTTTCATTATTTTTTTCTTATGTAAGCCTGCTTATAAATGTTTTGCATCTAAAAGATATTCTGTCAGTTTCTGTTTCGGACAAAAGCCCAACTATTGACAACTATGACTCTTCGTCTTCAACACGTCCTCTGCCTTCTTTGAACTGTTTATACCACTTATAAACATTTCTCTCCGATATAGAGATGCTCACCGAATGCCTTCTGCTACATTCTATACGTTTCCGCAAGCAAAATTGAATGCAAGTTCAAAAATCGCCGGAATCAGTTTTAGCGTCTCACAAAGCCAAGCGTGGCTCAAACACTCATGAATATTTTGACGTCAAATTTCACACAGATGTCAAGGACAGTGCCAGCAATCTAAAAATGAAAAAAGAAATTGAAATTCCATAAGCCACGGGAATTTTAAATTGAAAATCGGTCTTACTTTTTGGACACAGTGGTACGTTTTAAAGCCCCAAGTCAAGTTAAATAATTTAATGCTACTTTCGTTTCATTATTTCTTATGCAAGCCAGCTTATAAATGTTTCGGGCCTAAAAACAATTCTGACAGTTTATGTTTTCGACAAAAGCACAACCATTGACACCACCACCACCACCCACGAAAGACAGCAAAAATTCGCCAAAGTCTCGGTTCACTTCTAATAAGGGGTGAGAGGGGGGAGATCTGTGATTAGCGTGGAACAAGATTAAGATCGGGAGGGAGTGCTTTCAAAGATGGGTATCTTTTTACACGGCGAAAATCCACTTATCGCTCAGAGTCAGTGAAAAATGAGCTCCGGTAGTGTGTGACACCCTCGCTGTCGGAAGATAATATGACGAGGGGATATCCGTGTCGACAGGTGAATTACGGGGATAAAGTCTCTGTCTCCGTCTCCTCCTCCCACAGATTAAGCAAGCAGTGAAGCCGCATAAGTGACATCTTTCCGGTAGCGCTGGCTGGAGGAATTCATGAGTTTTGTTCTCGGTTTGGGATCAATGCCATACCTGTTTGTGGGGTGATTCTTTTTTGAGGGGGAGAGAGGGGGTTCTTTTGTTTGAGTATTGCTGTTCGCACGTGTCGTGGTGTGAAAAATGATAATGTAGTTTTGTGTTTTCTGCCCCAAAGGTGAAGGGTATAAAGAAAGAAAAAATTAATTAAAACTGATGGGAAAACTAATTTTGTACTTATATAATATGTTTGTATTTTGTTTATTTCAATATGTTGGGTTTATATTGACCTGAGTTTATTAGTCGCTAATATTGAACATTAATAGATTCAACATTCAGTGTGAGCGTTTAGACGAGATTGAAGCGATAATATATTTCTCTTCGATTTTTTCTGAATTTATTAACTTAACATTTATTAACATTTTTCCTTTATTAAACTTATTTCTTGATATTTACATATCATAATAAAATCGTGAAAACGGACAACGAAGTACCTTAGAGGTTACGGAAAGTAAACAATTAATTCAATAATTTTTTTTTTTTTAGTCCTTTTGATAATTTTTGAAACTGACAGCTGCGCTTAATGATGACTTATCTTAGCTTAGATTTTTTTTTATTTCATTCTCAAGAATTCTAGAATTGTAAGTTTTAAAATCATTTATGAATAAAATAAAATTAATTGGTGTTAACAAATCTGTTCTGTTGTTAACAGATGATAATCCGTTGATCACTAAGCATTAGAATGCTTTTTTTTCTTATACTTTTCGAAAATACACTACAATGAATGCCATGAATAAATTAAAACTTAAGCATTCCAGTACGCCAGCTGCTCACCTTACGACTGGTCCACGAGTTGAGCACTATCGCTGCTTGTCATGAAAAATCCTAAACTACTGAGCTCTTCCTACGTAGAACTCCTCTAGATTAGTCTAAAGAGTAGAAACATATAATTTTCAAATTTATCCTATATTTCATTTTAATGAATAGTAAATTTTCATGAAATGCCATTATTCTCCGAATGATTCGCACAGCTCTTGAACTTTTTCTGACACTAAATTAACCCTTTCATTTTACTCAACTCTACAATGCACAGAGGTGAGAAATTCTGTTGTTGTTGTTACTAATCCCCCTAGTACCGGAAAGCCTACACCAGGCTCAGACGACTGGTCCATGACTAAGGATAATATGCAGCTTCACTTTAGTGAGGAACGACGAGGGCTGAAGGCTGACTAAACCTCAAGACAACGCTCTACGGTCGTATTAGACCGGGACCTACGGTTTACAGTGGATTCCGAACCACTACAAACATTTATGGCACCTCTGGGATTCAAAACCCAAACCTGTGGCACCAAGTCCCAGAGTGCTAGGCACTCGGCGATCACTTTTATAATTTAGTATTAAAAAATTATGGATTTTTTATGGTCACTAAAATATTGATCAATCACACATATCACACAATCATATCAGGTGTATATCACACAATCTCATCAATAGGTGATGCTTGGATATCATTACAATTGTTCTGTAAACTTACAATTAAAAAATCACACGCCAATATCCTTTCGTTTCCATCCTTGATATAAATAAAGAATCGAGATAGTTTATTAACACATATTCTATAAACCATGAAAAAAAGTTAAGTTTTTTTTTTTTTGTTTTTTTTCAATCTTCAACATAACCTTGGCCTTAATTAGAAACTCAGTACTAATCAATCCCAGACGTTGTGTAGGCTTACTCACGTAGTATGCATAAGCATGTATGTGCTAATTAAAAACGTGATACTTAAAGAAACTAATGACTTAATCAAGTAACAATTTGAAAAAAAATCAAGTTTAGATTGCTAAGAACTAGTTAATTAACGGCACGTTTAAAGTTTTTTTTTTTTTTAAAATACTTGAATGCTCATTAATGTTAAATAAAGTTTTTCTTTTTGCCACTTACTAAACCTCTTAGGAAATGTTACAAAACAAAATAAAAGTCAACATAAAATGCTCTAATTAATTAGATCTTCTTTCAAGAAAAGTAAATAACATTTCAAACCAATTGCCTTAATATTAATAATTAAAATTTTAAATTTTTTGAAAATAAAAATATATAAAAAATAAGCCTTAAATTTAGCCTTATAAGCCTTAATTTTAATATAGCCTTAAATTTTTTTAAATATATATAATGTGTCGATTTAAGTTTTGTACTGCATTTTATAAAAATGTTAAACATTTTATTTAGATCTTATCTTTAAATCAATGTACTAATATTTCAATGAATCAATGAATAATCAATGAATAATTGAATCAATTGATCAATATATCGATCAATATATCAATAATCGATGATCAAAAAAATTCAATTAGATTGAAGGGTACAAAAATATGATGATGATTTTTCTTCTTCTTTACTGTCATTAAAGCCTTGTACAGGCTTGAACCTCCAACACAACATCTGTCCATCTGTCTCGCTCCAATACCAATCTCTTCCAATTAATAATTTTCAGTTGTCCAAGATCCTCTTTGACACTATCCATCCACCGTTCCCTTGGTCTTCCTATTGTTGAACAATTTGCATAACATAATCCTTTTAATGATGTTTCCCTCATCTCTGTGATGTACATGTCCGAACCAGGGTATTCTTCGTGATTAGATGTATCTCACAAATATGATCATTGTTAAATCATTAATAACTTGTCATAATGATTCTTAAATCATTAATAAATTTGTCATGATGATTGTTAAATCATTAATCATTTGTTTTTAGTACTGAAGAAATCTAAGCAAGTCTTAATTAAGAATTGTATTAGAAGTTAGGTGTTGCTTTGTGGCAAAAGGGCCAGTTTTGGCCAAGCTGCGCTAAAACTGGCCTTGTGTGAAAAGCAATTTAATGAAATTAAAATAAAATTTTTGAATCTTAATAGCATAAAATTGATGCAAAAATTAGTCTTGTGCTTGTTACAAGGTTAAATATCACATGTCACAAGGTTATCTATCAATCCACAACAATAGATGTTGGTTCTGATTCAATGGATGTTGGTTTAATGCATCAGATTTTGATGATGTAGAAGGTGGCTTTTTACTGACTTGGTCTTTGTTATTTCGGCATATGACGAGACAGGTTGAGATGCTGCTTTTTGACTTCAGGATAAGATAAGTTTCGTATTATTATTCTCTGAAATGTCTTTTCTGGCTGTCACTGAAGGATACTTTTAAAGTTTGACAAATGAGGCTGTTGGCAATTAAAGTATTTTGATTATGTTTTGCAATCTATTTAACTATAAAGGACCGAAGAAGAACAGTTAGAGCAGGTTAGAATTTCACAATAAACATTTTTTAAAGTGTCCTTATCCTTGGAAATCAGGATGTATTGTATGTATTTAAGGATGTAATCGGCGGACTTGGCAATTCAGGTAACCAGCTTTTACAGTTTTAGGCATAGTAATTCCAAAAACTTTTAAAATTAGATGTTTCATTAATTTAATTTTGCCTTTGTTTTTTAATTGCTATTCTTCGAAATGATAGTAAACCTTAGTTTCATAATTTTTTTTTATTTCGGGGATAGTAAGTAAACCGGTTTTAATGTAACACTTGCACAGAAATTCATTGTTTATTGTAAATCTATACAAATATGGTAATTTAGAAATTTCTCCATGCTTAAAAAGTCCTTTGATTCCACTTTTTTTTTACAGATTTTAAATGGCCTCCAATGTAGATTATTTCTATTTTCAGTATTATAAATGGTGATAAAGTAAATGAAATGGTTTTAAAATCTTATAAATGATGATAAACAAATTATTCTTGATTTTACTGATGTCCCTGAACGTTCGTTTAACCAGGATCCTCTAAGAAAATGTTGAACTGTGGTGAATTAAGGCCATCGTGAAAGTACGAGATATTATAACTCATGATATGGATAAACGGATTCGGGTCCGGTACTACATCGTCCACCATGAAGCCCAATAAAAGAAAGAAGATTCCTGCAATAGAGTTGGTAAGGACTTAAGTTGATAGGATTATCCCTTTAGGTTACCACCAACCTCAGCGAGATGTCCAGATGATAATTCATCCTTGAATCCCAAGCAGCTTTAACCACGAAGGATTGATAACTACCAGCCAACCCATACTTCCGGACGCGGAGATGTACCGCCCGTCTACCAAAGGTGAAGGATAAAGAGATGCAATTCCAACATTCGTCTATCGCCGGAATCCATTTTCCAGAGACATGAGTCACCATGCGGGGTAAATATGTGGGTCAGAGGACTTCAATTGTTAGTGAAAAACAAATATATCTGAAGAACAAAACCAGTGAAAACATTAGACAATGTTAGTCAAATCATAACTTATACGAAGAAAACAAATACAAGGAACAAGTTTAATTCTGAGAGAAAACCAATGTCAGAAACAAATATGCAAACTTTTATGAAGATAATGAGCTGTATTAATCTTGTACCATAACAATAAGATCTGTGGTCTTAACGATTAAAAGGAAAATAAAAAGAAGACAAAATACTGAAAGCAAAGTTCATTGGGTAGCTTCGAGGTCTGGATACCCAAATACATCTAAAGGAGATTGACTTCCTTTAAAAGGAAGTATTGACTTGTAGGTAGCTTGTATGTCCATATTTGAGGTCCCATGAAAAATTTCTAAAGTGCATCCGAGAAACGTTTTGCATCTAAAGCTTTGTCTCTCTACGTTTAAAATGGTCATTGTTAGGAGCTGATTTGTATTACACTCAATATCTGAGTGAGATTTTAGCTCACATCGATTAGTTAGAGTAACACATCAATAATGCATCCCCTAATATTGACATCAATAAGGCATTGGACATATATATTCAACTGGACAAACACACAATGTCAGTTGGAATGCAATGGAGGTCTGCACATTTTACTGCTGTCCATTCACTCTCCAGACTTGAATCCTATTCAGGATGTTTCTAGGAAGCCGTATTGATGCTCATAACCGTTCAATTGCTCTTCAATGCTCTTGCAATCCTTCAGTTGCTTTGAATAGGAATGGAATTTGCCTCCGACTGAGTCAACAATCACCATGGAATATCGCAAAGAGGTGATCACATTCTCTATTGAAGCTGAATACATATTGGGCTCGAATACTAGGCTTTTTGGTATGTTTTCCACTTTGTGTATTCTCAAGGTAGAAAATAAGCCTACTATTTTTTGTGCTTAATTTGTGAAGCACTGTTTCCAAATTTCGTGAATTTTTTTGCCAAAATCGTGAATTTTCTTTCTTTACATTAATGTTTTTATTTTTTCTCCTCTAAATTTTTTTTTGTATTAATATGCTACTTTTATTATAATTACTGTTATTATCAGTCATATTATAAAAGTACATTATGCTATGTTAAATGTATACTATATTATGCAACTTTTATAATTATTACTATTATTATCAGTTATACTATAAAAGCATATTATGGTATGCTAAATATATATTACATTATGCTACTTTTATAATTATTACTGTTATTATCATATATTTTTTATTATTTTTCGTTCTTATGTTTTCAGTGTATTTTTATACTGCACGTTAAAATCATTGAGAATATTACATTCTCTTGTAAGCTTCGAGCTATACTTCTGTGGTATAAGAAGACATTGTATGTGGGTCGAATATAATAAAAAATAGAGAAGAAAACATTAATTGCAGACAAAACAGGAATTAAACCACGAACTTTAATTCAATGCCGTAATTCAGGCTATTAGTTCAGCCAAACCACCCTCATCAGAGGAAATCTCCCAGTATCGACATCATATGTTGGAACTGACTTTAAAAATGAAACAGGTGGTACTTCAGTGGATACCAGGCCACTGTGGCATTTTTGGGAACGAGCAGGCCGATTGTCTAGCAAAAAGAGGCTCAAGACTGCTTCAAATGAGATCTTCGTCACTGCCACTCCATTCTATAAAATTATATATCAGACGAATAATGACTAAAAGCCACAAGTTACAAATTCAAGATGGGATTACGTCAAAGCGTTGGAGAGCTGAAGATCTTTTAACAATATCCAGCAATCCGCGAAGACATGCTGTCACCCAGTTCCGACTTTTGACTGGCCATAACTGCCTAGCAGAAATTCTCCATCGCATTAAAATCTTTTCGAATCCTGGCTGTCCCCTATGTGGTTCAGTAGATCCATTGAGCAGAGACCACCTTCAACGATGTGCGGCATTTGACGGCGACTCGGAGTCAGCGCTTTACTGGCGTGCGAGAGAACTCTTAAGGCAATGACTTCGGTCATCTTTGTATTTTTTGGAAGTTTATTCTTTTGAACTTTTTCGACTTGTTATTATTATTATTTTTTTTACTTGTACTTGCCTTGCTATTGTAACTAATAATAATAATAAAAAACTTCAACTCAATGTCATAAAATGTAGAAAAAGCGTTGTCCCCATGTAAACTTTAACTTCAAAAGCACATGTCTCTTTATCAAAAAGACATGTTTACATCACCTCAAGTTCCAAAAATGCATCCATAAAAATCAAATTCTCCACTTTGCATCTATAACAATAAATTTAAAAAAAGCTCACTTTCTCTATGAGTGGTCTGAATCAACACAACACGCAACGAGTTTTCAGGAACAGGTGTCCCACATCACAAAAAAAAAAATAAAAAAAAAAAAAAAAAGAGCACCCAACACGATCCGTTATTCAAAACCTAGTGGCAGATGATAAACCGAGTAGCATACTATTACGCAAACATACTCGCGACTGCATATTGAAGAAAAAACTGCAAAACGATCAAGCAACTGACAGCCCGTTTTTTTGTTCTCTCTGTTCCACTGTTTCACGTCACAGCGGGTGACGTCACGAATCTTCTTCATTGACGTCACCAGTCGTTCGAAATTGTGACTCGGCCAGACTGGGAGGTCACAGAAATGGGAAAGGAGAAAAAAAAAACAGCGATGAAAAACAATTACACACGGATAGCTGCACCAACTGCGTAGACTCATGTGCAGTAGTGAATGGACACACAAGTTAGCGTTTTATGGCGAGCAAATTAGCAATGAAACGCTATTAGCCACCGTTGTTAATTTCGTCCTGGTGTCGAAAGGAGTGGGGTTTTGTTATCACCCAACTTCGGTGTGGAAGGTGTTATTCGAGTGGGATGGTGGTTTGGGATAAGACGATGTCTGGTTTGAGAGGATTACTCATTGTTTGTTCTTTTTACCTTGATATTTCGTTCAATAAAGGGATTTCCATTTAAAACTTCTAATGATGTTTAATATTTATTCTTGTACTAAACAGTCAAAAGCCAGATTTAGTGCAGTATTTAGGATGAAAACGAATAAATCATATTTGATTGTTAACTTTCTAGTTGGGGCATAATTATTTGTGTAAATTAATTTTTCTTCTGCATTGGCGCAACGGCTTTATGGATAATGGCTAGCGTTCTGGACAATGGCACCACAGGCTTCAGATTCGAATCCTGGTGGTGGTATGGATATTTATGAATGATTCGGAATCCACGTTAAGCTGTAGATCCCAGTTTAATCAACCTAAAACGTGAAAAAAATGTCCCTTACAATGACAAACCAAACAAATCAACTCTTCATTGGCGTAACAACCCCATGTTGGGTCAAGGCCGTCTACTTACTGGTAGATTTCGAGACAGGAGATGTTCACTTTTTACAGGGTAGGTTGTCAATCTCAGTCCAATTGTCATATTAGACGGACCTATAATTTAAATTATATTCCAAACATCCATGCCACCGCCAGGATTCGAATCTGAAGCCTGAGTTACCAAAAGCCACAGCCCTAGCCACTTGGCCAACAGGTCACACAGTGCAAGAGAAGATTATATGTGGGATAAAATAGAGAAGAAAACAAAAGAAAGCCGAAATTGCAGAGAAAACCGAAATTAAACCATGAACTTTAATTCAATGCCACAAAAATATAGAAAAATATTGTTTCTTTAAAACTTCAAAAGAACATGTCTCTGTATCAAAAAAGACATTATGTTTACATCTCCTCACATTCCAAAAATGCATCCATAAAAATCAAATTTTCCACTCCGATTTTAAAACAATTTATTTAAAAAAAAGCTCACTTTCTCTATGAGTGGTCTGAATCAACACGCTACGAGTTTTCAGGAACAGGTGCCCCCACATCACAATAAAAAGAAAGAAAAAAATAAAAATAAATAAATAAAAAAAGCACCCAACACGATCCGTCCTTCAAAACCTAGTGGCAGATGATAAACCGAGTAGCATACTATTAAGCAAACATACTCTCGGCTGCATACTCAAAAAAAAAAACTGCAAAACGATCAAGCAACTGACAGCCCATTTTTTTCCCCTCTCTGTTCCACTGTTTCACGTCACACGTCACGAGGAGTCTTCTTCATTGACGTCACCAGAGTCGTTCGAAATTGTGACTCGTCCTGACTGGGAGGTCACAGAAATGGGGAAAGGAGAAATAAAAAAGCGATGAAAAACAATTAGGTACGGACAGTAGTACCGACTGCGTAGGCTTATGTGCAGTAGTGAATGGACACACAAGTTAGCGTTTTATGGCGAGCAAATTAGCAATGAAACGCTATTAGCCACCAGTGTTAATTTCGTCCTGGTGTCGAAAGGAGTGGGTTTTTGTTAACTCGGTGTGGAAGGTGTTATTCGAGTGGGATGGTGGTTTGGGAGGATTACTCATTGTTTGTTCTTTTTACCTTGTTATTTTGCTCGATAAAGGGATTTCGATTCAAAATCTTTAATTGACATATGAGTTTTAAATATTTATTCTTATATTAAACAGTCAAAAGCCTGATTTTGTGGCAGTACTTAGGATGAAAACGATATATTTTCATATTTGTTTGTTAACTTTCTAGTTAGCGCAGAAATATTTGTGTAAACCAATTCTTCTTTTTCTTCTTCTTCATTGGCGCAAAGGCCTTATGGCCAATGGCTGGCGCACTGGACTTTGTATCACAGGCTCCAGGTTCAAATCCTGTCGGTGGCATGGATGTCTGTCAGTGGTTCGAAATCCATGTTAAACTGTAGGTTCCAGTCTAATCACCCTAAAACGTGAAAAAAATGACCGTAGAGTGGCAAACCAAACAATCCAAATCTTCATTGCCGTAACAACCTCATGTTGGTCAAAGCCGTTTACTTAGATTGGTAGATTTCGGGACAAGAGATGTTTACTTTTTACGGGGTAGGTTGTCCATCAACAGTCATATTGGACAGGGACCAATAATTTAAATTGGATTCCGAACCACTCACAAACATCCATACCATCGCCAGGATTCGAATCTGAAGAATGAGGTACCTAAAGCCAGAGCACTAGCCAATTGGCCATAAGGCCGCAGTCCAAGAGGAGATGGCATGCGGGTTAAATATATATATAAAAAAAAACCGTTTATTGTAGACAAAACAGTAATTATACCATGAACTTAAATTTAATACCACAAAAATGTGGATGAAAGTTGTTCCATGTAAACTTTAACTTCAAAAGCAGAAGTCACTTTATCAAAAAGACATTATGTTTACATCTCCTCGCGTTCCAAAAATACATCCATAAAAATCAAATTTTCCACTCCAATTCTAAAACTATTTATTAAAAAAAAAAAAAAAAAAAAAAAAAAAAAAAAAAGCTCACTTTCTCTATGAGTGTTCTGAATCAACACGCTACGAGTTTTCATGAACAGGTGCCCCACATCACAATAAAAAAATATAAAAAAAAAATAAATAAAAGCACCCAACACGATCCGTCCTTCAAAACCTAGTGGCAGATGATAAACCGAGTAGCATACTATTACGCAAACATACCCTCGACTGCATACTGAAAAAGAAACAAACTGCAAAACGATCAAACGACTGACAGCCCATTTTTTTCTCTCTCTGTTCCACTGTTTCACGTCACAGCAGGTGACGTCACGAATCTTCTTCATTGACGTCACCAGAGTCGTTCGAAATTGTGACTCGGCCTGACTGGGAGGTCACAGAGAAGGGGAAAGGAGAAAAAAAAAGCGATGAAAAACAATTATGTACGGAAAGCAGCACCAACTGCGTAGGCTTATGTGCAGTAGTGAATGGAGCACACAAGTTAGAGTTTTATGGGGAGCGAATTAGCAATGAAACGCTATTAGCCACCATTGTTAATTTAGTCCTGGTGCCGAAAGGAGTGGGTTTTTGTTATCACCCGACTCGCTGTGGAAGGTGTTGTTCGAGTGGGATGGTTGCTTAGGATGAGACGATGTCTGGTTTGGGAGGAGGGTTACTCATTGTTTTGTTCTTTTTACCTTGATATTTCGTTCGATAAAGGGATTTCGATTCAAAGCTTTTAATTGAATTAAGATGTTTGAATATTTATTTTTATATTAAACCAGGGGTAGCCAACCCAAATGATCTTGCGGCCACTTTGGAAATGCATCCTAACTCCGCGGGCCGCATATAAAATTATATATCCCCATATTAGATTTAGACCCCCTATAGACATTTTTTGGACTGAAAAATTGAAACATGATGAGTTATTATTTTTGCGTTTACTATTATTCTCACATGTAAAAGTAAATAATACTAAAACTAATTAATTAACTTTCATTAATAAATAAATATTTGAAGAAATTGTATTAACATCCAGTGTCATCCACTTCAAGTTCAAATAAATGTGTTTGAACTTGAGTGGGTGAATCAAAAGTATTTTATGAACGATTGAAAATTTGAACAATATATAAGTAGGCAGAGTGTGAACTAATAGTAGGAATTGAAAAAATAAAGCATTTATTGTGGACAAAAGAGGAATTAAACCATAAACTTAAATTCAATGCCACCACAATGTTGTAAAAAACGTTGTCCCCATGTAAACTTTAACTTCAAAAGCACATGTTTCTATATCAAAAAGACATTATGTTTACATCTCTTCACATTCCAAAAATGCGTCCATAAAAATCAAATTTTCCACTCCACTTCTACAAATTTTTATTAAAAAGAATGCTCACTTTCTCTATGAGTGGTCTGAATCAACAACACACAACGAGTTTTCAGGAACAGGTGTCCCACATCACAATAAAAAAAAAAAGAAAGAAAAAAAAAGAGCACCCAACACGATCCGTCCTTCAAAACCCAGTGGCAGATGATAAACCGAGTAGCATACTATTAAGCAAACATACCCTCGACTGCATACTGAAAAAATCTGCAAAACGATCAAGCGACTGACAGCCCATTTTTTTCTCTCTCTGTTCCACTGTTTCACGTCACAGCAGGTGACGTCACGAATCTTCTTCATTGACGTCACCAAAGTCGTTCGGAATTGTGACTCGGCCTGACTGGGAGGTCACAAAGAAGAGAAAGGAGAAAAAAAAAAAGCAATGAAAAACAATTACGTGCGGATAGCAAGCACCGACTGCGTAGGCTTATGTGCAGTGATGAATGGACACACAAGTTAGCGTTTGATGGGGATCAAATGAGTAATGAAACGCTATTAGCCACCGTTGTTAATTTCGTCCTGGTGTCGAAAGGAGTGGGTTTTTGTTATCGCCCGACTTCGGCGTGGAAGGTGTCGTCCGAGTAGGATGGTTTGGATGAGATGATGTTTGGTTTGGGAGGATTACTCATTGTTTATTCTTTTTACCTTGATATTTCATCCGATAAAGGGAATTCGATTCTAAATCTTTAATTGATATATGATGTCGAATATTTATTCTTATATTAAAAAGTCAAAAGCCAGCTTTTATGGCAGTACTTAGGATGAAAACTAATACATTTTACTTGATTGTTAACTGTCTAGTTGGAGCATAAATATTTGCGTAAATCCATTCTTCTTCTGGACCTGATGGCCAAGTGACTAGCGCTCTGGAGCTTGGTGCCATAGATTTTGGGTTCGAGCCTTGTCGGTACCGTGGATATTTGTAGTAGTTCAGAATCAACTTTAAGGCGTATGTTTCGGTCTAATATAAGTGTAGATCGTTGGGCGTAGGTTTGACCCCGTAGGCTACCCCGTAATAAAGTCAGCGTCATGGAGCCAAGTCAGACTTCTACTTACGGGTGCTCCATCACAACAAAAGCTGTCCCTTTTCCTTTCATCGAACCTTTACCTTTTCCCAACCATGAGACCACACGGTTTCGTGGGCTTGGTCTAGATGTTGCTGTCTACCAAGTGGGATAAGAAACAACTTCTTCTTCTTCATTGGAGCAACAGCCCATGGTGGGCCAAGGCCGCCTGCCTAATGGCAGATTTAGAGACAAGAGATGTTTTTTTTTACTGGGTAGGGTTGCCAACCTTACTCCCAACAGTCATATTAGACCGGGATCTACGGTTTAAAATGGATTCCGAACCACTACAAAGCATACATGCACCGCCGGAACTCGAACCCGAAATCTGTTGCACCGAGAGCCAACCACTCGGCCATCAAGCCCTTCTTTTTACTTTACTATAAAAAAAATAAGATAAAACAATAGGACCAAATGGGAGATATTTATTCACAAAAAAATTAGTTTTAAACTCTTTAGACCACTTCTAACCCGAAAATCTAATATTCAGGTACACGCGGGATGCGCGTAATATTTTCCTCTCTTGGTGAGAGTTTGTAGGCTATGGCCATTTCTCCTGTACGCCACAGGAGGCGCTCTGGCCAATGTGTAGGTGGAAATGCATAAGAGGAAGCATGGCTCAATATATATTCCCTGTGGGGCTATGGATGTTTGTAGTGGTTCGGACTGTAGTTTAACTGTAGGTTCTAATAGCGCGTTGGAAGTAGGGTTGACAACTCTACCCAGTCAAAGAAAACGTCTGCCTGTAGGCAGATAGAGCTTGGCCCACTATAGGGCTGCTGCGCCACTGATAATGATGGACTTAAAAAGAACTGAGTTAGTAATTAATATAATAACTAACTAATTCCCTGGAACTACAGTCCATGTTAGACTATGGCCGTCTGCCTACTGGCAGATTTCGAAATATGAGATGTTTTTTGTTTACAGGATGGGGTTGTCAGCCGTCCAAACGCTTTACAATCATAATAGATTGGGATCTACTGTTTAAAATGGATTCCGAACCAATACAAATAACCAGTAAATCAATTACAATTTATTAGAATTTGCTGTGAAAAATATAATTATATTTAATAAATATTTTATCGGCATTATTTAATTTTTTTAGAACATTATGTAGAATAATATGCCAGTTTAATGAATAACAAATTTTATATAACATTCATTTAATTGAAACTCTTAACATTGGATTAATTATGTGTTCCTATCTCCATTCTATCACAGAGACACATGGGAGATTCTATAATAGAGTGGTAAAATATCCATAATAAAGTCTCTCTGGAGTCTCGTGTAGACTAATGGGTACCAAATCATTTACAGTTTTCAGGTTAGTGAATTAATGGAATAAAACTACTCAGTAGAAGCTACACAAATCAGTAATATTTGTAATCAAAGCCGTGTCAAAGTTGCATTATCGTATTCTGTGTCATCAGATTGCAAAAGATTTCATTGCAGATTGATTTTATTATCAGATTGCAAAGATCAGATTTTACTGTTCAAAATGTAGATGGCGCGAAATTCATTAATCTTTAACTATCACAACAATTGGCTAGCGATTTCGCCTTTGGTACCGCAGGCTTCAGGTTTGAATCCTGATGAGGGCATGAATGTTTGTTAGTGGTTCGGAATCCACTTTAAACTGTAGGTCCAGGTCTAATTAGCCTAAATGTGCAAAAACTGACCATAGAGTGACAAACCAAATCTTCATTAACACAACAGCCCCATGGTGGGCCAAGGCCGTCTATCTACTGGCAGATTTCGAGACAGGAGATGTTTTCTTTTTACGGGGTAGGGTTGTCAACTTACGCTCAACAGTCATATTAGACAGGGACCTATGATTTATAATGGATTCCGACCGAACCACTACAAAATCCATGGCATTGCCGGGACTCGAATCCGAAACCTGTGGCACCAAATAGTTTAGAGGCAATTTTTGGTGTAAATAAATATATTCCATTGGATAACGTAGCGTAAAAAGAGGGGCCTGATGGCCGAGTGATTACAGCTCTGGCGCTCGCTGCCACAGGTTTCGGGTTCGAGTTCCGGTGGTGCCATGGATTTTTGTAATAGTTCGGAATTCACTTTACACAGTAGGTCCCGGTCTAATATGAATGTAGGGCATAGGGATGACAACCCCATCCCGTGAAAAGCAAGCATCTAATGTCTCGAAATCTGCCAGCAGACAGACGGCCTTGCGACACCATGGGGCTGTTGCTCCAATGAAGAAGAAGAATATACATCTATTTGGATAGTAAGTATTTCTGTAACACCAAAGCAGATAGAATTACGAAATTACAAATGAATTACAAAATGTAAAAAATTACAAAAATGCTGCAATATTTGCTTCTTCATTTTGTAACGGAATTTAAGTATATTATCATTACACATTTTTCGAATTGTTAGTGCTCACAATATCACTTATATGTATATTATATAGTTTATTATACAAATATGTATACAATATGTATACAACATGTTTAAGTAATATTGTAATAAAGTATATAATATACAAGCATATATTATATACTGTACTACAATATTACTAAAATTATTAATCACAACATTTTTTTTTCTTTAACACACAATCAAATAGCATATTTTTTTATTTGTAATTATTATAAACATTGTATTTTTTTTAATTATTTCAGTTTTTCCTGTTTTAAAGGGAAAAAAATTCTGAACCAAAATGTATTATTAATTTTTTTTTAATATCTTCAAATATATCCCAAAACTATCAAATAGTATCTACTTTGAAATATAAGGGGAAAAAAAACCTTGCCTTAATGGATACTTTGAAATTACTATCCTAAGGGTAAAGAAATGGTTTAATATTTATTTACTTCTATCTTTTTTTCTTTCGTTATACTACTTTTCTAATGACGTCTTAGTCCATTTCCTTCTAAAAATATTTTCTTGAAAAGAAAATATTTTCTTTAAAGGAAATTATTTTTTTCAATATTTTCTTTTTTTTCCTACTTAAAATCTCGTTTTAAAAATATTTCTCAAATAAAATTTGGTTTTTAGTTCCATTGCTTCTTTAGATAACAGGAACAGCAGAATTAGATATAACAACAAAAAAATGTTAGATAAAATTTTTAAAAAAAAGTATATTTAAATTTAAGAAGTGATATCAAACCTAATGTCGAACTGCTAATGAAGATTTCAAAGTGCAAAAAAGGAATTAAAATATACCGCCTTTACTTTATCTATCAAAATATAATTTTAAATTATATATTTCGTAACATTCACGAAATTTAAGAATTATTTTTAAATTTGCATAAAAAAGACATGTGAATAGATCTAGACCTACTGTTAGACATATATAATTCCATTTCTACCATTATATCAAAAATATTGTTTTTCTTGACTCATTTTTTTATATATTTTTATTCTTGATTTTTTATATATTTTTATTCTTATTATATATATATATATATATATATATATATATATATACACACACACTCAAGAGCCAAAACATTATGACCACCTGTCAATAACGAGTTGGCCCACCTTTGGCGCGCAACACAGTTTCAACCCGCCTTGGCATGGATGCCACAAGTCCTTGGTAGATGGACGGAGACAGATTGTACCAGATGTTTAAGCAATGGTCACGCAAATCCGAGATATTGCGAATTGGTGGTCTTTGAACTCTGAGCTGCCGTCCCAGGACATCCCAAATGTGTTCTATCGGATTGGGATCTAGTGAGTTAGGTGGCCAGGACATTAACTGGAATTCAGCATCATGTTCCTGGAACCACTCCAACACAATTTTAGCCTTGTGACAAGGGGCGTTGTCCTGTTGAAACATTTCATTTCCAGCTGGAAAAACAGAGGCCATGTAAGGGTGCAACTGGTCCGCAATAATGTTTAGATACCCTGTAGCATTCATGGTCTGCTCTACCACAACCACGGGTCCCAGAGACGCCCAAGAGAACGTCTCCCAAAGCATAATACCGCCACCACCGGCCTGTGTATGACCTACTGTACATTGAGGGAGTAACTGTTCGCCTGGCAGACGGCGTATCCTGACACGGCCATCGGCGTGATAAATGACAAACCGTGATTTATCTGACCAGTCAACTCTCTCCCACTGATCCATGGACCAGTCACGATGTTCCCGGGCCCAGCGCAGGCGTAGTTGGCGATGACGCTTGGTCAGCAAAGGCCCACGAGTGGGACGTTTGCTGCGTAGCCCTATATCCAACAGTGTCCGCTGAACAGTGTGCTCCGATACTATTCTACTTGACCCTGCATTGTATTGGGCTGTCAGCTGAGCCACTGTCTGGCTTCGGTTTTGCTTCACCATGCGAGACAGTCTCCGACGACCTTTTTCTTTGATAGCGTGTGGACGTCCAACACCATGTCGTCTACTGCTGGTTTCACCGTCATTCATCCACTTTGCATAAGTACTAACAACTGTGAAGAAATTTAAATGTAATTCTTTTATTAGACTGAATAAATTACCAAAGGAATTTAATACAGCTATGTTCAATAATTTTATTGGTTTAAATATTTTTTTGCAACAATACCTCATTTTTATTTGAATTAAAAATATATTTGTAATCTACATAAAATCCCCAAATAATTTTAAAAGACTCATTTTATTTGTTTATTTATATTTATTTATAACACCTGTACTGTGAAATAATTTATACAACATTAAAAAATTAAAAAAAACACACAGAGCGAAGATTATTATTATTGTTATCATACATTAAAAGTATCTTGATTTTAACATCACTTTCATGAGAATTTACTAATTATCACAGTCACCGGTTATCATAATATTAATGAAAATGGTAAATACATCTCTTTCCAGGGGATTCCCTCACACGTTGGAATGGATGGAAACGAAAGGGCAGATATTTTGGCAAAAAAGGAACAGAATTTCCTGGACATAGTCTTATAACTCTTGACTCTTAACTTGAGCCCTTTTTTTAAGAGATACGGTGGGAGTCGGTTACCATATCTTTCTTGAAATATATGTGAATAATGAGATATGGGAATATGTAAATTTACGTAATATAAATTATAATAACTAGTAACAATAATTTTATACAATTTTATACAATAATTTTATACAAAGAAATGTATTAAATGTATCATATATTGAATGTGTAAATATTAATATATATTACATATACATGAAATATTTGAAAAAGGCCTTAAAAACTATTAAATATTCTAAGGATAAAAATTAAAAAAGCTAGAAGCACCCTAATAAAAGTCCATGTGATCAGGACATGTTTTCTCTGGCCCTCCAGTAAAGAGTACAATCACCATTCTGTTAAATTAGATAGAGTAAATAAGTAGATGGGCCTTTTTCATTTTCTCTGTCTTACATAAAACATATATATCAGAGTTCACCATCTCTATTTTGGCCAGATGTTCGTTACTATTTTGACCAGATACCAGTTTTTACTTAGGTGTAAAAATTTTTACTTTTTTCATGATTATTCTGGATAAATATATTACATAAAAATGGAACTTCTGACTGAAATAAAATTCACCTTCTATTAGGTAATGCATTTCTTTTAAAACTTGAGTTAAAAACATAAGATTTTACAAATGCTGCTGTTATAGTTGTTACCTATGGCTTTATTGGAACTCAATCCATACAAATGTGGCCACTTTTAGGAGAACTATACGGGACAAAATCAAGTCATCGTATATTAGTGAATTATTATCTAACACCAATGGAAAAGTATTGAAGACAACCGGGGATGACTGGAAAAAATTGAGAGGAAAAACTCGTGAAGAGGTTGTTGCCAATTTTAGACTAAGAACTGGACATGAATGCCTGGCCAAAGGGATTATGAACTCTGATATATGTGTTTTATGTAAGACGGAGAAAATGAAAAAGGCCCATCTACTTGTTCGCTTGGGACTGGACTGGATGACCAGAGAAAACATGCCCTGATCACATGGATTTTTATTATGGTGCTTCTAGCTCTTAAATTTTTTTTCCTTAGAACACTTAACTTGTTTGGTTGTTTTTGTTTAGAACGTCTGGTATTTTCAATTTGTAATTTTGATATGTTCACATGTTCTTTTTGTTTCTACTGTAAGTGGCCACATTTGTATGGATTGAGTTCCAATAAAGCCATAGGTAACAACTATAACAGCAGCATTTGTAAAATCTTATGTTTTTAACTCAAGTTTTAAAAGAAATGCATTACCTAATAGAAGGAACTCTGATATATACTCATGAATTTTATTTCAGTCAGAAGTTCCATTTTTATGTAATATATTTATCCAGAATAATCATGAGAAAAGTAAAAATTTTTACACCTAAGTAAAAACTGGTATCTGGTCAAAATAGTAACGAACATCTGGCCGAAATAGAGATTGTGAACTCTGATATATATGTTTTATGTAAGACAGAGAAAATGAAAAAGGCCCATCTACTTATTTACTCTATCTAACTTAACAGAATGGTGATTGTACTCTTTACTGGAGGGCCAGAGAAAACATGTCCTGATCACATGGACTTTTATTAGGGTGCTTCTAGCTTTTTTAATTTTTATCCTTAGAATATTTAACGTGTTTTTAACTGTTTTTAAGGTCTATTTACTCTATCTAACTTAACAGATTGGTGATTGTACGCTTTACTGGAGGGCCAGAGAAAACATGTCCTGATCACATGGACTTTTATTAGGGTGCTTCTAGCTTTTTTAATTTTTATCCTTAGAATATTTAACGTATTTTTAACAGTTTTTAAGGCCTTTTTCAAATATTTCATGTATATGTAATATATATTAATATTTACACATTCAATATATGACACATTTAATACATTTCTTTGTATGAAATTGTATAAAATTATTGTTACAAATTATTATAATTTATATAACGTAAATTTACATATTCCCATATCTCATTATTCACATCTATTTCAAGAAAGATATGGGAAACCGACTCCCTCCGTATCTCTTAAAAAAAGAGCCAATTGCCCCTTTTTACTATAATTTTTGAGTTCAGCGCACCAAAATTAATGAAATATGGCTATTTTTGTGTTTAACAAAAATTTTGTGTTGTCAAGTATTATTTATTATAAACAGCTTGAAAGAATTTACATATTTTGCAAACATTAAAAATTAATGAGATAATAAACCATTCTTTATTACCCTTTAAAAGAAGTGATAAATTCTATGAAATGCTATTAATATTGATAAACACCATTTAAAAAGATAAACACCCTTAAATAGTTTTATATTATGTATTCATACAGATTAAAGAACTTCAAAAGGATTTCATTTATTCTTTAAAAGAATATGTTTACTTTTCCAAATTACCCTGCTTGGAAAATTTTATTTCTGTAAAATGCTAATGTGATTTACATAAAAAAAAATATATCTATAAGAATAAAATAATATTTCGTCACAAAATTATTTTCTGTGTTTATTTAATATTAAATCTTTACTGAATTATTTAAAAATATGATAGCCAGATTAATTTTTCATAAGTAAATACTGCTGTCTGTTTTTCCTTAAATTAAATCTGTTTTCAAGAATATTAGATGATTTTTTGTTAGTAATATGGTTTGCAAATAAGTTATAACATTGAAAAAAATATTGTATATAATTTTATAATGTATTGTATTGTATATAATTTATAAATATTGTATATAATTTATAAATTGTATATAATTTTTAAATATTGTATATAATTTATAAATATTGTATATAATTTTTAAATATTGTATATAATTTTATAATGTATTGTATTGTATATAATTTATAAATATTGTATATAATTTCATAAATATTGCATATAATTGTATAATGTATTGTAAATATTGCATATAATTGTATAATGTATTGTAAATATTGTATATAATTGTATAATTTATTGCAAATATTGTATATAATTGTATAATGCATTGCAAATATTGTATATAATTGTATAATGTAGTTCAAATATTTTGTGCTATTGTATATAAAAGTAATATTGAATATAATAGTTTTCTTTTAAATTTGTATCATTATAAAATACAAAAATTTACTTAAAATAAAAGAAAATAGTTTCATGTAAAAAATAGCTTTGTTTTAAATGATAAGCAATATTTATTATAATTGGTTGTTGTTACTAGAGTTACAATCTGGTAAACGACTTGTCTTAATGGTAGCATGTGCAGCTAGCGTGCAGAAGTACTTAGGTTTAAATACACGAGTGGAGTCCATTGCAGTCACTGCCTTCAGAAAAAAAGGGCTCGATGGCGTTGTGCCATTGTATAGAGTCAGACTACTTGGTGGGTGTTTTTCTGGCTAAAAATACATACGACATGCAAATGCGGATAATTAACCTTAAAATATCTCCCAAAGTTTTTAATCCTTCTAAGTTTGCCACCATAGGGACCTGATGGCCGAGTGGCTCGGTACCATAGGTATCGGGTTCAATTCCCGGCTTGCCCATGGGTGTTTGTAGTGGTTCGGAATCCACTTTAAACCGTAGGTCCCGGTCCTAATAGGATCGTAGAGCGTTGCGGGGGCATTGTTACTCCGCGTCCGTATCTTCAAGTTACACGCGCCCCCTGGGTAATGCAAAGTGAGTAACGTCTGTGCAGCGCTTGCCTTAAGGCATCCAAGACCAAGCTGTCTAAGTGTTTGCCAGCTGCATTAGAACAACAGTTTGCCACCATAGGCCTCTGGCGGAAAAAATCCGCTCTAATAACTTATCAACATTATTATTTTCAAAAGTATAAAATCTAAACATTTAGCATGCTACATTTTACAGAAAAACTCTACTAAAAATAAATCATTATTTTAAACAACGAAATTAAACTATTTAATTAAAAAAATAATACTATACACTAAATTTTGAGGGAAAAAAAAAATTATTTTTAGTTTATTTTTAAAAGCCCTTACTGATAAGTTGAAACCTTCAAATTTTATTATCAATATTATTCAATCAAGTTTAGCCACTAAATAAAAAAAAAATTCCTTCTGAATTTCACGGATAAGTGCGAAAATACTATCTGAAAGTTACAAACGTTCCAATGGCATTACCTCAAATGCTCGACTTCCTGAAGCGAACTAACAAGTAGAATTTAAGAATTTATTATGTCTATTTACAAATTCCTTTTTAATTTCGGGCATTGCCAATGGTTTTTAATCTTGGAAGTTTGTCACTACAGGAGATGTATCTGTGGCATGGTTAGTGCACTCTAAAAACTTATCAACATTGCTGATTTCAAATGATTAAACTTTAAATAAATTTGTTACATTTTACAGCAAAAAAATATTAAAAAATAAAACACTATTTTAAACAACAAAATTAAATTATTTAATTAAAAAAAATAATACTATACACTCAATTTTTGAAAAAAAAAAAAAAAAAACTTTTCTCAGTTTATTTTTAAAGCCCTTACCGATAAATTTAAACCCCAAATTATACTATCAATATTATTCAATCAAGTTGAGCCACTAAATAAAAAACATTTCTTCTGAATTTCACGGATAAGTGCGAAAATACTATCTGAAATTTACAAACGTTCCAAGACATTACCTCAAATGCTCGACTTCCTGAAACGAGCTAACAAGTAGAATTTAAGAATTTATTATGTCTATTTACAAATTCCTTTTTAATTTCCGGGCATTGCCAATGTTTACAATCTTGAAAGTTTGTCACTACAGGAGATGTAGCCCCTAACGAGGTTAGTGCACTCCAAGAACGTATAAACATTATTATTTTGAAATGAATAAAATCTAAACAAACATGATACATTTTACAGAAAAAATATCAAAAAAAAAAAAAAATAAAATCACAAAATTAAACTATTTAATTAAATGAAATAATACTGTACACTAAACTTTGGGATAAAAAAAAAACTTTTTTTGTTTATTTTTAAAACTCTTACTGATAAGTTTAAACCACAAATTATACTATCAACATTATTCAATCAAGTTCAGCCACTAAATAAAAAACATTTCTTCTGAATTTCCCTTTTTTTTTTTTTTTTCAATTTTTCTTTTGGAAGTGCGAAAATACTGTCTGAAAACTACAAACGTTCCAATGGCATTACCTCAAATGCTGGGCTTACTGAAGCGAACCATCAAGTAGAATTTATTTTTAAGTACGAATAAAAAAAAAAAAAAAAAAAAAAAGAAAAAAGAAAAAGAAAAAAAAAAAGAAGAAATTTTAAACCAGCTGGACTGAAGATGGAAGAGCAAAGAACTTCCTGTCCCATTGGTGCAAACGATAAGAAACATTCAGGATTACCCTTCCTCAACACATTCTGGAGCCGGGTGGAATGACTCTGTTGACACTTTCGTTCCACGTCGTGTTCGAAGAATGTGTGAGTGTTCTTTTTTATTCTGTTCTCTTATTCCTTTTAGCAAGGCGAACAATAGTTGCTCATCTCCACCCTTTCTGTTCCATGGCGGAAATTAGTCCTCGTTGGGGTCTTTCAATCAGCTTTTTCTTTTCTCTATCTTATCTATACGGTTTAGGGTTCATCTTTCTTCTTCTTTTTTTTCTCTTTTTTTCAAGCGTTGTTATTGTAGAATCACATGCCATGCGAGTATGGGAAACTGCATGTTCTGGACTGCTTGTTCGAACTTCTGTCCTCTGTAAAGGGCGGATTAAGTGTGTATTTTTTTTATGTATATTTACAATGGTTATCAACAGCATATACAGTGAAAGATGATACAAGAGGCCCATGCAAAGATAAAATAATTTGATAGGACTTTAGGAAATACTTATAGTATAGGTTTAAAGATAATAATATAAAACGAAAAGATGCTTTTTAAAAAGGAAATACTATTATAAAATGATCAAAATGATTATATAATTATAAAATAATTACGTAATGAAAACTAAAAATAATGTAATAAAAACATATGCACATATGGTGAAAGATGATACAAGGGGCTCTTACCAAGATCAAATAATTTGATAGGATAGGATTTGATAGGATATAATTATATAATTTATGAAAGAATTATGCTATAGGTTTAAAAATAATGATGAAATAAAATGAAAAGATGCTTTTTAAAAAGGAAATAATATTATAAATTAATCGAAATGATTATATAATTATAAAATAATTATATAATGAAAGCTAAGAAAAATCTAATGAAAACTATTTTATTTTTTGTAAAATGATATGACTGCATATGGACTTATGTTTGTGTGTAGACTGAATCGACTAAAGACTGTAGCGCATATATGGTGAATGATACAAGGGACTCTTGCCAAGATCAAATAATTTGATACGACTTTATGAAAGACTTATATTGTTGGTTTAAAAATAATCATGAAATAAAAAGAAAAAAGGCTTTTTAAAATGGAAATAATATTACAAAATAATTAAAATAATATAATGAAAGCTAAAAATAATGTAATAAAAACTATTTTGTTTTGTAAAATAATATGACTGTATATAGACTTGATGTATGCATTGACTAAAAAGTGTAGGATACAGAGGAATAAAATCATTTTTGTTTATAAAATTCCAGAAAAACAAAACTATTAGTGAGAATTAAATAAAAAATATACAAATATAAACATATTCTGTTTCAAATATATATAATTCAGTAACAACAACACTTAATTTTCTAATACAATATTAGTGGCATAAAGCATTGTAATTTAAATGATTTAATTAATAAAATTAAAAAATATTTGTTATTTATATGCTTGAAATACACATATGCAATAAATTTAAAAATAGACATATTAAAAAAAAATTATATGTTTGTCTGCATCGATATATATATAGGCTACCCTCAAAATTTAGAATTATATGTAAAACCAAAATGCATAACAGCAATCTTAAAAATAAAAGAAACCTATAGAACACGAAACGATTTTCTTCTCTTGGAAAAAAGCTTATTTTCTATTTGAAATAAAATTGTCTCTGCTTTCACCATACGTTCTTTTAGAAAAATTTTGCTTTATTTAATTATATAACTATTCACCGTGAAAAAGATTTAAATAAATATTATGTATTAAAAAAGCTCGTGAAAGAAATAAAAAAAACCCTTGAGAAAGAAATTAAAAAAAACTTCAGAAAGAAATCTGAATTAAAAAAAAGAAAGAAATTACGGATTTCAATGAAAAGGTAAATAATTGCAAGGGTTCAAGAACACGAAATACCCTCTCCATAAAACAATACCCATAATTTTATAGGAAAAAAATATATAAAAAAATATTTAAAAAATTAAACAATTTCGAATGTGAATCTCACATACTAAATTTAAAGTACTGACTTTTATTAATAATTTTCATACTTTTCATAGAATTTTCAAGTCTGTTTTATATTTTTATATACTAGTTAAACCATTATATACAAACCGAATACTTTCGTTTAAAAAATATTCGTATATTTTTTGTCTTCTTTTTTTTAATAAATACTTGAAGAAAAATTTGTTTAAATAAAACAATATGCGATATAATGAAATAATAATAATAATAATAATTTATTTATATAATTAATGTAATTATTATTTATTTATCTTATTTTACTTTCCAATTGTTGTTATAAAAAATTAATAACTAGGAACAAAAGCAATAAAATATTTTTGAGGCGTCAAAACATCTCAAATTCCAGACAAATCGAGTAAACAATCTGATCACTCATCAAAATATCAAATATTCGATTTTAAAACACCATATCATGATAGTAGAATTCAGAGAGAAAGGAAACACAAAATGATGCATTCCATGAAGAGTTAATAATTTGGAACAAAAGCGATAAAATATTTATGAGGCCTCAAAATCGAGTTTGAATCAATCAAAGTTCGAATCAATTCCTGACAAACAGAGTATACAATTACATTCACTCATCAAAATATCAAACTTTCGATTTTAAAATGCCATATTAAGATAATAGAATTCATTGAGAAAGGAAAAACAAATTGAATCGTTCATGAAAAATTAATAATTTGGAACGAAAACGATAAACTATTTTTGAGGCGTCAAAACAATTCAAATTTCAGACAAATCGAGTATACAATCCCATTTACTGATCAAAATATAGAATTTTCGATTTTAAAATGCCATATTAAGATAATAGAATTCAGTGAGAAAGGATAAACAATGTGATTCGTTCATGAAAAATTAATAATTTGGAATGAAAACAATAAAATATTTTTGAAGCGTCAAAACATTTCAAATTTCAGACAAATCGAGTATACAATCCCATTTACTGATCAAAATATAGAATTTTCGATTTTAAAATGCCATATTAAGATAATAGAATTCAGTGAGAAAGGATAAACAATGTGATTCGTTCATGAAAAATTAATAATTTGGAATGAAAACGATAAAATATTTTTGAGGCGTCAAAACATTTCAAATTTCAGACAAATCGAGTATACAATCCCATTTACTGATCAAAGTATAGAATTTTCGATTTTAAAATGCCATATCCAGTTAATAGAATTCAGTGAGAAAGGATAAACAATCTGATTCGTTCATGAAAAATTAATAATTTGGAACGAAAACTATAAAATATTTTTGAGGCGTCAAAACATTTCAAATTTCAGACAAATCGAGTATACAATCCCATTTACTCAACAAAATATAGAATTTTTGATTTTAAAATGCCATATCAAGATAATAGAATTCATTGAGAAAGAGAAAACAAATTGATTTCTTCATGAAAAATTAATAATTTGGAACGAAAGCGATAAAATATTTTCGAGACGTCAAAACATTTCAAATTTCAGACAAATCGAGTATACAATCCCATTTACTCAACAAAATATAGAATTTTTGATTTTAAAATGCCATATCAAGATAATAGAATTCAGTGAGAAAGGGAAAACAAATTGATTCCTTCATGAAAAATTAATAATTTAGAACGAAAGCGATAAAACATTTTCGAGGCGTCAAAACATCTCAAATTCCAGACAAATCGAGTATACAATCCCATTTACACAACAAAATATCAAGTTTTCGATTTTAAAATGCCATATCAAAGCAAACTGATACCTTATAAATCAAACTGATGCATTCATGAATAGTTAATAATTTGGAACCAAAGCGATAAAATATTTTTCGAGACGTCAAAACATCTCAAATTCCAGACAAATCGACTATACAATCCCATTTTTTGATCAAAATATCAAATTTTCGTTTTTAAAATACCATATAAAAATTGCTTTTAATATTGTTTATCATTATTATATCAGAATAACATATATTGCTGTCTTGTTGATATTTATAAACTTTATAGATTAAATAAAAACTCTGCGATGGCAAAATTTTTTTCACAATCTTTATAAATATATCATTTTAAAAATACATCAGTAAACTGGTGGTTTATTGGAACTCTTTGTATTCTAAAAAAACCATGAATACGTTTGGAATCGTTCCAGAACTGCATAAGACAATATCTAAAAGATACATTTTCAAATTCTTTCAAAATACTCATTTTTGAAAAGAATGTTGCATCTTCCAAACCGTATTGAGGCAAACCATGACAGATGTTATAAATTTCGGAATCCATTTTAAAAGAACAGATCTCGAAACTGACCATTTTCGACGGTGTCTTTATTTCCTCTTCCAAAATTCGAATAATATTTTATGGTTTCGAATGTTGTTTTTTTCTGTGTTCTTTCAAAATAAGAATGGCATTAATGGTAAAAAAAATTCGTAGTATTGTCTTACTGTTTCCAGTTTCTTTATGGATTTTTCTCTATTTATTATAAAGTTGTTTTTATCACCATATACACAAAAAAAAGTTCCATTTCGGAATAGGGAAGCCATAAACCTCTTACACAAGAGTTCGTGGCATTTTCTAAAGTTTACTAAAGGAAGTGGACAAAAGAATGCATAAAAAAAAAAATTTATATTTCGAATTTTTTTCTCAGAAAAAAAATTTAAATGAAATGACCGTGTCGAGTTCTATGTATACAAATATGTTTTTAGACTCTGCAGAGTCCAGTGACTTTAAAATGTATAAAGAGAATGATTTTTTATTCTTTTTTTTTTTTTTTTTTATGGGAAGAGTCCTTTATCCTTTCATGTCAGATATAATTTTTTTTTATTTTCTTTCCTTTTCAAGCTGTAAAACTAGAATTATCCTGTCATTCGAACGTACTTCGAAAATGGAATTATTCAAAGTTCTGTTTCCTCCATTTTCCCTTTTCATATTTCGGATGAATATTTTTCATATTTGAAGCGGTGTTTTATTTCGTTCTAAAAAAAAAATAAAAAAAATAAATAAATAAAAAATGGCGGAATTTTCCTCAGAATAAACAAAAGGAAGATGGACTTTTTTAATAAAAATTGCAGATGGAAAAACTTATTTTTGGAAAGACGTCCTACGAAAAAACGTTCATATAGTTCGGTCGTTTCAAAAAATATAATGCAATGTTTATGTGAAGCAAATATTTGCTTAAAATAAAATCTGTCATTTTCATCCTAGGATAGGAAATTTTTTCCCGCTGCGAACTGTCAACTTGATGCTATTTTGATTGCGGCGATATTCATGAATAAGAAGTAGGGAGACATATTTAAATATTTTTCAAAGTTTGAATTTTACTTTATCAAAAGGACATTCATATAAGAGATTCCTGTCATAAAAATGGATTTATTCGAAACCGTTGTTTTTCTTAAAAATATTATGAAGAAATACTTTTTATATTATACTTTTATAGTCAAAATACTTTTTATAGTTATATTACATGCAATTAGTGTTTTGTACTAATGAGAACAACCTGTTACTCAAATTTGATAACATATATTCGGTATCATGCATAATGGAAAGAAATTAGCGAATATCTGTGCGAAACAACTACATATTGAATATGAACTATACCATGAGTTGTTCCATCGTGATTGGTGATAGATATTTCATACATACGTATAAAATATAATGCAATGTTTATGTGAAGCCAAATATTTGCCATACATTCATATAAGAGTTTCCTGTCATTAAAATTGATTTATTCGAAATATTTGTTTTTCTTAAAAAAATGCTGTGAAAAAATACGTTTTATATTGAAGTGCTATGTCAATATATATTTTCAATATTTTGAAGTGTTTAAAATAAAATTTGTTTACATATTAAATTGATGGTACCATTTTCCATTGAGAAATGATATATTATACTAATCAATGGTAAACATTCTGAAAATAGAGTTATTCAAGTATTTTATCAATTAGCTGTAAAAAAAGTTAATAATCATATTCTATTGTAGCCTTTGTTCTCACGAAAAGGTTTCAGCATTCATTCCCAGGAGAGAGGAGATTATGTTATTTAAAAAGCATATAATAAAAACTCATCACTCAACTTTGCCAGCAGACAAGCAGTATTGTTCGTAGTTATATTACATGCAATTAGTGTTTTGTACTAATGAGAACAACCTGTCACTCAAATCTGATAATAGATATTCGGTATCATGTTGAATGAGACTCAGGAAATTAGCGAATATCTGTGCGACCTTCACAAGTCGAAACAACTATATATTGAATATGAACTATACCATGAGTTGTTCCATCATGTTTTGTGATAGACCACGGGCTGAGAAATGTCTACTCCAAGAGAAGTGAGGGAAGCTGCCCCCCCCCATCTTAACGGATTGTCTTAGGTTTTTGGTGTAGAGGAAAGATAGTTCTGTGACGAACCGACCGGAGATGTCGTTTTTCTTTTTTCTCTGAAGTGACTGAATAGGTAGGAATTTTCCGCCTGATTTACCTTGTGATTCCGTACATCAACTAGTGGGATAATTAAAGTCTGCTGCAGACCAAACAATTAGATTCGACGTAGACTCAAAAGCTCTGAAAAATCTCCGACCTTAGAGTGAATTGTACTAGTGATTTAATGGTGTATTTGTGATCAAATTTTATTTTTAATTTTATATTATTAAGTTCATTATTTGTATAACAACATGTGGGCTGAAAAGTTCGTAGGCTGATGGTGCTACTAGTAATAAATCCATATGATTTTTAGTTAAAAAAGCAAGCGCCAAAAAGCAATGCTTTATTAACACCTTTTTACCACCATTCCTTTTTATCCATTTTTTCAAATTAACAAAAGTTGCTTCACTAAAAATGTTATAACTCACATACTAATAGTGCAACAGCTTTCAAATTTATACACGTGTCTTTTGAAGGTTAGGGCTAAATAAAAATCATATGGATTTAATAATAGTAGAGCCATCTATGTGTCAGCCTACGAACTTGTCAGCCCACCTGTTACAATATATATAATACTTGTAAATAAAAATTAAAATGAACTTGAAAGTGCCACTTTTCCGCTTTTGGATTGAAAAGGTCAACCTTGAAAATGGAGAGAGTTTTGACTAAAATTATTTATACATGCGTAGATCTTATATATATTTTTTAAAAATCACGACAAGTCTTAAAGAAAACATTTAGTCTTTAAACGGTCATTGATCAGCGGTGTTGACGGACTATCTTTAAAATAAAAACATCTGAATTATAATCTTTGATCATGATTCAATCTTAAAGTGAATTTGAATCGTAAACTATTGAATTATAAAACTAAATTAAAATCTACTTTGAGAGAAGGTTGAATAGACGTTATCGATAAAAGATCATTAATCATTTTTGGATTGTTTAGCGTTCGAGCATTAAATTACAAATCACCTTAATCTATCACTTTTTGAAAGTATTTATGGTATTCGAATAGTCGAAAATAGTACATGTGCGACTATTAAATAAACTCAGTTATTGAATTTTAAATTTAATATACAACGTTAAGTTATTTTTTAAGAATGCAATTATTGGTAGAGGATATTTTTTTCAACTAAAATTAGTTAGGATTTAAATTAATAATGTTTGCATTTAAGAATTGAAAATAATAAAATGGTCAATTATTACACAGTATTTGATTTTGAAATGAACTTTAAAAATTCAAAATTCAGTGGCATATGACATAAAATCTTTTAATGAACATAATTATCAAAATAATTACGGTTTTTTATTTTTGGTTTCGAAGACATTATAATTTAAAGAAATGGGATTTAGACCTTATATATGTTTCATTTCTAATTTTTTATTTATTTATTTTATTTTATTTGCTTAATTTTTAATGATTTATTTTAATTTATTTACTTATTTTTTATTGATTTATTTTATTTTATTCACTTATTTTTATTGATTTATTTTAAATTTGCAGCATTTAAATCTTGCAATATTTTTTAATTTATATTATCTTTGACTAGTAGTTTAATTTTTTTTAAACCTTCATTTACAATCTTACTGATACTTTTAAGATGATAATCTAAAAGATGGTAATCTAAAAGAAGTTTGTAACTATTATATGAATCATGTAATTAACTATGTATATATATTGCTGCTTTACATATGACCAAGCTGTTTTACATTACCAAATTTGAAATAATGAAATAATTGACTTTATATTTAATTACCTTGCAATATTTTTATATATATTTTGCAATGTTTTTTAGATTTATATTATCTTTGATCATTAGTTTAATTTTTTTAAACCTTCATTTTCAGACGTATTTATACTTCAGAAACACAATATTTTAAGAAGTTTATAACTATTGTATAAATCATTTCATTAACTATGTATATCTATTGCTACTTTGTACATGACCAAGCTGTTTTACATTACCAAGTTTGAAAGAATGAAATAATTGACTTTATATTTAACTATCTTGCAATATTTTTGTAATTTGTATTATTTTTTACCATTAGCTTAATTTTTTAAAACCTTTATTTACAAACATACTTAAACTTTTGTAATACCATCTTTTAAAAAGTTCGTAACTAATGTATGAATCATGTCATTAATTATGTATATCTATTGCAGCGAAGTTTGTAACTATTGTATGAATCTTGCCTATTAATTATGTGTATCTATTGTACTGAAATTCAGAAAACAATATTTTTTCATTTACTATAATTCTAGAACAAACAACAAGAACCAAACTATAAAAACCAACCATTATTTTGATTTTGATCTGTGCTTTCCTTAAATAACTAGAATTGACCTGATTGTTTTGAAATCTTTAGGAAGATAAGCGAAAACATCATAATTGCTTTTAAGCAAAAAAAGAAAACAAAAAGAAAAAAAAAATGGCACTTAACAATGATAACAAACGAATATAATTGCTTCAACAAATTCTCTTGAGTATGAATTCATATCCTCATTTTTTCTTTTTTCTTTTAGAAAAATGCATAACAGCAACTCTTTCAGTACAAATTAACTTTGAAGAAAAAAACAATATTGGAATTTCAAAGCTTTTAACAATAGGTATGAAAAAATATGTGAAAAAAATGTATAGAATCGATAAAAAAAACAAAGCAATTTTGAACATCTGTTATCGGTATAATGCGAACGAGTTAAACCCATAAAATAGATGGAAACTTTTTTTAAACTCATCAGCATCATAGTTGTTTTCTTTTATTTCGTTTTTTATGCCGTTATGTTATTTTTTTAAAAATAAACGCAAGCAACTGTGAGATTTCTTTGCCGTTTTGGTATAATGCACGACGTTTTGAGCTACGTTAATGTCCTGTTTTTAGTAGAGGAAAATTCCTACCAATTTATTTTATTTTAACACATTTTTTTTCTTTCTATTCCGCAGTTTTAAACACTTTTTTTTTTTTTGCCAAAGATAGTATGGATCTATAAATGTAGGAAGACGTGCTTTAATTATAGGAAGGGAAAATATATATAAAAAAAGATACAGTTTTAGCGTTTTTTTTATTTTAAACGTTGTTGCTCGGTCAAGCGTTTTTATGTCGCATATTTCTCAACTCCTTCTTTATACAAAGAAAAATTTAATAAACTTCCAGAATAATGAATATTTACAATGTCTCCTAGAGATATTACTTACGATAAAATGTAATTATGATTAAAAAAATTAAAGATCAAAATCATCATGTGGTTCTTTTAATATAGAAAAATAAATTTATAACATTTTTATTCAATGGCATCACATATGCTAATAAAAAAAATGTAAACGATTTGATAGAACGACAGTTTCTTTATCATATTGGCAATAAAAACGCAGCATAATTTTTAAAGAACTTTTGAAACAATAGATGTGCATGAAAAAAAAATAAAATAATTCATTTTACGTATTGTGAGAACAGTTTAATTTGAATTTTAGAAGAAATAATGGACTTGATTCGATTTCGTACACATTTAAATAATATTTGTATTGTCATTAAATAAATAAAATAAAATAGAATGTCCCATAGAATGTGCATTCTTTTCCAAACTTGATTTTGAACAATATTATAATAAATTATTAATAATTTATTATTCGAAAAGAAAAGTAGAAACAGAATGGGAAAATAATGAAATCATTTCTTTTTCACGGACTCTGCGAACGAATCTTCATCAGAAATACACACCATCATTTAATAAATTTTTAATTTTCAGTTTAGAAGGAAAAAAATGTATTCTATTCAATACAAATTTCAAATAATATTTGTACTGTCATCGAATAAATAAAATGAAATAGAATATCCCAGAGAATATGCATTCTTTACCAAACTTGATTTCGAACAATATTATAATATGATAATAAATTATTAAGAAATTAATAATAATTTATTAATCAGAAAAATAGAAATAGAATGGGTTAGAATTGAAATAATTTGTTCTTCACGGACTCTGCGAACGAATCTTCATTAGAAATACACACCATCAATAATATTTATATTGTCTTCGAATAAATAAAATAGAATAGAATATCACAGAGAATCTGTAATCTTCTCCAAATTTGATTTCGAGCGATAATTTATAATATGACGATAAATTATGAATAAGAAATTAATAATAATTTATTATTCGAAAAGAAAAATAGAAACAAAATGGGTTAGAAATGAAATCGTTTCTTTTTCAAGGACTCTGCAAACGAATCTTTATGTGAAATATATTCCACTATTTAATCCGTTTTTAATTTGCATTTTAGAAGCAAAAAATGTACTCGAATCGATTTCATACGCATTTAAATAATATTTGTATTGCCATTGAAAAATTAAAATAAAATAGAATGTCACAGATAATCTGTATTCTTTTCCAAACTTGATTTCGAACTATATTATAATATGATGATAAATTATTAAGAAATTAATAATAATTTATTATTCGGAAAAATAGAAACAGAATGTGTTAGAAATGAAATAATTTGTTCTTCACGGACTCTGCGAACGAATCTCCATTAGAAATACACATCACCATTTTATCCATTTTTAATTTGCATTTTAGAAGAAATAATGTGCTCAATTCGATTTTGTACACATTTAAATAATATTTGTATTGCCATCGAATATATAAAATTAAGTAGAATATTACTGAGAATCTGCATTATTCTCCAAACTTGATTTCGAACGATATTATAATATGATTAAAAATTATAAGAAGAATTAAGATATTAAGAAATTAAGAATAATTTATTAATCAAAAAGAAAAAGAAAAACAGAATGGGTTAGAAATGAAATAATTTCTTTTTCACGGACTCTGCGAACGAATCTACATTATAAATAAACACCATTTAATCCAAAATAAGAAATGCATTTGCTTCAAAAATATTTAGCTGCCAATGGCGAATGAAAACTCATCCACTCAGTTGGATATTTCACCTTGAGGCAATGATTTCATACCATAAATTACATGGCCCGCAAATTTCGCAGCTCATTTCAAGCAGAGGTGGAGAATTTAAGACGCACAGGCGATCTTAATTAGGCCCCCGGATCTGGCAACGGGTATTAAGTTCAAACTTGACCTCGGCCGCCAGTGTTGATAGGTTTGGTTGTGAATCATTCGACCCTGCTCACAATTGAATTGTCCTCCGAAAATCCTCAAGCTATTATTACGTGGGCTATCGCGCACTATTGATCGAACGAGTATTTTGCATTTCGTTCGAATTTAGAACGAGCTTAACAAAGATGACAAACGATTTTAAATGATAATGACAGTGGACGGGCATTAGTTCAAATATGCTTTAATTGATTACCGTTTGTTCATGGAGGCAGAAGATTCTACAACGTTGATGAAATGGAATGGTCTATGTTTCATTTGTTGATGAAATAGAAAAAAATTTTTAAAGTCAAATATAGACTTTATAAAAATTTTCATTCATTAAATGTATAGGCAAAAATTAAAAAATAATAAAAATTACTGAATTAATATTTGAAAAAATGTATAAGTCATCCAAAAAGTTCAAAAAAATAATGAAAAATTGGATGACATTTCATGACGATTAAAAATTTGAACAAGAAATATAGGGAGAAAAAGAAGTTGAAAAAACAATCATAGAAATGTAAATGTATTTACCGAATTTGAATATTATAATGGTGGAAATGATAAATTAAGTCTCAATGAAATTTAATTGTTATAAAAATAGTTTATTTCCCAGATAAGAAATATCTTTAAAATAAGAGATATTTTTAGATAGAAATAATTTGTAATTAGAGAGATATTTTGGAGAAAAAATTGAGATATTTTTTCTAATATTGATTTAAAATGGAATTTAGAATTTTTATATTTGTCGTGTCAATATGTATTTATAAATATTTTTATTTGTCGGTCCAATACGCATTTATAAATATTTTTATTTGTCATGTCAATACTTATTTATAAATATTTTTATTTTTCATGTCAATACGTATTTATAAATATTTTTATTTGTCGTGTCAAATATGTATTTTTATTTGTAAAACGTATTTATAAAATTTTTATCATGTCAATACTTATTTATGAATATTTTTATTTGTCATGTCAATACTTATTTATGAATATTTTTATTTGTCGTGTCAATATGTATTTATAAATATTTTTATTTGTCATGTCAATACGTATTTATAAATATTATTTGTCATGTCAATATGTATTTATAAATATTTTTATTTGTCGTTTCAATATGTATTTATAAATATTTTTATTTGTCGTGTCAATATGTATTTATAAATATTTTTATTTGTCATGTCAAACGTATTTATAAATATTTTAATATAAAAATGTCAAACTATGAATATTTTTATTTGTCATGTCGTATTTATAAATATTTTTATTGTCTTGTCAATATGTATTTATAAATATTTTTATTTGTCGTGTTAATATGTATTATAAAATTTTTATAATTTGTCGGGTCAATATATATTTATAAATATTATTTGTTGTGTCAATATATATTTATAAATATTTTTATTTGTCGTTTCAATATGTATGTAAAAATAAAAATTTGTCAATATGTATTTATAAATATTATTTGTCATGTCAACATGTATTTATAAACATTTTTATTTGTCGTTTCAATATGTATGTAAAAATATTTTTATTTGTCGTGTCAATATGTATTTATAAATATTATTTGTCATGTCAACATGTATGCGGAATTTTTTTATGTCGTTTCAATAGATATATAACTATATCAGTCATGTGACTAATATAGACTCTACTATATCAGTCATGTGAATGCATTTATAAATACATATTGATACGACACCTTTATTGAGAAAATGAGCAATAAAGATATAAATAATTTTTGTTAATGATATTTAAAAAGCGTTATAATGTGAAATTACATTCAAAACTTTTTACACTAATTTAATTCTCAGAACAAACAGTTCTTTTTCACTCGAATATTGTTCGAATAAAGCTTCATAGAATCTATTCAAGTCAAAAATTTTATTTAGCAATTTTATGGTTATTTGTCATGTACATATGAAGGAACATTTTTATGAAATGTAGAAAAATAAGAAGAAAAAATTTCAGTAACACACAATAAGGTATTTATAAATAAAAGACAAATATTAATAAAAAATAATTCAGTTCAGTTTTAAGCAAAAAAACATGTCAATATGAATTCAGTTCACTTTCACGAACGAGTGAATATGAATCCAGTTCAGTTTCATGAACGAGTCAATATGAATCCAGTTCAGTTTCATGAACGAGTCAATGTGTATTTATAAATATTTAATCCAAAAAAAAAATTGCTGTGAATTTTCTTTTTATTCCGGGCAGTTGGATATTTGTCGTATCAATGTACATTTATAAATACATATTAACACGACACATTTATAGAAAAAATGAACAATAAAGATATAAATAATTTTTTGTTAATGATAATTAAGCATTATAATGTGAAATTTCATTCAAAGCATTATACACTAAATTAATTCTCAGATTAAACAGTTCTTTTTCACTCGAATATTGTTCGAATAAAGCTTCATAGAATCTATTCAAGTCGAAAATTTCATTCAGTAATTTTATGGTTCGTTACCTCATGTGCACACATATGAAGGAATCTATGAAATGTAAAAAAAAGAAAAAAAAATTCAGTAACACACAATAAGGCACAAAAGAAAAAATTAATCCTGTTCAATTTTAACACGCCTGAACGACTTGATGCAGTAACGACTCTACTATATCAGACTTTTGAACCTTTTAATCCTGTTTAACTTAACAAAATAAAAAAGTAGCCAACTCGAATAGTTTTGTTGTTGCTATTCAAGTTCATCCATATTTCATTCCCATTTAAATGCACAAAATCAGAAAAAAAAAAAAAATATTATCGCCGATCTTATTGAAACAACGCTTGGCACAAGTGGATAAAAGCAAAGTCGCCAAACTTCAAGCCTCATTAGCAACCATTTCTAGTAGAGGCTTCAAGATATTTGATTGTTTAATAAAGAAAAAAAAATGGTTGCACGGCGTTTTCAAAGGGTCGCAGTAATGCCTTATAAGCAAATTAAAACTTGTTGGTTTCGCTCGTGTATAAGCAAATAATAGGAAACTACAAATAACCCTTATAAAGCTCGGAGGGCATTGACACCAATAAGCCTTCCTGCCATCTAATGATATTGTTCGTGTTACACATAAAAAAATATATATATTCTCATTTATTCCAGTCAAAGAGTTCACTCTAGGCTTTGTTAATTGTTATTGGGAAACGTAATTTGGAAGATGGTTGGAGATATTGACCGAAGTTTATACATCAACGAAAATTTAAATTAGCAATGGATGAATAATCAGCGAAAAAGCGTGACTTTTAAAAATTTTTGTTTTTTGTCTCAAGACTTTAGTTCTCGTTTCACAGTTCAAGAAATTGCCAATTTTTGTGTTTTAAAAATAGATTTCACAAATGTTTAGCAATTGTAACAGCAGGAAAATATTTTGAAGATTTGGAAATTACTACCATTTTAAACAGTATGTTATTTTTAAAACAACATTTTTTGTTACAACAGAAAGAATGTTATTTTTAAAAGAACATTTTTTATTACAACAGAAAGAATGTTATTTTTAAAAGAGCATTTTTTACTACAACAGAAAGAATGTTATTTTTAAAAGAACATTTTTTTATTACAACAGAAAGAATGTTACTTTTAAAAGAACATTTTTTATTACAACAGAAAGAATGTTATTTTTAAAAGAGCATTTTTTACTACAACAGAAAGAATGTTATTTTTAAAAGAACATTTTTTATTACAACAGAAAGAATGTTATTTTTAAAAGAGCATTTTTACTACAACAGAAAAAGAATGTTATTTTTAAAGAACTTTTTGTTACAACAGAAAGAATTTTATTTTTAAAAGAACGTTTTTACTACAACAGAAAGAATGTCATTTTTAAAAGAACATTTTTTTATTACAACAGAAGATACGTAATTTGAAGATGGTTGGAGTTACTTTTAAAAGAACATTTTTTATTACAACAGAAAGAATGTTACTTTTAAAAGAGTTTTTACTACAACAGAAAGAATGTTATTTTTAAAAGAACATTTTTTTATTACAACAGAAAGAATGTTACTTTTAAAAGAACATTTTTTATTACAACAGAAAGAATGTTATTTTTAAAAGAACATTTTTTTGTTACAACAGAAAGAATGTTATTTTTAAAAGAAATTTTTTTATTACAACAGAAAGAATTTTATTTTTAAAAGAACGTTTTTTTTACAACAGAAAGCAAATATTTTGTTAAAATAATGAAATTATAATCCTGAATAAATCATTAAATATAGTTTTTATAGCTCTTCATAACGTCCTAATGGCAGAGTGCTAGAGCTCTGGTGCTCGGTACCCCAGGTTTCTGGTTGGAATCCCGGCGGTGCCATGGATGTTTGTAGTGGTTCGGAATCCACTTTAAACCATAGGTCCCGTTCTAATAGGATCGTATAGCATTGCAAGGGTAGTGTATCTCGCGTCAATACCACATCTGCAAGCTACACGTGTCCCCTGGGTAGCGCTAAATGAGTAACAGCAATGCAGGCTTTGCTTATGGCATAAAGATAAATGTCTATATTGCCAGCTGCATTAGAAAAAAATAGCTCTTCATAAACGCAAAAATAAAAATGATTTAATAAAAAATTAATTAATGTTGGCAAGTTAAAAAAACTTAAATCTAAAATTTTTTTATTTCATATAGATAATATTTATTATACATGATTAACATGATCACTTGAGGTTGGTAATAAAATGTATAATAAATATTCTATAAAAAATGTAATAAATATTCTATAAAAAATGTAATAAATTTTCTTTAAAAATTTGTTTATTTTTTTCAAAATTCTAATTTTTATTAAATCAGGAAACGTCCGATAATTTAATTAAAAATATAGATACAATTTTTTTTTGTACAATAGTTTATGAGGATGTATTGTGCAGGTCGGGCAATTCAATTGTAACTGGGTGTGGTTGGGTTGAAATACTTGAGGCACAAATTGATGAACTCACAGCTTTATTTACACGCGTACAGACACCACACACATACAATGTTTAACACATATTGTTATAGATTTGTGGTAGAATTCCATTTCTAAGCCGAAAACCCGATATTCAGGTACGCGCGGGATGCGCGAATATACTTCCTCTCTAGGCCAACTAATACACAGGGTTGGGTTAAATATGTTTTCTTTCGAGGTGAGAGCCTGTAAACCAAGGATGGGAAACTTTTTCGGTCGCGGACCAAAAATCGAAAAAAAAAAAAAAAAAAAAAAAAAAATTTGGTGGACCAAGATAAATTTTTCTAAAATTTTAGAAACAATATACAAAGTATTACAATTTAAATATGTTAATCAGATGAATGAAATTGCGATGTCATTTTTAAAAGATCCTTGTATTGAGGTTCGAAGTGAAATGTACTGATATTGTACTCTAAGGAACAAGGTTAAATGCTCATCTGTCAGTCTACTTCTGAAATAATTCTTTCTAAGGTTCATAGTTGAAAACAATTGTTCACTTATATAAGATGAAGCAAACATAGCACTGATTTTCTAGGCGTGAGATATTAAATTTGGGAAACTTACTTTCGATAATGATTTGTAAAAATATGTATTTATAACTATGGCATATTTGGAAACAACTGTTTGAGAAGATTGTTAGATTGCAAATTCAATTAATTTAACCTACAAATCTGACCTCATTGCTTCACAATTTACTTTGAAAGGCATGATAAAAATATCCAAATAAAGAAAGTAAAAGATCATTAGTCCTTTTTTTGAAAAAAAGAAAAAAAAATATTTAATCAAAGTAGAAAAGGAGATGTGTTCTCGTCACAGGCACTCACACATAATCTCTTACACAAGCGGACTGTTTCACACTCACACTAACACAATAAAAACCAAAGGTTTAAAACGTAACAATCACTTTATTTACACGACAGTCACAGCCACTCGCAGCCGTGCTGTTCACTCTTGCCTCTCTGGCATTACACTGACTCCGTCTCGGACTTATGCGCAAGCAGGCGCATGTGTACACACACACTTTTTTCGCCGCTACGGGTATCCTTGCGCGTTGGCGCGAACAAGATGGATATATAATATATAAATATATATTTCTTTTAATTTGCCTCAGACCGTCAAATTAAAATTCTATCCGCGGGCCAGATAGAACCTTCCGGCGGGCCCTAGTTTGCCCATCCCTGCTGTAAACTAAACGTTTCTCAGCGGAAGCGCAGGTTATACTCAATACTTCCTCTCATGTGAGAGTCTCGGGGCTTACAGACCATTTTTCCTGAATGCCACAGATGGACGCTTTTGCAGTGCGTAGGAGGAACCACTGTTACAAAGAAAAAAAATTATAGTTATGATGAAAAATTAATTTTTAAAAACTTTTAATTTTTAATGTAGCATTTCGATATCATTATAAAATTAATAAAAGTCTGTAAATTTTAGAAAAATATATAAAATTCAGTTAGTTGAAAAAAATTTTAATGTAAAAATTTGTGACAAATCTTTTGACTATATTTAAATTTTTATCTGAAAAGATTTTACTACGTCATTGCTGGACGAATATCAAAAGTAAGATATCAAAATATTGTATTCACAATCCAATAACATCATAAATGCTATCAAAACTGATATATATCTTTTTATATTGCAAAAAAAGGAATTATGGATGACAAAACCATTCCATATCACTGCTACTTTTTCACAATGGACACTAAACGCGATTTGATGAAAATACTGCAGAAACCAGAATAACATATTTATTTTTTTTTATAAGATGTATTTTTGCCGTTTCCAAGGAAAACATGATACAAATCAAGAGATAAATTCATGAATCAATCTCAAAAAACACTGAACAATACCGAATATTAAGAACGAAAGTGACACTCCGCCATTTGCTATCGCCGAACGTTTTCTTTCGAACAATATTGAGCAGCTGCAATTGCAAATGTAGAATTCATAAACATGAAATCAGTTTTGCTTTTCCTTCTGGTGAACTCGATTTTGATTTTTTTTCTCTCATTCGCGATAGATAATACGAAAGAAAAAAATATATATATGTATCTGAATTCGTTTAGTTTTCCATTTTGTTCTTTTAGACGACCACCAATAAAAATGGCGGTTTAATAAAATTCCATTGCAAGATTAGGTTACATGAAGAACCAATACAAGTATTTTTGACAGTCATAGGAAAGACAGTAAAATGTTTTTGTTTGCGGATATAGTTAATCGATTTTTCGAAGTTATTAGTTGTTGTACATCTGATAATAAATTGATTTGTTGGTAGTTTTTGCTGTTATTTGATTAGATAACTAGCAGAAATAAAAATGAGGCAGTCTTTATTTAATTTGGAAAAGTACGTTTATGGAAACTCTGTAAAAAAAACCTCATTGTTTGCTATTATTTAACGAAATAGAGAGAGAATGATAGTAAATGAGATAGAATTCGGTGTTAAAAAAGCATCTTTTATGAAAACTATTTTGTTATGGTACATTTCTGAAATTTTGCGTCATTTTGTATGATAATTTTTTTATTTGTTCATTTATTAACACATCCACTTTGTAGCTCTCTGAAATACATTATATTTCAAAAATTAATAATCTTTTCAGATTTCAGCATGTTTAAGTATATTTTGAAATTTATAATTTCTTAAAAGGATTAAAATAGTATAAAATATTTTTCAATGGCATCTCAAGTAAAAAACAAACAAAAAAATCCCACGAAAACAAAAAAAAAAAAAAAAAAATGTATGAGTTCGTTTCGTTCTTCATTTTGTTCTTTTAGACGACAACCAATAAAAATGGCGGTTTAATAAAATTCCACTGCAAGATTAGGATATATATAAATATAAAGAATGAAGAACCAATAAAAGTATTTTTGACAGACATAGTAAAGACAATAAAAGATTTTTGTTTCGGATATAGTTAATCGATTTTTGGTAGTTGTTAGTTGTTATACATGGTATAATAAATTGATTTGTTGGTTGTTTTTGCTGTTACTTAATTAAATAAATATCAGACATAAAAACGAGGCAATCTTTATTAAATTTGGAAAACTACGTTTATGAAAACTTTGTAATACAATACCTGATTGTTTGCTATTGTTTAACAAAATCTGAAAGAAAATGAGATAGAATTCAGTGTTAAAATAACATCTTGTTTCAAAGCTATTTTGACATAGTACATTTCTGAAATTTTGTGTCATTTTGTATGATATATATTTTTTCATTTGTTCATCTATTAACTCATTCATTTTGTAGATTTATGAAAGCCATTATATGACAAAAATTAATAATCTGTTCAGATTTCAGCATGTTTAAGCATATTTTGACATTTATAATTCCTCAAAAATTATTCACATGGTGAAAAGTATTGTCCAATGATAACTCAAACAAAAAAAAATATTTTATACATGACTATTTTGTGTGAATAATTTTATTAATAATTTATGAATTAAACAAGATTTTATTAATCATAATAAAATTTTATCCAAAACATTTTTAACATCAAGGATTAAGATGTATAAATAGTTGTTAAATATAATTCTAATTAATTGAATTGAATTAAATTAATTAAAATTAAATTCCAAAAAGTTCATTGCACATCTATGTAGAAGTTATTTATTTATTTAATTTGTAAATATAGTATAATATTTAATGCTCAATTCAATAGCCTGAAATTTACAATGGACAAATATATTTTCCAAAGGCAATCAAATTGCTAGTTGGAATTTTTTTTGTCTAAAGTCAATTCAGTGTTTTGTGTGTCTAACAACCTTAATAATACGTGAACTTATACCAATATTTTAAATCGGATTAAAGTTCATAAAATGTCCTTAAATTTGAAAAATCAAGAGGTATTGCATCTATATAGTTATTTTATTTAATTTGTAAATATTTCTCAATTTCATAGTCTGAAATCTACAATTGCGACAGAATATTTTGCATTGACAGTTCAGATTTGTGATTGAAAATCTTTAACTAAATGAAATATGGATTGCTATTCTTGCAATCTTTCAGCAATTTAATCTTTTGTGTGACTAATAATATTTATAATGCTCCAAGACTTTACATCGCCTAAGGTACATAAACTGAAAACTCAAGAATTATAGCACATCTATATATTCCTTTTATCTATTATTTAACTTGTAAATATTTCTCAATTTCATATCTGAAATCTACAATTGTGACAGAATATTTTGCATTGTCAGTTCAGATTTGTAGTTGAAAATCTTTGGCTAAATGAAAATATGGATTGCTATTCCTGTAATCTTTCAGCAATTTAATCTTTTGTGTGACTAATAATATTAATAATGCTCCAAGACTTTACATCGCCTAAGGTACATAAACTGAAAACTCAAGAATCATAACACATCTATATATTCCTTTTATCTATTATTTAACTTGTAAATATTTCTCAATTTCATAGCCTGAAATCTACTATTGTAACAGAATGCTTTGAATCGACAGTTCAGATTTGTGGTTGAATGAAAATTTTTTTGGCTAAATGAAAATATAGATTAGTTACCGCAAGTAAGTTCTTTTAATTTTGCAATACAATACAATTTTGCAATTGTAAGTTCTTTTAATTTTTTTTGTTCTTTTAATTTTTTACCCTGCAGTAAGTTCTTTTAATTTTGCAGCCTCCTGGATAATGCTGAATCTGCTAATAGTCAAATGGCGACAAAAAAAATCGGATGATTAATTATAATTTATGTAAAAAATGTGATGGTAGTATTTTAATTCCTGGAAATGTATTTTATTCATTTTACTTAATATTCCAAAAAACTGAAAGAAACATCGCCATAATTTCAAAAAATCTCTTTTGTAAAGTAAAGAAAAAAAAGATGAGCTATTCGATTTTTTTTTATCTAAACCTCTTAAAGAACACGAGCGGAAGAAAAAACTTATTTTTCAATTGAATAACGCATGAAGTTGAAGGTACTTAGAAACAATTTCGCAAAATAATTCTAATATCTCGAAGACGTTAAACGAACAGGAACAAAACTAAAATAAAAAAAGTATTCGCATTTTTATTGATATAAATTCTTTCATATTGTTTCAGTTTTTATTCGCCTTCATGCTCATATTCAGAAAAGAACTCTTTTATTTTATTCTTCTGTTCGAAGAGTAAATGATTCGGTTCTTTTGTTCTAATACGCATTTTTTTTATTCCATCTGAAATCGTCTGCTGTAGTCAGTGATGCCATCCGTTCCAAAGAATTAAACGAATCTTAACGCGTTCGGAAGCGTATGAAAATAAACAAAAATTTGAGCGGCTTTTAAAATAATGATTCTCATTAGTTCGAGGATGGGGGAGGAGGGGGAGTAGAATAGGGGAGTGGCACAAATGATCTTTCGAAACCGAAAGAAAAGAGCTGATGTCTGGTGTTTTGCTTCTTCTTGTCTGTGAATGACATTTCCAGTGAACTGGAGCGAAAGATTAGAATGAGAATATTTTTGCCAAAAATGTTCATTCATTGTTCACTTAAATTTTATGCGAATTGGTTATTTATAAATATAAAGAATGTTTTGTTTGGTCAAAGTTTTAAAATGATAATTAAAGTAAAGAAAATTCAAGAATGCCATCTTTCAGAACGACATCTAGTATTCTATAAAGAAAGTATGCTATTCAATAAAGAAACTGCTATAAGTATTCTATTCAATAATAATTAAATTGTTGATATTGTCGACATCAATAGAAAAGCATTGCCTTTTGGAATATATTTAATAGCTTTTGTGATAAGAAAATAATAAATGTTTTTTTCCTTAAATTATGATAAATTTATTTAAAATAAAAGGACATTATCATGTTTTGGGCATATTCGGTATTTGATGAATTTGTATAGAATTCATAGAAAAATGGATGATACTTTTGCTATATTAAGAACCCTATTTTTCTTTTTAAAATTTTTCTTTTTTATAATTTTCAAATATAAATTTTGTGTTTTAAATCTTGTGAAAATATCTTATTTAATAAAGTTCGCTTTCGATTTTATAATTTTTTTTTGCTTTGTCATTATTGTTATAATTATGCTGTTATTTGTTAGCTCTAATCTACTATTTTTTTCTATATATTTTATTAATGATTTGGTTAAAAACAACTAATTTAATAATCATTTATATTATTTTAGTTTTTAATTAATCTATAAATAAATAAGCATTTTTTTTATTTATAAGCAAAGAAGGAATTATTAATATTATTCTACTATATATGTTATAAAAAAGTATTCTACTAAGTTTTAAATTTTATTTTCCCCTAATTATTCTTTTATACAGTGTTCTTTGATAAATTTGTTATGCTTTTCCACTTTAAGACATTTTTTTTTTTTCATTTTAAAGTATACATCCACCCACATAAAGACCCAGAAAAAAACGAGTTCTTTTGTTAATTTATTCTAATTCAATTTTAACTCTCAAAATAAAGTTATTTCACAATAAATTTTGGCAAAAAAAAAAAAAAAAAAAAAACCTCACAGTTAAATAAAACTTTTTTCCTTAATGTGTTTGCTTTTCGTAAGATAAAGTAGTCAACAGTTAATATTTGTTATCGTAAATTAAAATTTATAATTTTTTTTGTCTTTTGTGTCAAAGAAATATTTTTGTTCTCTACTATTGATATCACAATGTAAAAACTGAAAAAAGTGACATTCTTGGTAAAAATATTACTTTTTATAGTTTCATTTTCAACACTGAGATGAAATTGATTTCATTATATATTCATGGAATTCCTTTATGTGTTTTCTTCGACTAAAGTCCGTTCTTGAATAGGTTGAAAGTTTTCACAGTACAACAAAGCGAATGGAATCTATAATTCCTTTGGAAAAAATGTAAGAATATTTGTCTTGAATGCATTCCTTTCGAAACCTATCATTTCGTTGTTGGCAAATTTTATTTCGTTGCATATGCCATTAGAGGAGAACTCATGTATATATCGACTTTATAAAAACAAACGCTATTTGAAAATGAATATTTTATCATATTCATGAACGGAGAAAATCTGAATGATTTCTAGGCAAATCAAATATGATTTCACAAAATATGATCATTTATTATTTGATACGACAAGATTTTTATTAGATAGTTAGGTTAGTTCTTTGTAAAATTAAATTTTGTAAATAATAGTTAGAGCTTTTAAATCTTTTGAAGATGTTAATGGCTACAAGTAATGGGTAAGAAGACCGAACATTTTATTTTACTTCGCCAGTTGTTGTTGTTGTAACATATGACAATTGACAATAAGTCGATCGCCCACACCACAAAAAGTCAAAGGGGTAGGCACTTTATGTTAGTCCATGAGGTCTCTGGTCTCCCAATACAACTGCAAGACTTCTCCCTGGAGCTGAGCCCTCCTGTTCAGTCCTGGACATTTCAAAAGATGTTCTGAATTCCTTGTTCCAGCTCTACATATTGGGCAAGTGTTTGAGGCGAGGACACCTGTCCTGTTAAGGTGTTCTACAAGACAATGTCCAGTCTTAATCAAAAGGTGGCAACAGCCTCTTTACATGGTCTATTGTTAAAGATTTTCCAGCTGTCTTGAATATTGTGCCACTTTTTGCCTTCAGATTTAGATACGAGATTATCTTTCAGATTCTTCGCTTGTTATCGTAGAAAAAATTACACATGATAATAAAAGAGAAAAAAGAGAATTTTCTGTGTTTGCTTTAAAAGAGTTTAAAATAAGTTAACTAATCTTTATGCTTTAAAATTAATTTTAACAAATGCTATTTGTTATAGAAAAATATATTACCTCAAAATTTAATAATCGAAATAAACAACAAAATTATTTTTATATGTATTATTTTAACAAACTAATAACTTGGCATCGTGCCAACTTTGCCGTTTCTACTCTGAAATTGCTAATTTGGCAGAATGCCAAACAATGCCATTTCAACAGGGCATCATGGAATGGCAGAAGGCCTTCTTATGATTCATTTAGATGCCTCTTACTAACATAAATTCATCATAAGTAATAGTAATATATGCTTTCACCTGTTAATTCAAACTGTTTAATGTTAATCCGTTCATTTTATTCTACCCATTAATAATGTAAATAAGAATATATTGAACTCAGCTGCTGCCATTGTATTATATTAGCCCAATACTTCACAATTTTTAATAATAATTAATTACTTTTTTTCTTAATGAGTATATGTTAATTATGATTCATGATTATTTATTATAGGTGTTTATCATATTTAGCTTGTAATCACACGAACTAATGTGCTACCATTACAGATTTAGTTTGTTATAAATGTTTGTTAATAATATTTTATTTTCTTAATGAGTGTACACTAATTATATTTAATGATTCTTTCTTATCAGTGATAATCATATTTAGCTTGTAATCATTCGAACTAATGTGTTACCATTATAGATTCATTTTTTTATAAATGGATAAAATGATGTATTTCTCAACAATTCCATTTTCACTAACCGTATTAGTGACAGACAAGATAAATAGGTGAATCATTCCGAAAAGAATCATATTGGGATAGTTTTTGGATTAGCGATCGGGCATGATTGTCTTGTTGCTCATTTCTATGATATGATTTTCTTTTTAGCCTATCCTGTTCCTTTTTGTGGGAAAATTGATGTTATGGTTGTTTCCCTTAAGTATTCATCTTCCAAATTACTCTGCTTTATATAACACCAGCAGATATGATCTGACAGAATCCATTTACAGAATATAAAACATTTTTAGTTTTGGCAAATTTTATTAAGAAAAAATGTATATGCAGAATTAAAGGTTTTAAGTTAAAGTAACTTTTATTAAATAATAATAACTGACTAAGAATTCCCTATAATTTTTTTCAACTTTAATCTGTTAGTATTAATTTATTTTTGGAATTTGTTTGCAAAATAAATGGAAAGTCAATATTGTAAATTTTCTATTATATATATATATATATATATTACAATCTGAATTAATGCACCAATCAGTTTTTTTAGGAATGGCGCATTTAGATGGTGTGAATATCTGACAGTAATACAAAAAAAAGTTTTTGTTAAATTAAAAAGATAATTAATAATTTTTTTCAGAATTTCTGTCTATGAAGTTTTAGAGTGAAACAATACATTAAAAAATGAACTTATGTATTTTCAAATTTTTAAGTTATGCAAAAACATACCAAAATACATGACATACATTTTATTATTAAAAAAAGATGACGTGTAATGTTTATTATATTTATAAAAACTTCTGTAATCTCCTTTATAAAGATTTTCTGAGCTGGTAATCAAGATAAATTCACATTTTTATGCTATATTTGTTTAACTTTTAGTGTATTTACAAAATTTCAATAAATAATTGTAATTTAAAGAATAATTAGTAATTATTAAAATGGATCATAATAATCGTAGAATAATTATAATAATTGAAGAAGAAGAATAATAGAATAATTCTGAAAAGAGAATTATTGAATAGAATAATTGTAATAGAATTATTGTAGAAATAGAATAATTATAATTTAAAATTACAATTATTCTTAGAATTATTGTGAAAATAAAATAATTATAATTTAAAATTACAATTATTCTTAGAATTATTGTGCAAATAAAATAATTATAATTTAAAATTACAATTATTCTTAGAATTATTGTGCAAATAAAATAATTATAATTTAAAATTACAATTATTCTTAAAATAATTGTAATTAATAAAAGAGAATAATTGAGGAATTAAAATAATTGTAATTTAAAGTTTTCAAAGCAATTAAATCGAGGTATGTTATAATATGCTGATATATCTCAATCAATTTTCTGCTATACATGATGCAACAACCATTAACCATATTAACTATTTTATCCCCTAAAACTCATTTTCATTTAAATTCCAATCCCATTTTTACGACCTTTACGTAAATCTCTTTTAACACTCCCCAGAATGCTTTTCCTCAATGCAATAAAATGTGAAAAAAAAAATCGCCCCCTCCAAAAAAAAAAAAATCAATTTTAGGATCTATTGTAAATCACTCTCCTCAAGCCCCCTTTCTTCACAAAACTGTTATTTTTAGATTAATTTTTTTTCCCAATAAAATCTCTCAGCCGACAAATCCCTCTTTTCTCCTAAAGATGAAATTCATGAACCCTCAAATCAGATTTAAAGAAGCTTTAAGCCTCAGCAGGTAAACATTTGATTTTCTTTTTTTACAGCTGATATACATTTTAACTCAGTTATGCGCAAAGTGAAGTTTTCCACTAAGAGTTTATTATCATGTGTAAACATGATGATGCCCTGGTTACAGGTTCATGGCGTCTCCATAAGAGGGTAGCTATAAAATAAACGAGTAATATTTAAAAAAAAATTTAAAGTCAATTCCTACTTTTTTTTCACTATATTGCAGAAAAGTCCTTTACAAATAAAATTGAAATTTTCCTCTTACATCTGGCGCCATCTATTATTTGATATATGCAACTTAAATCTAAAAAAAACTAAAATTAATTAATTAAATTTAATTAATGAATTAATATTTGAAAAAACTGTATTAACATCAAGTATCAGCCATTACAAGTTCAAAAAAATGTATTTGAACTTGAGTGGATGAATAAAAAGTATTTTATGAACGATTGAAAATTTGAACAAGATATATATAGGGAGAGTGTGAGCTAATAGCAGGAATTGAAAAATAAATAAGAATATAAGTTTATTTAAAACAGATTAATCTCCTCGCGCAACACAAATTTTTATTGAAAATTAACGCTGATTTTCACGCAATTTTATATGAATAAAATTGCGTGTTTAAAATGATGTAAATGATGTGTTAATATGAATAAAAATGTGCGTTTTAAAACTGGTATGAAATAATTGTTGCTAAATATAACGATCAACCAATGTGAAGTCACGTGCTCTGTAGTTCATTTTGAATGGTCTGGTTTTCAAAATATAAAAAAATTATCGTTTCAATATCCTTAAAGTAGTGTCTAAGAATTAGTTTCTGTCTGTAAAAGTTAATTTAACCATCACTTAACAGACTTCTTCGTTTGTCGTGCTTCTTGTAGTATTTGAACAATTGCTTCTTCATAAAATTCAAGTTATTAAATTCAGTTATATTCTCGTCGCTATTGAATTTGACAGCTCTTGTGGGCATTCTGCACTTTAGGGTTCTGATTTCGTCAAGTCTCTTTTCCATGCCAAATAAATCGCAAAAAGGGCAGTATTTTGTAATCGCAGCTGTTATTTTGCCGATCCGTAAAGTGTAGAACTCTCATTCTTGTAGTATTCAGACCAATTGCTTCATAAATTTCGTGAATTATAAAATAGTTTATTTGTGTATTCTTCCAGAAAAATACAGTTCTTGTGTGCATTCTGCACATTAGGGCACCGATTTCGCCAAGTCTCTTTTCCGTGTCAATTGAAATCGCCAAAACCGCAGTATTTGTAATTGCAGCTGCCATTTTGTTTGTTTAGAAAGTGACTTGGCGAAATACGCAAAGGAAAAAATCTCCAAATATAAAAAAAAGTGTAACCCTAATGTGTTCCTGTATTTATAGTATTCTTTCCAATTGCTTCGTAGATTTCTTGGGTTATTGAACATTGGTAAACTCCCATGCGTATTCGTCGCAAAGTATGAAATTCGTGAAAGGATTTCAGTTATTTTATTTTATCGGTTCTTACTTTCATCCAAATTTTCTTTAAACTGTGTGTAATGTACTAATGTTACTTCTTCGTACTGGATCTACAAATAACTGCTTCTATGTATTATAGAATATATAAAAAATAAAAATTGTTGTAACTAAAAAAAAAAAAAGAATTATTCCAAAGAATAAAGAATTATCCCAAAAAGAAAATATAGGTAAACAACAGTACAATTTTACATATATTTTTTTACTAAAATTGCTCATTTTTAATAAACTGGTATCTATTAGATCTATTGCAAAATTTTTAATAGAAAAATATTATAGGACTATACCTTAAACAGAAATAAAATTAAAAAATGCAGATAAATTTACACAAATTCTTTGCTTAGGATAAACTAGATAAAAATAAATTAAACTAACATAACATATAATAAGAGAAGGAACTGTATTACTTTTACGCTTACTTTTTTAAGTACAAAATTTCAGTAATATAAATCTTATCAAATGTCATTTTTTAATCTCTCGCTGCAAATATTTTTGGAACAACTCCAATGATAAGTTTTTATCAAATTATCTAAAAGTTATTTTTTGTTCCAAAATTAGTTTCATAATTACAACCAATTGTTCTGATCCCGAACAACAACTTCTACTTGTTCTTGTCTAATCTTTTTCGATTCCTTCTTTGTACTATTTTTAAACAAGAAACTGTACTCACAAGATTCTCAATTTCTTCTCTTAAAGTAATAACGAAAAGAACTAAAAAAAATAAATGGTTAGAAACAAAGACCCAAAAAGCAATAAATCACTGTCAGTTACTTAGATTTCTGTCAAAAAAAAAAAATTGCACTAGAGAATGCACCTGGAGCTAGGCCTGTTCAAACGTTTTTTTTACCCAAGAAAGCAAATATGGGTAGTTGAGTGCTTTTTTGCCAAAAAGCCCTCAAAGCAAATAAGAGCTATCTTAAAAGCTACGCATTCATTAAGAGTTTTTCTGATAGAATGAATAATAAAAGTCCCGTAAAAGTGATGTCTCCAAGGAATAAAACATGAGAGAGGAATATTTTTGAAACATTTTTACTTGATCAAACTTCATGATCTCCAATTATCCTTGTAAAATACCACAAAAGTTGCCGAAATTTTTAAAAGGAACTATTATATATATATATATATATATATATATATATATATATATATATATAATGAAATCCTTTTAGTGTTAGCATTAATATATTTTTAAGTATTGACTGTAATGCAAAAATAAGACAGATTTCAATGTATTCCAAAGTAAAATAAAAATATTACAGATGGGAGTACATTAAGAAAATGATTTGTCTCATAAAGTATCATACATATGATACTTTATGAGATACTACAGTAAAAGATTATACAATCTCTCTATATATTTCTTTTCTTATGTATAGAAAATAAAATAAAAATACGTATTGCAGTTTTATTATTTTAAAATCCTGACATTTTGACAGCAAAATTGTTTTCACTGAATCCAACTTTTTTTATCTGGTGTGTTGCCACAACACATTTCTTATTAGTTATAATTTAATTAAATTGAAACTATAGTTTTTCATAAAGAAATTTGGCTTTTGAAGTATAATACACTGTTCAAAATTAAGAAAACGTTCATATTTTATCTAATTTCATGAAAAATACTGAATGGAATGTAAATTTACTGCTTCGAAATAAAGATGTAAATCTTGTATGTCGAATATGCAAGCGTATACTTGTCTGGAGACGGAGCTAGTAGAAGAATAAGCTTTACAAGCGCACGTGACAAAATCTTCGGAAGGCTTGAAGTGGGCTAGTCTCTAGTCCAGATTTGTAGAGACTCCAATGTAACATCCAGCGTCGTGTCCAACTGTTTCAGATCGTGTCCAGCCAGATCCTTTGTGAAAAAGCCTGGGCAAGATCGTCCAAGAGCGACGATGGCCAAAGATGATCGTTATTTGTCGATTATAGCGAGGGATAACAGAAATGCTACAATTTCTCAGCACTTTTGTGCGACCCAGGAAAGCGAGTTTCAAGGGTTATTGTTTCCTGAAGACTTCATGTGATAGGGCTGTTTGCATCCTTCTCACTTATGGAAATAGGAGATTATAGAAAATGGAACAATGATCAATGAGTGACCGTTCTCTTTTCTGATGAGTTTCTGTTCAACCTAACCACTGATTCTCAATGTACTTTTATATGGAGAGATACAGGGATTCCAATGTTCAAAAAATGGACCTTTATGGCAGTGGAGATTTGATGGTCTGGGTTATTTGTTTTAGAATTAATTTTTGTCTTTTAAAAATTTAATAAAAAGTTATGAAGATTTTATTCCTGAAAGAATGATATAAAATGAATTTATTTTCTATTACAATAAGTGGCAACACGATTGCTTGCATTATTTATCAATAACCGATAAATCACTATATGAGATCTTTCGGGAAATAATGATTAAAAAAATAACAGAAATCTATCTTTTCATTTCCATCTGTAAATCAGAAATTTTTTTCTGAAAATAGAATTAAAATTAATATTCGTCGAAATTAAAATTCTTAATATTTTTTTGGAATACTGAATTTTAGAATTCAACCCCTAATTTATTCAACTAAAATAATAATATAATAATAATAATAATAATAAAACCACATTCCAAGGACTTTTCATCTGTAGTTGTTATTATATTATTTCGCTGTTTAATACTAAATTTTCACAACTATATATTAAAGAATATTTATTTTTTAAAAACACGCGCCGTTCTTAAATAATATTATTCTGAGTGTACATTTTTCTACTGCTGCCATTCGCAGTCTACCTAAAGTTGCAGAAAACAAAGGTTATATATTTGCAAAGGTTATACATCCACTCAGAGATAGTGGACAGCGGATTTTGATCACAGCAATTTACATTTCCTCAAATCAGAACATTCTAAATATCAAATTCATATACAGCCAGATACTACCATATGCATATATCAGCAAGAGCTGGATCAAATTCTCATTATCCTAAATGGAAGATTTTAAAGTAAATTTTAAATGACAAAAACTATTGATTCAGTTTTTGGAGGAGATATTATTATTGAAAATGAACAATTCACCACTTCAGCCTACTACAAGCCATGAACAATAATCTATGCAGTTTTCTCACGTTACATAGAAAGACTAGAGTCAAGGGTTTTCATTTCATACTTCTGCTATCACAAGCCGATTATTTCTTTTCGGTTCATAGAAGATAATGATTATATACTTCATACTGCAATACAAAATTTTCTAATAAATTGCATGTTTTGTTGTTTGTTGTATATTATTGTGTACATCATAAAATTTCGCTCTGCATCTCCATATATATCCACCAGATGTATCTTTCATAACAGTTAGAACCATAACATTTACCAGTAGAACACACGACAGTACTAGAAATTAAACTTTCAGACATACTACCATTAAATAATTTTCAACATACCTTTCATTTCAAATACCTGTTGTAGCAACCTTCATTCAATTTTAAGAAATGCCTGGAATCTTTGTTCCTGACTTAACATTATTAATAACAGACATCGTTAATCGTAAGACGTCAGCCCACAAGGAAATAAAACAATCACAACTGCATGAACTGGTAACGAGTGAAATGAATAGTTATTAAAATTAAAGGTTTCTAATTCTTCTAAAACATTCCAGTAATTGAATTAAACCTCTTAATTAATCATGGCCAATCAAAACTACATAATTAAATTTTGCCAATCAAGCATTAGGAGATATCTTGATTACCACATTTGGCGAATTTCGCCCACTTGGCAGCCAAAATAAGACGCCAAATCCCAAAGGCCCCTATTTTGCGATTTGGCTATTTTTCCTTCTCCACCAAAAGCAATATGAAATTTAAATTCTGTCGTGCATAATTTTCACACACAATTTTTTTAAGGTTTAAATTTTTTGCACTTTCGATATTAAGACATAATGCGATATATATTAAATATGATACCAAGCCAAATTGCCATTTAGTAAAAAAATAAGCATATGAATTAAAAATATTTAATTCACTGTTTCTGCAGTAAAATAACGGAGTACTGAATGTTTACAAAAACCTTAATGACTTTTCCTACGGATAAAAAAATTATTTTACAATAAAAAGTAATTTTACCTTACTCCTGACTTCTATTTAAAAAAAAAAAATATTTTTAATGCTGATAACCTTTTTTGCTGGTCAATGAGATTTTAATGACATTGAATTTATTTTTACTACATTTGGAATCAGTAGTGGGAACGTGTAAAAATGAATGAGTAAAATAAAATAAAAATAAAATGAATGGGTTTCTAAAATAAGTGGAAATTTCTTCAGTTTTCAAATTCTGATTTACAGCTATTATTTTAATATTCGAATAGATTTACAGCTATTTTGATGAATTAATTCCACTAGATTTTCTAAAAAGTATTTAAATATATTAATCATCATCATCATATTTGTCTCGACAGCCTTTAGTGCAGATTTCGAAACATGAAATTTCTTTTTCTTTTTATGGAGTAGATTTGTTAACCCTACGTCCAACCCCCAGGTTTGTCTCTCTACTGTCATATTAGACCGGGAGCGGTTTAAAACGGATTCCGAACCACTACAAACATCTATGGAATCGTCGGTACTTGAACCTAAAATCTGTGGTACCGAATCTAAATATATTATAATCATAATATATAATAAATTCTTATATAATAATAAAAATATGATGCACGATTTCAGTAATTAAAAAAAAATAGAAAATATTTGTAAAAAATAATTTCTTAAAATTTAAATTTAAAAAATAGCAATTTAAAAGACTTTATTTCAAAATATTTTTTTATTGTTTAACTACAATATAGTTTAAATTTTTGGAAGGGTACAATAAGCCAATAGTCATGGGTACAATACTTTAAAATGCTGTAAGCATACGTTCAACATATGTTTAAGGCAGATAAAAAAAATTTCTATAGAAATCGTATCTCTTCAGTAAACAATACACTTTATATGGAATTATGCTTTTTTTTTAATGTATTTTAAATTTATTTTAAGATTGGGTGCACAGACAGGAGGCTATTTTACTTAAAAATGTTTTAGAGAAAGATTTCCATCTTATTTTTTATTATATTATATTATATATATATTATTGCTATAAATATTTATGTAAAAAAAGATTTCTAAACAATTTTTAAAAAATATCCAATTTATTTCGATTGTATACAACATCAAGATTTAACAATTGAATTAGATATTTAGAATTAAATTTCAGGCCTTTCGCAAATTCTGCAAATTCTGCAAGTTGATAACAATATTTGTCGATTTGAATTCAATAGAAAATTAAATGAATTGTTATTATTAGTTTTCCCCTACACCAGTATCTTTTTATAAAAAGTTTTACGCAATTTATTATTGTTAAAGTAACTTAATGCTGTTTACAGTGTTAATAAAATTTTATTATGTGTCCTTTATTATATGATAAGGAATCGTTATGTTTTAAACTTTTTAATTTGAATAGTTAATTGGAAAATTTGATTGCTTATAAATAAATGACAGTCTTTTTTTTTAAATTTGGGTTCATTAAATTTTGAAAATAATAACTCTGAGCGTAATTATATAATGAAATTGTATTTATAATTTTATTGGTTAAAATTAAACATTTATTGTTTTGTGTTATCCTTTTTCTATGCTATTGTAAACAGGACTTCCGCATAAAAAAACCCATTAAACAAAGTGTTTTGTATTTTTTCGGTGCTCTATTTTCAGCTATTACCATAATTAAGGAACTGTTCATTCATATTCATTCACTTTAGTAACTTTTTTATTTGACAATAAATTTATTATTTACTATTTTCTTTTCATATTATGTAAAATAATTTCAAAAATAATAATATAACAGAATATAAAAAAATTAAAACAAATACAAATTTAAAGCTAAATTTTATTACTAATGAAACGTAGCTTCTATATTAATAACGCGTTTCATGTTTTTAATGTATAATACATTAAACATGTTTTTTTTATAATATTTACTTAATAATGTGACGTTTGTTTTTAGTCCATATTACATTAAAAAATAAAAATGAAACTATTTGTATGCGATTTTATTACAAGTAATAAAATTGCAACATTCTTTTTATTACACAGTTAATATTTAACTTTTTGTAATACTTAATAAAATCATTTAACAATACGATAGTTGTTATTATTAAATAATTTTACTTAAATATTATAAATAGCCAATTTGCAAAATAGGGGCCGTTGGGATTTGGTGACCTTTTTGTAGCGCCAACTAAGTGATAAGTCGCCAAATGTGATTACCCTGGTTTCATGTATTATATACAATTTACTTTACTACAGTTGCAATCTGTTTCTTGTTGGACTTCGGCCAAAAAGATTTTTTTATGCCAAATTCCAACGGCCCCTATTCTGCCATTTTACCTCATAAATAATTATAAATAAATTATTGTTAAAACGTATTTGCATATAATTATTTTTTTATTTTGTATTATCTTTGTTTTCTATGATTTTGATGGACAAAATATTATAATTAATTAAAATCAAATGCATTGGACAGTTATACGTTGTTATAATTTTAAATAATACTTAATAATTATGTGTTTGTTCCTTACAAAAACAAGTAATATAAAAAAAAAAATTAAAAAGAATACTAAAAAGTCAATTCCTACTTTTTTTTCACTCTATTGCAGAAAATCCTTTATAAATAATTTTCATTCATTTTTTTAAGGTTATCTGGCGCCATCTATTGGTAGATATATGCAACTTAAATCTAAAAAAAACTAAAATTAATTAATTAAATTTAATTAATGAATTAATCTTTGAAAAAACTGTAATAACATCCAGTATCATCCACAACAAGTTAAAAAAAACTGTATTTGAACTTGAGTTGAGGATTAAAAAGTATTTCATTAACGATTGAAAATTTGAACAAGATATATATAGGGAGAGTGTCAGCTAATAGAAGGAATTGAAAAAAAATGAGCCAGATATCCAATATTTAAATTAACAGCATCAGCCTCGGGTACCTCAATAATAATTTAATTAATTAAATATAACTTCATGCTTGCAGGCATGCAAAGTATAAATAAAATATAAGATTGAACTACAGTAAGTTTTATAAATATTTATTCTGTCAAACTTAGTGAAAGTCCGACGTAAAATATTTGGTAAGAAATTATTATTATATGCTTTAACTTGTTGTAACTCTGCTTTATAAGTTTTATAAAGAAAAGTTGTTTCCCTACTTAATAAATCACCACAACTGCGGAACCCGTGGGTGGTAAGAGAATTTTATTACTAACAGAGATACAAAAGTGGGCGGTAGGTATAAAAAAGTATAAAGTAGTTGACTACCCCTGAGTTAGACTAACTATATGATTAATATTTAAAGGTTCATATATTTTACTTAATAAAATATATGAGCCATAAAAGTCATAAAACTAAGTATATGATGAAAGGATTATTATATATGAATTGTTAAATTATATAATAAACATACTTTATACAGTATAGTTTATTTAATATATTTTTCAAATATTTCAAACATAAAAAAATTAATATTTTTAAGCCCAAATAAGTTTCATAAAGTTTCCCGTATATGATTGACCTCACATCAAATTTGTCTGCTTTACATTAATTTTTGCTAATAATTAAGAAATTATTTTTCGGAACGAACTTGCAACATTAAATAAAATCATTTACTTTCAATTTTTATGTAATATTTATGTATATAATTAGATTATATCAGGACCTGATGGTTGAGTGACTAGCACTCTGGCGCTTGGTGCCACAAGTTTCGGGTTCGAGTCCCGGTCGTTTGTAGTGGTTCGGATTTCAGCTTAAGCCGTAGGTCCCAGTCTAATATGACAGTTGAGCGTAGGGCTGACATTTCTACCCGTAAAAAGAAAACATATCCTGTCTCAAAATTTGCCAGTAGGCAGACGGGTTTGGCCCACCATGCGGCAATGAAGAAGAATAGTTTTTATTTAACATAAAAACTATTGATAAGGTAATATTTTTTTAAAAACACTTGTCTGATGTTTTTATAAATTTTTTCAATATCAATGTAATCAGAATAACAGTATATTGCTTACATACCAAAATCAAGGCATTTTTTTTTTGTCAAAACGAATCATAAATAATGAATAATTAAATATCATTTCCAAGTCAGAAAGATGGAGTGAAATCTTTTGATGTTCTACAGAAAATTTGTTTAATAAATGCGCTGAAAAATTCTGTATAACTTGAAATTATAATAAGTTGATTAAATGAGGAGTAAAATTTTTAACTCTTAAAGAAATCATGCATATCAACGAAATTTATTGTAATCATTTTAAACAACAATAATAATAAATCCACATTTTGCATTCTTTTCAATCAGTTTTCACAAATTCCAAAGATCGAAGTAGACAAAACTTAAAATTGTATTTACTAAATTGATTAAATGAGGAATAAAAACTTTAATTTTTAAAGAAAGCATACATAGCATACGAAATTCATTGTAATCATTTTAAATAATAATAATAAATATACATTTTGTATTTTTTTTCATTCAATTTTCCCAAATTCCAAAGATCGAAATCAACAAAATTTGAATTTATACTTATTAATTTGATTAAATGGGAATAAAAATTTGAATTCTTAAAGAAAGCATACATAGCAACGAATTTCATTGCAATCATTTTAAATAATAATAATAATAAATCCATATTTTGCATTTTTTTCATTCATTTTTCACAAATTCCAAAGATCGAAATAGACAAAACTTAAAATTGTATTTACTAGATTGATTAAATGAGGAATAAAAACTTTAATTTTTAAAGAAAGCATACATAGCATACGAAATTCATTGTAATCATTTTAAATAATAATAATAAATCTACATTTTGTATTTTTTTTCATTCAATTTTCCCAAATTCCAAAGATCGAAATCAACAAAATTTGAATTTATACTTATTAATTTGATTAAATGGGAATAAAAATTTGAATTTTTAAAGAAAGCATACATAGCAACGAATTTCATTGCAATCATTTTAAATAATAATAATAATAAATCCATATTTTGCATTTTTTTTTCATTCATTTTTCACAAATTCCAAAGATCGAAATAGACAAAACTTAAAATTGTATTTACTAAATTGATTAAATGAGGAATAAAAACTTTAATTTTTAAAGAAAGCATACATAGCATACGAAATTCATTGTAATCATTTTAAATAATAATAAAAATATACATTTTGTATTTTTTTCATTCAATTTTCCCAAATTCCAAAGATCGAAATCAACAAAATTTGAATTTATACTTATTAATTTGATTAAATGAGGAATAAAAATTTGAATTCTTAAAGAAAGCATACATAGCAACGAATTTCATTGCAATCATTTTAAATAATAATAATAATAAATCCATATTTTGCATTTTTTTTTTCATTCATTTTTCACAAATTCCAAAGATCGAAATAGACAAAACTTAAAATTGTATTTACTAAATTGATTAAATGAGGAATAAAAACTTTAATTTTTAAAGAAAGCATACATAGCATACGAAATTCATTGTAATCATTTTAAATAATAATAATAAATATACATTTTGTATTTTTTTCATTCAATTTTCCCAAATTCCAAAGATCGAAATCAACAAAATTTGAATTCATACTTATTAATTTGATTAAATGGGGAATAAAAATTTGAATTCTTAAAGAAAGCATACATACCAATGAATTTCATTGCAATAATTTTAAATAATAATAATAATAATAAATCCATATTTTGTATTTTTTTTTCATTCATTTTTCACAAATTCCAAAGATCGAAACAGACAATAAAAGAAAATACAAAATGGCAGAAAAAATATTTATCGGTTTCTTTTAAAATGTTGCCAAATTTAAATTAGAAATGTTTCTTTTAGAGTTTAATTGCCTCTGTGCTGAAAGAATAGTTTAACAGGTCATCGACTTTTTCCTTGATTCGTTCTGAAAAGTTTATCTTCTTTTCAAGAAAGATACTTAAAATATTCTTTCCATTGATAGCAAAATATTTTTTTTTTTTCGGTTTCCGAATCTTTTTTGGAATTTTGGATTGCCTTTAGTTTTTATTCGTTTTCTTTGAATTCAGTTTTTAGTTATAGCCATTTTGTTCGTACTATTCCAAATGCAGTACATAAGAACTGACAGTGATAAATGTGTACTTTTCACGCTTTTGTGAACTGGCAACTCTCATTTCGCATTTAAATTTCTTTTTTTCATTTCTCTATTTAAAAAAAAAGAAAAACTCGCCTTTCTACTATTTCGTTGATCTTTTAGCAACAAAGCGGCAGCCATTTTGGAAATGCGGAATGGAAATGAAAGGAAATAAAAAAGGGGAATTAATTTATATGAAAGCATTTTTTTTTTTTTAAAAGCCTATATTTTTTTTATGAATGAAAATTTATTTGAATATTTGATTAGAGTTTTCTGGTATTTTTTCTTTTTAACAAATCGATCAAAATGGAGTCATGGAGTCTTTTCTGTTTAGTAGATTGCAATAACTTAAAATGCAAAAATTATGATTAGTATTTGATTTTCATAACACAATTCGAATCATAAACGTTAGAATTTTTAAAAATTTGAAAATTTTTTAATATTTTAAAACGTGAAGCAATTGTTGATTAATTGAAACAAACTATTTAAAAAATAATACATGAAATTTGCATTTCAATCAAATATGTTATTTTTACCACTGTTCTGTTCTTTTCTAATCAATTTAAGATACTATATAGAATCAATATTACTTTATATTTTATCTTTAAAAAGAGTTGTAAACGCTATAATAATAATTAATTTCTATGCTGTACTGTTGTATATATATATAGTCGTAAAAAATATTATATGGAACTGAGCCATCAAAAATATTTGCTTCTAATTTAATGAACATTTGTCCTTTCATTTTTAAAATTAGCATTGTCCCTGATTTGAAATTTGTGTTAATGTTAAAAAGTGAATGTAAATTAATTTAATGTAAATTAAGAATGTTAAAAAGTCAATGTAAATTAAGAATGTTAAAAAGTGTCTCGCATCTGGTTTTTTTTCTCGTATGATACATATTATTCTGAACTATCATTCACTGAATATTCATCAGGAAAGGCATTATTTCTTCACCTCTTATTGCCTTTCCCAAAGGCTTCAGGTTCAAATCCTGGCGGTGGCATTTATGTTTGTTAGAGGTTCGGAATCCGCTTTAAGTTGTTGGTCCTGGTCTAATTAGCCTAAAGTGTGCAAAAAATGACAAACTAAATCAAATTTTCTCTTTTGAATGCTCACTGTGGTACACTCTGGTGATGTTGAATCTGTTATAATTATACTTTATCATATGGAAATGAAGTCTTAAGTACACTGTGTTCATGACAGACACACTTATACTACTTAAGAATTCCCATTTTGAAAAGGCATATATATAATAGTTTTATGAAGCCATATTCAAATAAGAACAAATATGAAATCATACATTTTTGTTTCTTTTAAAATATAGTAATTAACAAGGTTTTTTTAACTTATTAAATATTATTGTTAATACTTTTTTAAGCAACATCACTATATATTATATCCTTTAATTATGAAGTTGAAGTTTAAATTTATATGATATAATGACAAACACAATATGTAAGTTGTAGAATTGTTTCAAAATTGCAAAAATTTTTATAAATACAATAATATCATGCTAATGCAATTTAATATTCCAGTAATTTTTTTTTCTAAAAAAGTAAAACTTTATAGCCTAGTCTTCCGAACTCTGTTTTCGATGTTAAATGTCATAGTAGTTATTTTGTTTCATTTAGTTTATTTCCTAGGAACAGTTTGATGTAAAAATCAAATTAATCTGGAAATAATAACATTTTATTAATTTTCGGCTAAAATAACAAACATACTAAAATTTAAGTTTTAATTTACTTATGTTAAGTTATAATATTCAAATTTTGACCTAAACGTTTTGTCCCTAAATTCGTGAACTAGATCCATTATAACAATTTATGAAGGAAGATATATATGCATACAAAACTGTGCCTTTATTTTATTATTTTTTTTTTTGCAATTTTTCTGCCCTCAATCATTCTGAACACTTATAATACTACAAGCACTCTGTGATACCGTCAATTCAAAATCACTGTCGAATCTTCGAAACCATTAAATTCGGAAACTTCTGATGTGCATCATCCGTGACTATCCTTTATGCAGATTGCTGCAGATCTCTTGTGCTATTTTTAATGTATCACCGCGTACCTGCGAGGTAACGTATTGTGTGATTGCTAGATTGCTTTTTTTTATTCGCTGAAGTACGTCATTAAATTTCAAAAAATACAGATAAAAGATGGGGATGGATCTTTTTCTGCAATCAGATCGACAATCTACTGACTGGATCTGAGTCTTTTTTGACCCGAGGCTAGTCACTTAAACGTGCAATAAAGTTTATCTATTTGAACGTCTGAGATATTTCACGAAAATGATTTTTAGGGGCTTGTGGTTTGTAGTCGTATGTTTGTTCACGGAATTGGTTTGGAATTGAGGAATATTTTTCAATTCCTACTATTAGCTCACACTTTCACTCTATATATATCTTGTTCAAATTTCCAATCGTTAACAAAATACTCTTTATTCTTCCACTCAAGTTCAAATACATTGTTTTGAACTTGTCGTGGATGACACTGGATGTTAATACATTTTTTTTCAATTATTAATTCATTCATTAAATTTAATTAATTAATTTTAGTTTCTTTTCGATTTAAGTTGCATGTATCAAATAATAGATGGCGCCAGATGTAAATGGAAAATTTCAACTTTATTTGTAAAGGACTTTTCTGCAATATAGTGAAAAAAAAGTAGGAATTGACTTTACAAATTTTTTTTATGTTACATGTATTTAATCATTTTTAAATTTTTTAGCTTTAATATTTGTATTCCTTTCGGGTTCGAGTACCGGCGGTGTTATGGATGTTTGTAGTGGTTCGGAATCCCCTTTAAAACCGTAGGTCCCGGTCTAACACGATCGTAGAGAGTTGCGGGGGTATTGTTACTCCGTGTCCGTAGCTTATCTGCAAGCTACACACCCCTCCTGGGTAGTGCTAAGTGAGGAATGTCTTTGCAGCGCTTGCCTTAAGACATCCAAAATAACTGTCTAAGTGTATGCCAGCTGCATTAGATAAAAGAAATAATATTTTTATTCCTGTAAAATATAGGTAATTTTAATTTATACTACGGAATCTATTTTCTGAATATCACTCATTTGAGTGGTTTGTCGCTCTACGGTCATCTTGTGCATACATTAGGCTAAACAGACTGGGACCTACAGTTTAAAGTGGATTCCGAACCAGTACAAACTTCCATGGCATCTCCGTGACTCGAACCATGTAGTACCGAGCGCCAGAGCGCTAGCCTCTCTGCCATCCATGCCCTGTATATCACTTATTTGAGTGATTAATTATCATTTGACAATGACTATACCATAAATGTACAATTTGATATATTGTATATATGGATAAATCAAAATGCATGTTTTACAAAAGAAAATCAGTTACTAGACTCACAAGATTGAAGATGAAGCACCAGAAAAATATGAAAATTTCTGCTGGTGGCGTTAAAAAATACCGAAAATGTAGCAACTGCCCTGATTGATGTCGAGCTTACTCCTCATCATGTCTTTGATTGCCCATCTACTGCAGCCGCCACGCATTGTCCGGACCCTCCCTCGGATTTATACTCCGAGCTGCCAATCAACATAGCTAATATTGATACCACGATATTTGATTTTTTTGTACTGTAGTTATAGTGCAGTGCTCTTGTACTATAATTATAGTGCAGTGAACTTGTATTGTAATTATTGTGCAGTGCTTTTGTACTGTAATTATAGTGTAGCTCTCTTACTAATTCGATATTCAGTTATCGCAATCGTTTCATCGACAGCTTAATTTCCATGTAAAAGCTAATTTCTCTACCTTACATTTATCTTTTGTTTTGTTTCATTTTTTGTTATTGATAATTCTTTATAAAAATGGAATTGGTTTTTAATTTATTCAATGATGTCCTATATTTTAATTTGTGTACAAATGATATTGATTACCTGAATACAAATAAGGGGCCTGATGGCCAAGTGACTAGCGCTCTAGCGCTACTGCCACTGGTTTCGGGTTCAAGTCTGGCAATGCCATGAATTTTTATAGTGGTTCGGAATCCACTTTAAACCATAGGTCCCGGTCTAATATGACTGTAGGGCTGACAACTCTATCCCGTAAAAAGAAAACATCTCCTGTCTCCAAATGTGTCAGTAGGCAGACGCGCTTTGGCCCACCATGGGGCTGTTGCGCCAATGAAGAAGAAGTACTGATAATATTTATCGTAAAGGATATTCAAGGAATAAAATTTGACGTAATAGCTGCTTGGGTACTATTATTGGCTTCATAATGAATTTTAGCGAAGTAGCGTTTTACAACGACACCGAACTTCCGCAAAAATTTTGTTTGTTTAGTTGGCGACTTGGCCTCCTAGTGATGGATTTTGGCGTAATTTTCGTTTTATCGCGAAAACAAACTACGACATTCATTACTATGTTTATTTGGCGGCTTGGCGTCTAGCGATGCATTTGACACAAAGAATAAAATATAAATAAATCTTCTTTTGAATTGATAATCTCATATGCTGGCTTCAGATACAAATTATGCCTTCCGGGAAGACTGGTAGACTTAAATAAAAAAATTTCCTACTGTTAAAAAGATTATAATATTCAAAATATTTCACAAATTTTTGTGATAAATCTCAAACTTTATTTAAAATGAAAACAAAATGCAGATTTTATTGAAGAATTAGTTTTTAGATTTCAACAGCGATATAAATTGAATAAAATTATGCATGTTACATTAACCAAGTATTTTTAATTAATCTTATTTTATTCCTATTAATTATATTGGTTTCAATTCGTTACTGTTTAATTTATTTATAAATATATTTTCCTAACATATAATTTATTTTATTTTCTAGCATTTTAGACGCAAATAATTTACACTTATATTTATTAAATATTAAATATGATTTGTTTGTGCAAATTGAATCAATATTCTACTAGAATTCAACAATAATTTGAAATTTCATAGTGGATTGTTAAATTGTTTTTGTAATTCTTTTGATTAAATGTGAGTATAAGGCCTGGTGTCGATGTTGATTTCTTGATATTCACTTATAATATTAGAACACAAATAATTTTTTGTAGCGTTTTAGTATTTAATTTCTTTTTTGAATAAATGTGTATTTTAAAAGTTCATTTTTATTTAATGTAGAATAAATGAATTGAGATAAAAAAACAGAAAAATGGGGATTCTACAAGTATTTGGTTTAGTCTTTGGTACCACAGGCTTCAGGTTCGAATTCTGGCGGTGATATGGATGCTTGTTAATGGTTCAGAATCAACGTTAAACAGTAGGTCCTGGTCTAATTAGCCTAAAAGTATGCAAACAAATAACCGTAGAGCGACAAATCAAACATTTGTGCCAAATTAGCTACTGTAAATTAACATGACAATAATTTAATTATAGTACGTTAATTTCATCAAAACTAACCTGAAAAAACTGTTAATGCTCGTTATGCATATATATATATATACAATAGTATAAGTCATATAACGAAATCTCAAGTGACTTCTGTGTAAAAAAGGAAGAAATCAAATAATATCAATATAATCAACGGCAATATAAGAAACTGCAATCTTCATTTTGCTGCGTTCAACCTGCATCTTCAAACTGCACATGGTCTGTTGACCAATTGGCTAGAACTCTGGTCTTTGGTACCACAGGTTTCAGGTGCGAATGCTGGTTGTGGCATGGTTTGTTAGTGGTTCCCCGTTAAACTGTAGTAAGCCCAAAGAGTGCACAAAATGACCATAGAGTGACAAAGCAAACCAAACCAATCAAACTGCACCTTATATGTTAGCTTATAAGGTACAATTTCTTAAGGTTATTAGCACCTTATAAAGGCTGCTTCCCACTGAGGCGAGAGGCGTTAAGATTCACGCGGCAGGCGAGAAAATTTTTTCGACCCCTTCATCGCGAAACGTCAGAAATAGCATCACACCTAGTGAAGTTCCGCTTCGAGTTGAAAGTGGGTCAACTCGAAGCGGTGCATTTCAAACCGGTTTCAGGCGAACGTGGTGAGGCTAGTGATTGGTCAAATCTTGTAGCTTAAATCTTCTCGCCTCGCTGAGAACGAGCCTTAAAATGGCTGTAGAGCGACAAACCAAACCGAACCAAATCTATACTATGTAACATTTATTTGCACCTCACAAAAAAACTTCCAATGTATTTAGTTTAAAAAATTATGAAAACATTATTAACTTTCAAAATCAACCTTCATCTTTCTGATAATTAAAAATTGTTCTTTTTAAAATCGATTCAACCCTTTTAATAACAACGAGGAATGGCAATTCGAATGCTAACTCAACATTAATGTTAGAGAAAACTCAAATATGACTACGATAATTGCTCATCTCCAAACCTAGTGCAACTCCCCTCTCATTATGGCTGCAAGTCAAATTAGTCCTCCTAATTTGCCAGAAAGATCGCCAAATTTCCATGGCAGCACACCCCTACCTGGGCAAATATTCGTCCAGAGCCAATATTTATTCAGGAGCGACTCTAATGTAGCCAGCTCCATAATGAGTTGGCGCCACGTACTTTAATGAAAATGCATCAAAGAGGGGATGATGTGTTGGTTCTGAGTAGATGCCTCAGTTTTATCTCTCTTGTTTCGCCAGTTTGAGATAAAAATTAAAAAGAATTGGCTAAGAGTTTTTTGTTGTGTTTAAAGAAAGGATGTCTTTTGAATTTTTTTGATTGCATGCTCTAAGTAAATAGGAGTGAATAATGATATTTTCTAGAATTTATAATAATACTGGCAAAAAAATCTATATTCATTTCAATTATATTAGGACACGAATAATTTTTTGTAATTTTTCAGTATTTAATTTCTTTTCTGAATAAATGTGTATTTTAAAAGCTCATTTTTATAGAATGGAACATAGAAAAAAAAAATGGAATAGAAATAGAAAAACGGGGATCCTACTAGTATTTCAATTCTTTGTATTAAATAAATAATTTTTAATTGAATATTGTTAAATAAGCAATTTATTAAATTTTCCTGTTTGTTATACCCAAAATGTTGATACAAATTTAGCCTTTTTTTTTAACAATATGGTAAAATTACAAAAGCAAATACATGTAATTTTACATTATATATATATATATATATATATATATATATATATATATATATATATATATATATAAATATCTATATATAAATACATATATATATATATATATATACATGGTCACATGGTATATAAGTATATGGTGGTCACATTAATGTGACCACCTGTCAAAAGCCAGAATATACACTCTAGTATATTCTGGCTTTAAGTGGAGTGTGGAATGCGGTATTAAGCGGTATTAAGTGGTATTTAAGTGGTATTAAGTGAAATTCTTTATATACACTCCACTGCAATGTGCTGCCACCTGCCTTTTGTGATTGGTTATTTCACACTGACCTCAAAAGTAGGTGGTGTTCACATTAATGTGACTGGACTGTGTATATATAATTTGCATAAAATAAGATTAAATGAATGTTTATTTTAAAGTTTAATTTACCATTTTTAAACAAATAGCGTGCAAAAATTTATAACATTATAGTGTGCAGGTTGGGCAACCATATTGTAACTGGGTGTAACTGGGTGAGGTTGGGTTGAGATACTTGAAGAACAGGTTGGAGAACTCACAGCCTTATTGACACACGCACAAACACCACGCCCCATGCAATTAGAGATACAATGTTTAACACATTTAAAGACAGATAATTATAGATTCGAGGAAGGATTCCACTTCTAAGCCGAAACCCCGATACTCAGATATGCGTCGGGTGAGCAAAATATACTTCCTCTCCGGGTGAAAGTCTGTAAACTAACTGACTATTGCTCCTGAACGCCCGCTGCAGGGGGCGCTCCTGCCATTCTTTGGGTCCTGTCATGGTTACAGCACACACACACACACACACATATATATATATATATATACACTGAAGTGACAAAAGTCATGGGATAGCAATATGCAAATTTTCAGATGGCAGTAGCATCGCGTAGAACAGGTATAAATGCGCAGTGCTTTCGCAGAGCTTTCATTTCTGTTCAAGTTATTCATGTGAAGAGGTTTTGACGTGATGATGACCGCACGACGGGAATTAACAGACTTTGAAAGCGGAATGTTAGTTGGAGCTGGGTCATGCCATTTCGGAAATCGTTAGGGAATTCAACATTCCCAGATCCACTGTGTCAAGAGTGTGCCGAGAGTATGAAATTTCAGGCATAACATCCCACCATGGACAGCGCAGTGGTCGACCGCCTGCACTTAACGACCGAGACCGGCGACGTCTGCAAAGAGTCGTAAATTCTAACAGACAAGCAACACTGCGTCAAATAACCGAAGAAATCAATGTGGGACGTACAAGGGACTTGTCTGTTAGAACTGTGCGGAGAAATTTGGCTTTCTTGGGCTATTCCAGCAGAAGACCGACTCGAGTGCCTTTACTGACAGAACGACATCGCTTGCAGCGACTCTCGTGGGCACGTGAGCATATCGGTTGGTCCCTAGATGAATGGAAAACCGTGGCCTGGTCCGATGAGTCACGATTTCAGTTGGTAAGAGCTGATGGTAGAGTTCGAGTGTGGCGCAGACCCCACGAAGCCATGGACCCAAACTGTCAGCAAGGCACTGTTCAAGCTGGTGGTGGCTCCGTAATGGTGTGGGCTGTTTTTTCATGGCATGGACTTGGTCCTCTGGTGCGACTGGACCGAACATTGACTGGAAATGCTTATGTTCTGCTACTTGGAGATCACTTGCAGCCATTCATGTACTTCATGTACCCAAACAACGATGGGATTTTTATGGATGACAATGCGCCATGTCACCGGGCCACAACTGTTCGCGATTGGTTTGAAGAACATTCTGGACAATTCCAACGAATGATCTGGCCACCTAGATCGCCCGACATGAATCCCATCGAGCATTTATGGGATATCATCGAGAGGTCTGTTCGTGCCCAAAATCCTGCACCATCAACGCTTTCACAATTATGGACGTCTATCGAGACAGCATGACTCAATATTCCTGCAGAAGGCTTCCAACGACTTGTTGAGTACATGCCACGTCGAGTTGCTGCACTTCGCCGGGCGAAAGGAGGGCCGTCACGATATTAAGAGGTATCCCATGACTTTTGTCACTTCAGTGTATATACATAATGAACATTAATAGTTTTTTCAGATTAGTGTTTGTGAAATCAGCGTTTTACTACAATTCAATTACTGACATGTTAGTTTCATCATCATCATTATTGGCGCAACAGCCCCATTATGGGCCAAGGCCGTCTACCTACTGCCAGGAGAGATATATGCTGTTTTTCTTACGCAGTAGGGTTGTCAGTTCTGCGCCCAATGCTCTACAGCAATATTAGACCAGTCATGGAAAGTGGATTCTGAACCACTACAAACATTCATGGCTCCGCCGGGACTCGAGCCCGAAAGCTGTGGTACCGAGTACCAGAGCGTAGTCACTCGGCCAGACGTGTTAGTTTACAGTAGCTAATTTGGCACAAACGTTTGGTTTGGTTTGTCGCTATGTGGTCATCTTTTAGCACATTTCTAGATCAATTTGACTTGAACCTTCAGTTTAACGTGGATTCATAACCACTAACAAACGTCCATACCACGGCCAGGATTCGAATCTGAAGGGCTTGGTACCAAAGACCAGAAAGCACAAACGTTATTCTGTACTGTATTGATATTAAATTTCACATTGCTTAAAATTTACATTTAATATTATTATAATATTATGCTTTTAAATATTTTAGCCACCTGAAACCTGTGGTACCAAAGGCCAGAGAGCTAGCCAATTGGGCATCAGGCTACCAGATAGAATAGAACGATTTCAATATCAGTGTTTAATTTTCTATATCATTTATTATCAAAGGTTTGAATGAATTATAAGAAAAACAGTTTCTACTATCTTTTAAAGATAACTTCAAAATATAATTAAAACTTTCAGAAAAAAAAATGTAAGAATTTTTTTTTGGATATGTTTTATTCAAATAGATTTGAATATTGAAATCACTGGCTCACCTCTCACGGTAATAACTATGATACCACGATTACAACCAGGTATTGCCCCTTTCTCAGTCACTATGATACTTTGATCACAATAATGTTTTGACACCTTTCTGACAGCAACTGTAATACAGCGGTAATATGTATATGACTCCTCGCTTATAGTCACTATAATACTTCGATGACAACAATGTTTTGAAGCATCTTTTACAGTAACTGTGATACAACGGTAATAACTATATATTGACTCTTCGCTCACGGTCACTATGATATTTCGATAGCAAAATGTTTTGAAGCATCTCTCACAGTTACTGTGATGCGATGGTAATAATTATGCATTGACTCCTCGCGCACAGTAATATGATGTAATGGTATAATTATGTATTGATATATTCTTATGTATACATAATGTATTGTATAAATTGAAATATAAATTTCTCTATGAAAGTAACTATGATTCCTAGATAACTGTCATGTATTGACTTCTTTATCATGGTAACAACTATGGTTACTATTCTCCAAAATTTGTCACATGATTAGCTGATAATGGGATGATCATTATAGCTTAAAAAATACAGATTTGAATACTAATGTCAATAGGGCCTGAATGGCCGAGTGGCTAGCGCTCTGCCGCTCGGTACCACAGGTTTCGGGTTCGAGTCCCGGCGGTGCCATGGATGTGTGTAGTGTTTCGGAATCCATTTTAAACCGTAGGTCCCGGTCTAATATGATAGTAGAGCGTTGCGGGGGCATTGTTACTCCGCGTCCGTGGCTTATCTTCAAGTTACACGTGCCCCCTGGGTAATGAAAAGTGAGTAATGTCTGCACAGCGCTTGCTTTAAGGCATCCATGATCAAGCTGTCTAAGTGTTTGCCAGCTGCATTAGAACAAAAAAAAAAATACTAATGTCAATTTTTTCAAAATTTTTTATTAATCTATGGAAATAACAATTTAAAGCGGTACAAATAATGTAGCATTATAAAGGAGCTGGTTGTCAACTATTCCTATAAGTTTATGTAAAACACATTTCTCCTGAAAGCCACAGAGAACTTGTAGTGCGTGGGAGGAAACATGATTACACGTATAACTTTTAAAAAAATTAAACATATAATTTTTGTATTCGGCAACAATTTTTTTTAATTTGAAGTAATATAAATTTTATTGTTTATTCTTGTTATCAAATCTTAAGAAAACTTATCATAAAACAAAAAAAACTATGTGAACTACAAAACTTTAAAGAAATTATAGTCATAAATCATTACTAATTTTGCATGCAAATTATCAATAATTTCTTCTTTCATCATTTGGCAAATCTACAAACCAAAATCAGAAAAAAGTAATCTTATCAAATACGTTGATCTAATTTACATTTTCCAAGCTAGTATGCATTCAAGAAACATTTCAGAAACCGACAACAACGTTTTGTATTCAAATTCTGGCAAAACCATGAATAATGGATCTAGCGCTGTCGAAAAATATCTCAAAGGAGTACAGAGATTTAAAAAATTCATTTTTTTTCTTTCTTTTTTTAATCTTCTGTTTTTAAAAGTCAGAGAATCGATTTTTTAAAGACAGTTTAATGAACATATATAATACAGTGATACTAAATTTCGGTGTTAATTTATTTTTCTCCGTAAAATTAGTTGATGAAAATTTTTTTTTAAATATGTATTAATAATATCTATTTTTCAACGGAAAGAGATAATAATATGTTTAAAAAAATGACAGGAAAAAAAAAATAATTGAAGAAAGAAGATTAATAAAAATGCAACGTTAACTTTTTCTTAAATGAGTGATAATCGTTACTTAATGGGTTTCAAATGAAGTTTAGATATTTTAAGGAATTTTCAGATAGAGTGTTAAAAAAAAATTTTTTTAATGTACTAATGGTTTTTACTGATTTAAAGCTAATAAAGAAGTTAGAAAATTAAATTAAAAAATTTTTAGGAAAGCTAAAAGAAAAGTTTAATTAGATTTATTTAGATTAGTGACATCTGTTTTATTAAACATTTTTTTTTTTATTTCAATCAAAGCTTTTAGAGAAATGGATAAATATTTTTTTAATGTACTGATGATCTTTACTAATTTAAAGCTAATAAAGAAGGTTAAAAAATTAAATTAAAAATTTTCAGAAAAGCTAAAAGAAAAAATTTAATCAGATTTATTTAGATTAGCGACGTTTATTTTATTAGACAATTTTTTTAAAATTTCAACCACAGTTTTTAGAGAAGTGAATAAATATTTTTTACTGTACTGATGATCTCTACTGATTTAAAGCTAATAAAGAAGGTTAGAAAATTAAATTAAAAAGATTTCAGGAAAGCTAAAACAAAAAAATTTAATTAGATTTATTTAGATTAGTGACATCTGTTTTATTAAACATTTATATTTACTTTAAACCCAGCTTTTAAAAAACTGAATAAATATTTTTTTAATGTACTGATGGTCTTTACTGATTTAAAGCTAATAAAGAAGGTTAGAAAATTAAATTAAAAATTTTTTAGGAAAGCTAAAAGAAAAGTTTAATTAGATTTATTTAGATTAGTGACATCTGTTTTATTAAACATTTTTTTTTTATTTCAATCAAAGCTTTTAGAGAAGTGAATAAATATTTTTTTTATAAATAGTTTTAGCATGTACCTTATTTGTGGTCCTTCTGTTCAAATGGTCAAAAGGATTGGCATTTGAAAACAACAATAATAATTTTTCGTACTCAAATATTATTTTTTTGTTAATAATCTTAACAATCTTATTTGTTATTTCGTTATTAAAATCAATGATAACATTAATATTTATGTTAACTAATATTATTGTTAAAATTTTTGACTGATATGTTATTATGACTGATGGCCAATTAGCTAGAGCTGTGGCCTTTGGAACCCCAGGCGTCAAGTTCGAATCCTGTGGTGGCATGGATGTTTGTTTATGGTTAAGAAGTCATGTTAAACTGTAGGTCCCGGTTCAATTAGTCCAGGGTGAGCAAAAAATCGCAATAGAGTGACAAACCAAATCAAATAATGTTTATTATTATTCATCATCATTGTTGCAACAGCCATATAGTGGGCTAAGGCTGTCTGCCTACTAGTAGATTTCGAGACAGGAAATATTTTTCTTTTTGCGGGTAGGTTTGTCAGCCCTACTCCCAACGTTGAACTATCATATTAGACTGCGACCTACGGTTTAAAGTGGATTCCGAACCAATACAAACATCCGCGTTACCTCTGGGATTTGAATTGTATATTGTTGAATTTATTATGAGTGTAATTATGGTTCCCTCCCACAAATATAATATACATTTTAATATACTTAATATAATATACTTAATATAATATACTTCTTTACTTCCACACTTTTGCCTCGGGAAAATTCCTACAAAAGAGCATTTTTTGTGTTTTCATTTTTGTAGGTATAGCACAGCACTATATCCCAACGATATACATCTATCACGTTGAATAAGTTACAATATCTTCAGTTTTAATGATATCACATCATTTTTACTTTAATTTTCAAGAATGAAAATAATTTTATTTTTCACTTACTTATTAATGAAATGCATTTTTAATTTTTCCTCGTCATTTATTTTTAAAGGAAAAACACATAAAAATTTTTAAAAAATACAAACTATTCCGAATATTTAATTTAATGTATCTTACATTATTTTTCTAGTTTAAAAATTTTGTTCTAAGTACGTTCGTCTTCATTCCTTTTATTAAAAAAAAAGAATGAGGAACTAGGCATAGATGTTACTGAACTTTGCTTTTTTACTTACCAAAGGTTATCCTCTTAACATGCTCTAATTATTTCGTAATGACAGTGGGAATAGTTAATGGAAAAGGGGTGTCTAAATGGAAACGGCGGTTGTTACTCAATTACTGTAACTATCCTTAACTATTCTTTCTTCGATCAGGAAATAGGTTTTAATCAAATCTTTTTTGAGATAACTATTTTAAATACCTTAAGCTCTCCCCTATAAGCATTCGAGGAACATCTAAGCCTTATTTTAAATTGCAAATGACTTTCAAGATATCTCGTATAAGGGGATGCCAAAAATAGCTTTAATCATCATTTTTCGCCGGGCCTTTCCTGTGAACAAAGGATGGTTTAATTTTATCCGAAATAAAAGAAGATCCTTTAATTAAAGTTTCATGCGTGTCGTAAGCATCCATACTTAATTGAGGTCAAATAAAATGGACAGCCTGACTAGGAATAATTTTATAAAATTTCGCCAGTGCTGCTCAGTAAAAATAAATTAAATACAGAGTTAAATTTTGTGTACTACTACACATAGAAATAGTTGTCGTCAAAGAGCATTTGTACACTTGATTTTTGTTGCTAAAGTTCATGCAAAGATCGCCAACGCTTGTAATTCTTAATTACCAATTTGCGTTAATTTGTATAGCTAGTTTCACTTCATTCTTGCTGTCCGTTACTAAACTGGAAATTTAAAAAGTGTCACCACAGTGACAAATTCGAGTTAATCACACACTTTCTGTTGCAATGCTAATTCACGGCATAAAAAGTGTAAGAATTTAATTTTGGGGTGTATATATATTATTTTAATTGCTATAAGTGAGTTATCAGTTCTTTAGCATTGTTAGTAATATTGGAATATAATCAGTTGAAGCTATGTGGGTTTCATAATTAAAACCGCAAGACACAAGGATTCACCTTTAAGAATCTCAAAAAGAAATCGAAAGAATGTACTTCTTAAATATCTTTTTAAAGAAGTACATTTATTCATCAAAATCAAATAAAAAATAACAATAATTCTTTTTTTCTTCGTATTTTAGACATTATTTAGAAATTGAATAATTTAAAGAAATTTGCAAATATTTTGTCATTTAAATAAAAAGTAAATCATTTTTGAGGAAATAATATGGTTGGTTAGGATTCGCATTCATGAAATTAAGTCTACCAATTGGCCGCGATTTGCATCCTTAAAATTAACCGATTCGACTGAATTCGCATCCATGAAGTCAATCTATCAATTCGCCTGGATTCGTATCCACAAAATTAGTCTAGTAACGGGTGATTTAATTTTATCCGAAATAAAAGAAAATTCTTTAATTAAAGTTTTATGCATGTCTTAAGCATCCACACTTAATTGAGGTCAAATAAAATGGACAGCCTGAATAACGATCATTTTATAATTTTTTCGCCAAAAATAAATTAAATACAGAGTTCAATTTTTGTGTACTTCACGTATAGAAATGCCTGCTGCCAAAGAGCACTTGTCAGAAAATAGTTAAGCAACTCATTTTTGTTGCTATGGATCGTACAACGAGTGCCAACGCTTGTAATTCTTAATTACCAATTTGCGTTAATTTGTATAGTTTGTTTCACTTCATCCTTACTGTCCGTTGCTAAACTGGAAATTAAAAAAAGTGTTGCCACAGTGACAAACTCAGTTAATTACATACTTTCTGTTGTAGTACGATTTTTCCAATTCACGACATAAAAACTGTAAGAAAATTATGGCCTATGTATTTTATTTTATTTGTTATATGTGGATTATAAGTTCTTTTGCATTCTTAATAATCTTTGAATATAATCAGTCGACTTTGGTAGCTATGTAAGTTTCATAATTAAAACCGCAAAATACGAGGATTCACCTTTAAGTATCTCAAAAAGAAATCAAAAGATAGTCTTTTTAAAGAAGTACACTGCTCCATCAAAATAAATATAAAATAACAACAATTGTTTTTTCTTCGTATTTTAGACATATTTCAGAAACTAAGCAATTTAAAGAAAGTTACGAATATCTTTTCATTCAAATAAAAATTAAATCATTTTTGAGGAAGTAATGTAGTAGGTTAGCATTCGCATCCATGAAATCTATATCAATTCGACTGGATTTACATCCATGAAATAAGCCAATCAATTCGCCTGGATTCCCATTCATATCAATCTCTATCAATTCCTTTGTATTCGCATCTATGAAATCAATCTATCAATTCGCCTGAATTCGCTTAAATGGAATCAGTCTATCAATTCTCCTGGATTTGCATCCATAAGATCAATCTGTTTGACTGTATTCGTATCCATGAAATCAGTCCATCAATTAGCCTGGATTCATCCATGAAATCAGTCCATCAATTCGCCTGGATTCGCATCCATGAAATCAATCTATTCGCCTGGATTCGCATCCATGAAATCAATCTATTCGCCTGGATTCGCATCCATGAAATCAAACAATCAGTTCGACTATATTTCGTCCATGAAATCAATTTATCAATTCGACTATATTCCCACCCATGAAATCAGTCTATCAATTCAGTTATATTCGCATCCATGATATCAGTCTATCAATTGGACTGGATTCACATCCATGAAATCAAACAATTAATCCGCCAGGATTCGCATACATGCAATGAATCTATCAAGCCACCTGGATTCGCATACATGAAATCAATCTATCTATCAAGTCTAAAATTTTTTTCTATTTATGATATTAAACGTCTAAAAGGTATGCCACTTTTCTTAAAACCTCAGTACTGAAAATTAGAAATTCACATTCAATATGAAATCAAAGTATGTGTGAAAAAAAAAGGGGGATTCCCTTAATCACGCTACAGGAAATAAAATATGAATACGACGCCAGGATACAAAGCATTGTCTGTAAAAGTGAAAGAAGAATTTCAACCGGTGTTGAGATTAGTTGTGTTTATCCGGTTAAAAAATGATTATGATTGGCAACGAGGTAAATTTTTTATAGATATTTTACCTAGATAGCAGCTGAGAATTTTAAATGTTTATTCGCAAATTTTTAAGAATAATGGTTGGTTGTTGGTATAGTTCAGTTTCTCAACGAGATTTTCCTAGAATATTTTCAGGTACGCCCTGTAGTATTCCGCCCTGTATGTGTCCAGATATGAAAATAGATACAGTTACTCTTTTTTTTTTCATGTTTTTTCCTTTCAAAGGCAGATTATAAACATTTCCTTTCTAATGGATTTTTTTTTCTTCCCTTTCTTTCATTCACATAAAAAGTGCCAAATAGCGATAATGCGCCAAAGAATGTTTCGGAGAAAATAGGTTGGCTACTATAAGCATTAGCGTCAATGTTAAAAAAAATTTCCATTGCAGCCTATGAGATTTCACTGTCTATACTAGGTGCCCAACTACAGTTCAATGGTTTTTTTTTGTATCATTAAAAATTACAAATTTCAAGAGAAATATAAAAACATTGTTTATTCAAAGTGTCGCCTCTTACTAGCTACACATTTTTGCCTTCTCTCTGGCAATACATGAATACTCTGACGATACTACTACTAGTATAACACACCACAACACTGTGCCTAGAGCTGAGTTGCCTCTTTAAAGTTTGGGAATGATGTGGGTGAGAAGTCTGGTTGGGCTATGTGGCGCTCTACGTTCATATGAGATCGGAGCTACGGCTTAAAGTGGATTTCAGAACCACTACACACATCCATGGCACCGCCGGGACTCGAACCCGGCTGTGGTACTGAGCGCCAAAGTGCTAGCCATATATATACCCTTACGATAAAATGACGTCTCTTCGGACCGAAACCATTCATTTACCAACTTTGGACAAAATTGGTCAAGTGTAGCGCAACCAAACCATGGGCCATAGACCTGAACAAGGGATATTCAGATGGGACCAAGTCTGGCGAATATTATGGGTGCTGTAATAGATCCCATTTCAGTGTTTTGATGGTGTCCTGGATGAAGGAAATAGCATTGAAGATTTGTTTAGACAAGGAGATAGCATGAAGATTTGTTGTGCTGCAATATCACCCGTTTGTGTCTCAATTTCCAATCTGGTTGTGTTTCGAGAAATACATGATTGCTGGCAATTCGCCCATCTTAGTTTGAATTTTCAATCTATATATGTATATGTATGAGGTTACTGGAATTCGCACATCTTAATTCGGGTTTACAATCTGTATATGTGTTTCAAGGCGAAGAGCAGTTTGAACACAGTGTCTGTCCTTCACACTTTAGAGGACCTTATGTTACACTTGTTGGCGCCTTAGCCAGCATCTACGCCAGCATCTATGAATATTGGTTTTTAAATAAATTTTTACCATACAAAATTATTTTATTTCATTGCAGACTGATTAATTGTACGTATAATTGAACTGTTATATATCATTTAAGATTTCATAATCAGAAACGTTAGTTACTATTAAAAACCTATTTATAACTATTGTAATTCCAAATTTAAAAAAAAAAATAGTATAATAAACAATTTAGAAACCCAAATATAGTTAATAGATGTTGGACGTGCCAGAGTGGATGCGATTATTTTTTTCTCTTAATAACCGGGATGGGGGGAAGTTGGAGAAATAATAGTCTAATAATTCCTAAAAACATTCTTAGAATTTCTTCTGCATTAAAAAAACTGTTAAACTGATCATTGGAGAACAAACATTCAAAGACACACTAAGATCATTTTTGGAGTTCGTTCAGACATGACAGCGAAGGTATTGAGGGGTGGGAGAATCAGTGATTCCAGCCAGATTAATTTCATACTGTAGTTACCAACTGATGCAGTTGACATATTGAATAATTGCTAGTTTTGCAATATGTATAAATATAAATGTACACTAATAGTGATCTAACTGCGATTAGAAATGAATTGAAAGTGATTTGGCATCCCAAAGTTCAGTAAGTATGAGTGAACGTGTAGCAGTGGGGGATATACATAGGTGTTTAATTTAGAGTTTCCAATAATTCCTTAATTAGGGAATTTTTCTTCCACTAATTTCACAGGCACTAACATTAAATTTTAATTCTTGCCCTGCATTGCCCACGAGTTTGTTTAATTAAACATCGTGCTAAATTAGAAGATTTAATATGTCTCTTAAAACTGCAAGGACTCTGTTCTTAATAATTGGAAGTATTTTTCGAATAGGAATAGGAATTCGAAGGATAAAATGTTAGATCAATAAAATGAATCTCTCCATTCAAACTTGCATTAAAAAACATTCCTCAGTATCTGAAAGTATACCTGCTTAAATAAGAATGACCTACTTCCGATATAAGAGATTATGAAGTATATGGAACATCAGACAAAGCAGACGAACACTTGAGGCACCTGCTTGTGGAATAAATATGCAATAGTAAAGTTCAGTAACCTGATTTTTTTATTTTTTGTCGGAAAGGGTTTATTTTTTTCAGAACAGATGGCTGCTTTTGATGTGATAGTAAAAAAATTAGTTAGGTTGTTTTTAAATTTGATTTTCTCTTGATACTCTAAGTTTATTCTAATTACCGTTTTTATTTTAATGATAGAGAAATGTTTCAAACTCCTTTCTGACTTTTGTTGTGGTTGTTGTCGTATCCCCTGAAGAGTACAGGAAAATCAAATTTTGTGGTTCTCACGAATAACATTGGCTATGTTGTTTGTCAGCTTCCCATTGATGGTCCAGACAATGCAAGGCGGCTGCAACAGCTTTGCAATCAAAGACAGGATGAGAAGTAATCTCGACATCTAGACAGTTGAAATATTTTCGATATTTTTTAACGCCATCAGTAGAAATTTTCATATTTTTGGGATGCTTCATTCTTAACCTTGAGAGAGTAGTAGCTGTTCTGTCAACATTTAGTTCTGCAACATGGTGTTTAGTTTTAATCTTAGAAGAAATCATAAGTTTCAATTTTTCCAAGGCATTTGCATCTGCAAGGAAAGTAGGAATGGCAGTCTGATCCAGATTTCTAGCATTTTTCGCCAAAGAATCTGCAATTCCATTTAATTCCACATCCACATGAGCAAGGATCCATTGCGGGATACACATTCTGTGCAAGCAGTGGGTTTGTCCTAAAAGAAATATAATGTCCAAGATCATATTTGTGAAACCTTTATTAGGAGCCTGTAAGGCAGACCTTGAGTCAGTGAAGATAGTAATTCCATTCATTTGATGTGATGGAGGTAGACTGATATAGGCCTCAGATAGAGTGTGGGGTGATACATATGGTATTTAAACATACTTTTATTTAAACAGTATAAAGCAAAACTTATTAATTTTTATGATTTATATAATTCATCATTTATATTAATAACGTATACAACAATAAAATTCACCGTCCATTATACACTGAAGTGACAAAATTCATGGGATAGCAATATGCAAATTTTCAGATGGCACTAGCATCGCTTAGAACAGGTATAAATGCGCAGTGCTTTCGCAGAGCTTTCATTTCTGTTCAAGTTATTCATGTGAAGAGGTTTTGACGTGATGATGACCGCACGACGGGAATTAACAGACTTTGAACGCGGAATGTTAGTTGAGCTAGACGAATGGGTCATGCCATTTCGGAAATCGTTAGGAATTCAACATTCCCAGATCCACTGTGTCAAGAGTGTGCCGAGAGTATGAAATTTCAGGCATAACATCCCACCATGGACAGCGCAGTGGTCGACCGCCTGCACTTAACGACCGAGACCGGCGACGTCTGCAAAGAGTCGTAAAGTCTAACAGACAAGCAACACTGCGTCAAATAACCGCAGAAATCAATGGGGGACGTAAAAGGGACTTGTCTGTTAGAACTGTGCGGAGAAATTTGGCTTTCTTGGGCTATTCCAGCAGAAGACCGACTCGAGTGCCTTTACTGACAGAACGACATCGCTTGCAGCGACTCTCGTGGGCACGTGAGCATATCGGTTGGTCCCTAGATGAATGGAAAACCGTGGCCTGGTCCGATGAGTCACGATTTCAGTTGGTAAGAGCTGATGGTAGGGTTCGAGTGTGGCGCAGACCCCACGAAGCCATGGACCCAAACTGTCAGCAAGGCACTGTTCAAGCTGGTGGTGGCTCCGTAATAGTGTGGGCTGTTTTTCATGGCATGGACTTGGTCCTCTGGTGCGACTGGATCGAACATTGACTGGAAATGCTTATGTTCAGCTACTTGGAGATCACTTGCAGCCATTCATGGACTTCATGTACCCAAACAACGATGGGATTTTTATGGATGACAATGCGCCATGTCACCGGGCCACAACTGTTCGCGATTGGTTTGAAGAACATTCTGGACAATTCCAACGAATGATCTGGCCACCTAGATCGCCCGACATGAATCCCATCGAGCATTTATGGGACATCATCGAGAGGTCTGTTCGTGCCCAAAATCCTGCACCATCAAAGCTTTCACAATTATGGACGTCTATCGAGACAGCATGGCTCAATATTCCTGCAGAAGACTTCCAACGACTTGTTGAGTCCATGCCACGTCGAGTTGCTGCACTTCGCCGGGCGAAAGGAGGGCCGACACAATATTAAGAGGTATCCCATGACTTTTGTCACTTCAGTGTATTATACATCCCAAAAGCAGAACTTGAAAAAATGACTAACTATTTTGTATTTCCTTTAAAAAAAAAATTATCTCAAATTTGGAAATATGGGTATCAAGGAAAAAATATGTAGTGACTTTCTCCAGACTGTTATTAGGATGCGAAAGTGGAACTCGAAATCGACACGAAAAACAGCAACACATCACGTGATTATTGACTGAAAATGAAATATAACGTGCATTTGTAAAATGAGGTAACGAAATTGAAAAAAATGATCACGCAATTCCACGACATTACAGGCACGATAAATGCGAAAGTTTGTATAGAAAGCAATCTTTCTCTCATTCTTATCTAGTTCTATAACAATGTGATTTGGTTGCATTCACAGAATGCAATATATCTATGTAATAAAGTCTTCCTTTGTTTAATTTATAGACGATTTAATGATGAAGTTATCAGTTTGTTCTATTTAATTTAGATTATTTTGTTCAGATTTGTGACTTGATGAATAGTCCGTTGGGTTTCCAAGCCAACGGGCTATTCATTTGGCATGACTTGATGGGTATCAGACATAAAATCGACAAGTGAATTAGAACAGTTCTTCCGTATTTTTGTTGGGGAATGGATACAATATATATTTGCAGGCTATAATGTTCACAAGCATTGGACTGGAGGAGGAGTGAGGCCACTTATAGGGGCTTTCGTTCAAAATTGAGATGACATTATGGGGGTAAAATGTAGTTAACAGCTTTCCTGGATAACGCTGAATATGCTACAGCTCTGATCTCAGTCAAACTACAAAGTAAAGTAAATCTATTTGAATAAAATTTGTCATTTTGTTAAATAAAACCCTCTTGCATAAAAATAAGTTTTGATTTTATAGTTCATTACAACACTTGTATGTAAAATAGTATTTATTCATCTAGTACACAGGTCATTATAGAATTTTTGTTCTACGCATTCTTTGGTGTAAACTAAATTCACGGATATTTGTCAGGCAACAATTTTTTGTTTCTTATCCCACTTGATAGACAGCAACATCTAGACCAAATCAAGAACCAAGGGAAGCTTCTGTTGTGATAAAGCAACCGTAGATAGAAGTCTGACGACGCTAAAGAAGGAAGACAGTGTCTTTCCGGAGGACCTTTAGGAGCAACTACTCCGCATTTGCCTATCGTATGGAGGAAAACCCGGAAAACTCCCACCAGGTAGTCCGACTCAAGAGGCAAGATGCTGAACATACCAAACGCCATCGAGACTCCTCGTGTTTTGAAACAGTGTCTACAACAAAGCCGCCAGCGAATTGAACTGCAGCCCTGATGGTCATCTAGCGGCGGCGCGTTGCCGTGAGCCACAATTTTAAGACACAACAATTTTAATTAAGTAAAATAAATTGACATCAGGTACATTAAAAATAATCAATAACTATAACTTAAAATAATTCAAATTTCATTATTAAAAATTGATGCTATTAATTTTGCATGAAGCTATCACCACAATTAAAAACAATTGATAACTTATGTAGTTTTTCACGCATATAACTGAGAATGTTATATCTATTACATATATTCTAATAAAAAATGCTAAATTTTATTTGGTGTTAGTAAAAATATAAATAATGATGTCTTCTAAACACATTGGCTGTCTCACGGAAGATGGACATATGTTCCAGACACTTCATTCAGAAGCATGGCGACTGTGTTGACAGGTGTCTGGCATTTACTATAGATTGTCTGAAGTGATATTTCCGGATTTTCACACATTCGACACGCAAATACACCGCAAGAGCTATCCCTAAAAACCCAAAATGTTGGTAATACATACAATTACGCGTGATAGCTAAAAAAAATTAAGGAAAATATGAATAAGTTCAAATGTGAATTACATATTGTGGATTATATAATTATGCCACAGTTCGTGCCTAATATCTATAATATTAATAGTAATATACACTCAAGAGCCAAAACATTATGACCACCTGTCAATAACGAGTTGGCCACCTTTGGCGCGCAACACAGCTTCAACCCACCTTGGCATGCCACAAGTCCTTGGTAGATGGCCGGAGACAGATTGTACCAGATGTATAAGCAACGGTCACGCAAATCCGAGATATTGCGAATTGGTGGTCTTTGAAATCTGAGCTGCCGTCCCAGGACATCCCAAATGTGTTCTATCGGATTAATATCCGGTGAGTTAGGCGGCCAGGACATTAACTGGAATTCAGCATCATGTTCCTGGAACCACTCCAACACAATTTTAGCCTTGTGACAAGGGGCGTTGTCCTGTTGGAACATTCCATTTCCAGCTGGAAAAACAGAGGCCATGTAAGGATGCAACTGGTCCGCAATGATGTTCAGATACCCTGTAGCATTCATGGTCTGCTCTACCACAACCACGGGTCCCAGAGACGCCAAAGAGAACGTCCCCCAAAGCATAATACCGCCACCATCAGCCTGTGTAGGACCTACTGCACATTGAGGGAGCAACTGTTCGCCTGGAAGACGACGTATCCTGACACAGCCATCGGCGTGATAAATGACAAACCGTGATTCATCTGACCAGGCAACTCTCTCCCACTGATCTATGGGCCAGTCACAATGTTCCCGGGCCCAGCGCAGGTGCAGTTGGCGATGACGCTTGGTCAGCAAAGGCACACGAGGGGGACGTTTGCTGCGTAGCCCCATATCCAACAGTGTCTGCTGAACAGTGTGCTCCGATACTATTCTACTTGGCCCTGCATTGTATTGGGCTGTCAGCTGAGCCACTGTCTGGCTCCGGTTTTGCTTCACCATGCGAGACAGTCTCCGACGACCTTTTTCTTTGATAGCATGTGGACGTCCAACACCATGTCGTCTACTGCTGGTTTCACCGTCATTCATCCCCTTTGCATAAGTACTAACAACTGTAGATCGCGAACAACACCCGAGTCGTGCAGTTTCGGAAATACTTGTTCCGAACCTTCGAGCCATTACAATCTGCCCTCTATCAAAGTCGCTTAGATCCGCAGCCTTTCCCCTCACACACAGAAGTAAGTGAAAGAATGATTCTTCAGACTCTCCAGCAGCAGTTAAATATCACTTCCACCTGATCACGTGCCTTCCACATCATCCAGGAAAGTTCATTGCAAAATGTAGGGGTGGTCATAATGTTTTGGTTCTTGATTGTATATATATATATATATATATAATACATATGTTATCTATCTTTAAAAATGTTAAATATTGTATGTCTCTAATTGTATATGTGTGTGGTGTTTGTGCGTGTGTACATAAAGTTGTGAGTTCTCCAACCTGTGCCTCAAGTACCTCAACTCAACCACACCCAGTTACAATCTGGTTGCCCAACCTGCACCCTACAAAGCTAGTTACTTTTCTTATTAAAGTACAATTTTTAATATTTATTTATTTCCACAACTTAAATTTGCATATTAAAACTAGTAATAAATTGTAGAAAATATATATATAAGAAACAAAATAATATTAATAATAATACGGAGGAAAGTATTTTTCAAAATTAGTAAATGGAACTGAAATGCTTTAAAAATGAATAAACTATAAAAATTATCGCTTTAATAATGCATGATATTGCTAACACGTTAGTTAAATTTTAATCAAGAATTATTTAAATACAATATTAAAGAAACGTTTTAATTAAAATTTATCCTAACACAAAATTTTTTATAACTTTATTCTAATAGATTTTTCTTTGATGAAATCATAATTGGTTTAAAGTTTAAAAATTGATGACAAAAATCATACTGTTTCAACTGACTAGACAATTCTAATTATAAAATTAATTAACGAGTAACGTGAATAAACTATTAATTAATTTTATTAGTAAAAGAAATATAAGATTAATTAAAGCAATTTTGTAAAACACAAAAGCTACAATTAGATAGTTCATTTAATGGAAATTAATTACTTTAATTAAATGTGAAATTTAAGATTTAATTAAACATGACATCATTTTCTTTAAAAAACTAACATTAAATTGCTTATTTTGATTTTTTTTTTAAAGTAACATTAATTTGCTTTTTTATTATCTTGCTTTTATTATCTTTGCTTTTTTATTGCAGCTTTTATATTTTACAAAATTTCTTTAATTAATTTTTCATTACATTCATTAATTGTGTGGAGAATTTTATGCATTTTGAAATTATGCGTTTTATACTGAGGAATTTCGAATTAATAAGTGCATTTCTAAAATCAATTGAAGATATTATATTATTTTTAAAATTACTTCAAAATAAATTAAATTATTTTTGCAAAAACCAAATCTGAAATTTCGTGTCAATTACATTGGTGAAAGAAACTTTATTTTTTATCTTTATGTTAAGAATAAATTGTCTACCATTTTTTACTATTCAATGTTTTAAAACAATGTTTAATGTTAACAAACAGATGTAGTGTGTAGTTTCGGCAATCAGATTGTAACTGAGTGTGGTTTGGTTGAGATACTTGAGGCTCAGGTTGGAGAACTCACATCTTTATTGACACACACACAATTAGAGACATACAATATTTAACACATTTGAAGACAAATAACATAGATTCGGGGAAGCATTCTACTTCTAAGCTGAAAACCCGAAACTCGTATACGCACAGGGTGCGCGAAATATATTTCCTCTACAGGTGAGAGTCTGTAGGCCAACTAATACCCAAAGTTGCATTAAATATATTTCCTCTCGGATCATCATTATGCTCTCGGGAACACATCATCATACTGGAAGCAACACAAGTTTCTGACTCAGGGTATGTGACGTAGTTGTACGGGCTTACAAGGGTGTGAAGGCAACATGTTTAACTTTTTGAGTATTAGTGACAGACTATGCCCTTTGAGATACCACACGGTGTTCTGTATGGCGCTCCTAGAGTAATCCCATATTTTTATGAAATTTCGATCAACACAGAGCAACAATGATACGAGACGATAAACCCCAGTTCAGTACGTAACGATCATATTCTGCTGGTATTCAACCGAACATTTGTCTTCATGCCTTTGTGGACCCATTCAGCCACCCACATACTCTGAGTCAGCAATTTGGGTCATTTCTAAGATGATGAGTGTCTGCTCGAACAGTGTGAAGACATCCGTCGCAACATGGATTGTCAACAAGATAGCAACAGCAACAACATTTGACATTGTAGGTGGCCAGATGGACAACAATATAGCTACATTTGACATTGTAGGTGGCCAGATGGACAACAATATAACTACATTTGACATTGTAGGTGGCCAGATGGACAACAAGATAGCTACATTTGACATTGTAGGTGGCCAAATGGACAACAAGATAGCTACATTTGACATTGTAGGTGGCCAGATGGACAATTGGATAGCTCTCTGACCTTTGGTACCACAGGCTTCAAGTTCGAAGCCTGGCAGTGGGATGTATGTTTGTTAGTGGTTCGGAATCCACTTTACACTGTAGGTACCGGTCTAATTAGCCTAAAGTAAACCAAACCAGACACTTCCTACTACTACTACTACACCACACCACATCACTGTGACTAGAGCTGAGTTGCGGTCATATGAGACCGGGACCTACGGTTTAAAGTGGATTCCGAACCACTACAAACATCCATGTCACCGCCGGGATTCGAACCTGAAACCTGTGGAAACCATCAGACCCTCTACCAGACACTGTAGCAAACATGGTTTGCATGATTGAAAGCAGGAGTGTCCTCCAATTGCTCCATACAAATTCTAGTTCTGCTTTCCAGTTTCAGGATGGCCATTTCCATGCTGGGAAGCATCGAGGGGAACAACCATTGCTGTATTAATGCTATCCTAGAACAGAATCTTGATTCCTTCTACAACAACGCAAGCAACCAGTATGCTAAAAAGATTTCCGTATGAAAAGATAGCATTAAATTTTGATTTCTGTGCAGATTGTAAGTGAGATTATTTATACTTGCTTTGGGAGAATAAATTGAAATTTTGCCTTTATTGCGTGGAATTTTTGTGGTTTAACAAAGCCACGAGTATACTACCGTGTCCAAGAAGTAAGATCAATTTTCAATTTAAAATTCTCGGAGCTTATGGAATTTCAATTTTTTTTTAGGTTGCTGGCACTGTCCTTGGCATCTGTGGGAAATTTGACGTCCAAGTATTCATTAGTGTTTGAGTTACCCTTGGCTTTGTGAGAAGCTAAAACTGAGCCCGGCGATTATTAAAATGTCTGAATTAATTCAGCAAAAAATTTGCATTCAATTTTGTTTGCGGAAACGTATAGAATGTTGCATAAGGTATTAGGTGCGCATTCCTATATCGGAAAGAAATGTTTAGAAGTGGTATAAACAGTTCAAAGAAGACAGAGAACGCGTTGAAGACGAAGAGCCCTCTGGTCGACCATCACCCTCAACCGACGAAGCTCACGTCCAAAAAATCTAAGAATTGGTGCTTGCAAACCGTCAATTTCAAATTAGAGACCTTGCTGATCAAGGATTCAAGGAATTTCAAAAGGATGGGTCAATTTCATTTTGGGCCTCAACAGCGTCATATTTCGATTGGTACCGAAAACACTGAATGCGCCAGTTCACACTGCATTGATTCTTCGTGACTTTTTTGCCAAAAATAAAACTCATATCGTTCCACAACCACCGTATTCACACCGTTCGATTTCTGGCTATTCCCTAAACTCAAAAGACCGCTCCGGGGACACCGTTTTGAGTCGATTGAAGAGATTCAACGTCAATCGCCACGCGCTTTGAAGGCCATCCCTGCCGATGACTTTTTAGCCTGCATTGAAGATTGGAAAAAAAGTTGGCATAAGTGCATTGTGTCCGGAGGGGATCAATTTGAAGGCGATGAAATAAATTTGGAAAAATAAATAAGAAATTTTGAAAAAAAAAATAATAATTGGTCTTACTTTTTGGGGCACAATGGTATCACTCAAGAAATATTAGAATTTTAAGAAATATTTTTAATGAAAGTTATTATTCAATAAATAAATTGAAAGATTAATATTATTTATTGAATTAATTAATAACAGCAGTTTAAAACAGACATTCATCTTCTAATTTGTTCATTCATTTCAGACATTCAGACATTCATTTTCTAATTTGTTCATTCATTTCAGACATTCATTTTCTAATTTGTTCATTCATTTCAGACATTCAGACATTCATTTTCTAATTTGTTCATTCATTTCAGACATTCATTTTCTAATTTGTTCATTCATTTCAGACATTCAGACATTCATTTTCTAATTTGTTCATTCATTTCAGACATTCAGACATTCATTTTCTAATTTGTTCATTCATTTCAGACATTCAGACATTCATTTGTTTTCTAATTTGTTCATTTTCATTTGTTCATTCATTTCAGACATTCAGACATTCATTTTCTAATTTGTTCATTCATTTCAGACATTCAGACATTCATTTTCTAATTTGTTCATTCATTTCAGACATTCAGACATTCATTTTCTAATTTGTTCATTCATTTCAGACATTCAGACATTCATTTTCTAATTTGTTCATTCATTTCAGACATTCAGACATTCATCTTCTAATTTGTTCATTCATTTCAGACATTCAGACATTCATTTTCTAATTTGTTCATTCATTTCAGACATTCAGACATTCATTTTCTAATTTGTTCATTCATTTCTAATTTGACATTTCAGACATTCATTTTTCTAATTTGTTCATTCATTTCAGACATTCATCTTCTAATTTGTTAATTCATTTCAGCCATTCAGACATTCATCTTCTAATTTGTTAATTCATTTCAGACATTCAGACATTCATTTTCTAATTTGTTATTGTTTTTAATATTTTTAATGTTTATATTTAAAGGAGAGGCGCTCATATATATTTTTTTTTAAACTGGGCTTAAAATGGGATTTAAAGATAGACTATTGGATGTCAGCAATTCAGCATCGAAAGGAATCAATTTTCATTAGAAATTGCATTTATACGTTTACTATCAAATCCCTTAAATTTTTATTCATATATTTTAATAAAGTGATTTTTATTAAAGTGCTTATATAACTTAATAAATGCCATTGCTATTTAATAAACGTAACTAAAATAACTTATGTCAAATTTTCACTTTTATTTTAAGCAACTTTTAAAATTTTTACTGAAAACCTAAAATGAATTTCTACCGAAATTGACTTAACTTGCTTTATTTTCCCTTTCAAACTATTCCAATATTTATGAACCCGAAAGACTCAGCCCTGCGGCAAGACTTTCTTAAAAGTATCATCATAAATAAAGAAATGAAATAGCACACATGCGACTTTAAAATATATATATAGCTTACTGTTATCTGCCTTTGAAAAGAGAGATATTCCTTTCAAAAGCATTGAATTTTAATACTTTAAAAAAAGTTTTGTATGGACATTTTAGATGATTCGTCTGATGTCAACACAGCAAAGCTCGAATTCCTATTCGTATCTCAAAAAAATTTACAAGCCTACTCATGAATACAAATTGCACATATCAACAAATACCCTGTCTCATCTACAAAAAACCTTCAGATAATATCCGATATTCTAGCAAATATTTAATGCATCTGCGGGTACCATTTATCTCCCTAATGACGTCACAATCTAGGAATTCTTCTAGACAAAAAAAAATCTGGAATGCTACTGTGCCCAAAAAGTAAGACCAATTACTCTTTGTTTATTTTTTTTTTTCAAAAACTCTTTGTTTATTTTTCAAAATTTATTTCATCGCCTTCAAAATAACGAGGTTTGCACAATGCATTCTTGTGTGATACCATTATGCCAATTTTTTTTTTTTTTTTTTTTTTTTTTTTTTCAAAAATTCTCTATTTCTTTTTCCAAAATTCTCAATGCATGCTAAAAAGTCATCGACAGGGATGGCCTTCAAAGCGCGCGGCGATTCACGTTGAATCTCTTCAATCGACTCTAAACGGTGTCCCCGGAATGATCTTCCGAGTTTAGGGAATAGCCAGAAGTCGCACGGTGTGTATTCGGTGGTTGTGGAAGATATAGGTTTCATTTTTGGCGAAAAAGTCGCGAAGAATTAATGCAGTGTGAAATGGCGCATTCAGTGTTTTCGGTACCAATCGAGATTTCACGCGTTTGAGGCCCGAAATGGAATTGACCCATCCTTTTGAAATTTCAACATCATCAGCAAGGTCTCTAATTGTAAATCGACGGTTTGCAAGCGCCAATTCTTTAATTTTTGGACGTGACATTCGTCGGTTGCGGTTGATGGTCGACCAGAGGGCTCTTCTTCTTCAACGCGTTCTCTGGCTTCATTGAACTGTTTATATCTCTTCCTAACATTTCTCTCCGATATATGAAGGCTCACCGAATGCCTTCTGCAGCATTCTATATGTTTCCGCAAACAAAATTTAATGCAGTTTCTTTGCTCAATTAATTCAGACATTTCAAAAATCGCAAGGAATCAGTTTTAGCGTCTCACAAAGCCAAGCGTAACTCAAACACTAATTAATATTTTGACGTAAAGTTTCCCACAGATGTCAAGGACAGTGCCAATAACCTAAAAAAAAAAAAAAAAAAAAAGTGAAATTCCATGTGCCCGGAAAATTTAAATAGAAAATTGGTTTTACTTTTTGGGCACAGTGGTATATAGCTCACTGTTATCTGCCTTTGAAAAGAGATATATTTTTTTCTAAAGCATTGAATTTCAATACCTTTAAAAAAGTTTTCTATCGACTTATTTTAGATGATTCGTCTGATGTCAACACAGAAAAACTTGAATTCCTATCAGTATCACAAAAAATGTACAAGCGTACTCATGAATACAAATTGCACACATCAACAAATACCTTGTCTCATCTACAAAAACCTTCAGATAATATCCGATATTCCAGCAAGGATTTACTGCATCTGCGGCTACCATTTATCTCCCTAATGACGTCACAATCTAGGAATGCTTCTAGACAAATAAAAAACCTGGAATGGATAGAAGAAAGCAATCACGTCATCATGACATAACAGCCACAGTAACATAGCTTGCTGCTTCAAGTGCAGTTAATGAAGTTTCCGCCTTGCGATTTGTGGACGACTCGGAGGTCGCAACTGGAGAAATCTCTGTGTGAGCTATTGCACGGAAGGCTTTCTGAAGTGACGGATGATTGGCTGCTAGGAATGTGACGTGGAAGAATTGGAGGGAGCTAAAGAGAATAGGTGCGCATACCAGATTGAGGGTATTCGTGTCTTGTGAGTCATTTGTTGAATTTCTTCTGGTATATCAGGGGAAATAAAGAAATATAAATGGCATTAAAAATTATGTTTGTTTTGGAGAAAAGATGAATGGGAAGTTGAGTTATTGTAAAAAAATCTTGAAAAAAATTTGTTTACATTATTATAATAAACAATTTTGTTGTAAATTAAATTAATCATAATAAAATAAAATTAATCCAAATTTCTTTATAAACCATGCATTGTTAATTTTGTTGTAAATTAAATTAATCGTAATAAAATAAAATTAATCCAAATTTCTTTATAAACCATGTATTGTTAATTTTGTTCTAAATTAAATTAATCATAATAAAATAAAATTAATCCAAATTTCTTTATAAACCATGTATTGTTAATTTTGTTGTAAATTAAATGAATCATAATAAAATAAAATTAATCCAAATTTCTTTATAAACCATGCATTGTTAATTTTGTTGTAAATTAAATTAATCATAATAAAATAAAATTAATCCAAATTTCTTTATAAACCATGCATTGTTAATTTTGTTGTAAATTAAATTAATCATAATAAAATAAAATTAATCCAAATTTCTTTATAAACCATGCATTGTTAATTTTGTTGTAAATTAAATTAATCGTAATAAAATAAAAATTAATCCAAATTTCTTTATAAACCATGCATTGTTAATTTTGTTGTAAATTAAATTAATCGTAATAAAATAAAATTAATCCAAATTTCTTTATAAACCATGCGTTGTTAATTTTGTTGTAAATTAAATTAATCGTAATAAAATAAAATTAATCCAAATTTCTTTATAAACCATGCGTTGTTAATTTTGTTGTAAATTAAATTAATCGTAATAAAATAAAATTAATCCAAATTTCTTTATAAACCATGCATTGTTAATTTTGTTGTAAATTAAATTAATCGTAATAAAATAAAATTAATCCAAATTTCTTTATAAACCATGCATTGTTAATTTTGTTGTAAATTAAATTAATCATAATAAAATAAAATTAATCCAAATTTCTTTATAAACCATGTATTGTTAATTTTGTTGTAAATTAAATTAATCATAATAAAATAAAATTAATCCAAATTTCTTTATAAACCATGCATTGTTAATTTTGTTGTAAATTAAATTAATCATAATAAAATAAAATTAATCCAAATTTCTTTATAAACCATGCATTGTTAATTTTGTTGTAAATTAAATTAATCATAATAAAATAAAATTAATCCAAATTTCTTTATAAACCATGCATTGTTAATTTTGTTGTAAATTAAATTAATCATAATAAAATAAAATTAATCCAAATTTCTTTATAAACCATGCATTGTTAATTTTGTTGTAAATTAAATTAATCATAATAAAAAAAAATTAATCCAAATTTCTTTATAAACCATGCATTGTTTACACGATTAAGGCAAAAGTAGTGTACCAAAACTTCTGGTAATGCTACTCAAACTTTTATCTTTGCACCCCCGCTTCTTTACTTTACCGGCGTGATATACAACTGGCTAGCTCTTTGGCTTTTGGCACCTTAGGCTTCAGGTTCGAATCCTGGCAGTGGCAGGGATGTTTGCTAGTGGTTCTTAATTCACATTAAACTGGAGAACAATTTGTGGACGACTCAGAGGTCGCAACTGGAGAAATCTCTGTGTGAGCTATTGCACGGAAGGCTTTCTGAAATGATAGATGATTGGTCGCTAGGTATGTGACGTGGAAGAATTGGAGGGAGCTAAAGAGAATAGGTGCGCATACCAGATGGAGGGTATTCTTGTTGAGTCATTTGTTGAATTTCTTCTGGTATATCAGGGGGAATAAGGAAATATAAATGACAATTTTTTTTTAAAGCTCGTCTCGGAGAAAAGATGAATGGGAAGATGAGATATTGAAAAAAGTATTTGAATTTTTGATGGGAAATTACTTTTTTTCTTTGAATTGATCAATTTAAAGCCGAAAATATTGCAAACCATGAAACCATGAAAAAAAAGTTATGGTAACTGACATTATTATAATAAACAATTTTGTTGTCAATTAAAATAATCATAATAAAATAAATACTACTGTGTCCAAAAAGTAAGACCAACTTTCAATTTAAAATTCCCGAGGCCTATAGAATTAAAAAATTTTTTTTCTTTTTTAGGTTGCTGAAACTGTCCTTGACATCCGTGTGCAATTGGACATCGAAATATTCATTTGTGTTTGAGTATAATATTCATTTGAAACTGATACCGGCGATTTTTGAAATGTCCGAATTAATTGCCTCCTGTCCATCAGTGAGTTGTTCATGGCATCTGACAGTTGAACACAAGACATGCCGATCTTTGAAAAAAAAATAGATAAGAATCAAATAAAAAAATCTACGTCCACATAAGGTACATTGTTTTGGAATAAAATTAGTAATCGTGCTTCCTCCTAGACAGTGGCAACCCATGGTGTTGTTTAAAGGAATAAACTTCGATTTTATTTCTGTTGGTGATATTTAAAAATACAATGATGCCTAATTGGAGAAATTTACGAAATTAGTAACAGTTCTCACTCTCCCGCGGAAATTGGAAATGTTCTTGTTGTGCATGAAATTCGTTTCTAGCCTTGAAGAGGGCATGTCGTGTGGGCTGCACCGACGAATGCTGTTATTCATTTAACACTACCCATGGGAAACGTGTAGCTGGAAGATATGCTACGGATGCGAGTAACCCTACCAGCACAACGCTCTACTATCATATTAGGCCAGGACCTATGGTTTAAAGTGGATTCCGTAGCACTACAAACATACTTGGCACCGCCGGGCCTCCAACTCGAAACATGTGGCCGCAAGCACCAGAGCTCTAGTCACTCAGCAATCAGGCTCCTGTAGGATTAATAATATATTTGTAATATTGATCTTAATGCATACTGCCAGATTTATTGCTGGGGATTTAAAGGAACAGACAGTAAAATTTACGAAATTAGTCATAGTAACTACCTATAAATAATTAAATATAAACGATAGATTATATATGTGAGAATGAAATCTTCACACAGTTCTCTACTCACACAAATTGGAATTATTCTTGTTGTGCATGAAATTCGTTTCAGCAACTAATTATGGTTACAAAATATTTAAAACAAACCTGAAAACCAAGCAATTACGTAAAACACATTCATTCCAAACTACATTTCAGTCTTATTCCCTTGAAAATTCGAGTTGTTTTGTGGATAATAACAAGTTTGCGATTCAATGTAATGGAATGAATACTACATTTCAACCTGAGTTTATGTTCCTGTGTCACAAATAACTGCGAAGCAGATCATTATTTAAGTCTAAACTATGCGAATGCTTAATTGTATGTCTTTCTGAGAAAGCAATTTGTAGCAGCTTTCCAAGAAACTCTACTGAGTAGAATGCCACTGTAGTAGAAGGATTTTGAGAATTGCAATCTCTTTGAATTCGGCAATGGTTATCTAATTAGCGCGAAGAAAGTATTTCGGTTTAAGAAAAGATGTTTACTAAATTCTTCGGATGAATTACACTTGTTTAAATGGATCAGTGTTTCATTTATATTTACGATTTCATTTTGTATAATGGGATAATTTTAAATCTGATAATTAATTATTCATTTTTTATTCGGTTTTATAAATATGTTCATCTCGATTCCTATGAAAATAGCAACAATAAATTTCGGCACAGAGAAAAAAACGACACATATATGACTTCTCAATAAAATAACTAATTTATATAAACTTGTACGTCATTTTATTTTTACATTGTGACATTTAATGTCCACGATTATTATGTGCGTTTGAATCAACTAAAAACTTTTGTCAAAAATTTTAAATATTATGATGCTATTGCATACCATTGTTTGAATTTTAATTTAAATTACAAAAAGCAATATTTTTAATTAAAAACATATGTAATTAAAAACATTATGTTGACAAATAAAATGAGATCATTAATATGAAATAATTATACGTCATTTTATTCTTACATTGTGACGTTTAATGTCCAAGATTATTATGTGCGTTTGAATCAACTAAAAACTTTTGACAAAGATTTTAAATATTATGATGTTACTGTATACCATTGTTTACATTTTATTTTAAGTTAAAAAATATTATGTTTAATTAAAGCGTCACAGAGCCCAATCAGACTTCTCACTCACGTCATTCCCAAACTGTATAAGGGCACCCCGAAACCTGTGTCACCGAGATCCAGAGAGCTAGTTACTCGGCCATCAGGCCACTATAGATTTAATAATACATTATATTGTAATTTATCTTAATTCATACTTAATATATACATACTTCTTACATACAGATTTATTGTAGAAGATTTAGAGAAACAGACTTCGACTTTGTTGGCGATATTTAAATATACAATGATGCCTAATTGGTGAGATTTACGAAATTAGTCATAGTAACTAACTATAAATAATTAAATATAAACGATAGATTATATATGTGAGAATGAAATGTTTACACAGTTCTCTCTCTTACGGAAATTGGAAATGTTCTTTATGTGCATGAAATTCATTTTAGCAACTAATTATGGTTACAAAAATATTTAAAGCAAACCTGAAAACCAAGCAATTACGTAAAACACATTCATTCCAAACTACATTTCAGTCTTATTCCCCTGAAAATTCGAGTTGTTTTGTGGACAATAACAAGTTTGCGATTCAATGTAATGGAATTAATGCTACATTTCAACCTGAGTTTATGTTCCTGTGTCACAAATAACTGCGAAGCAGATCATTATTTAAGTCTAAACTATGCGAATGCTTAATTGTATGTCTTTCTGAGAAAGCAATTTGTAGCAGCTTTCTAAGAAACTCTACTGAGTAGAATGCCACTGTAGTAGAAGGATTTTGAGAATTGCAATCTCTTTGAATTCGGCAATGGTTATCTAATTAGCGCGAAGAAAGTATTTCGGTTTAAGAAAAGATACTTACTAAATTCTTCGGATGAATTACACTTGTTTAATGGATCAGTGCTTCGTTTATATTTATTGTTATT
>BPLQ01008419.1:0-21975 GCA_021605075.1 Caerostris darwini
AAAAAATTGAAATTCCATAAGCCCCGGGAATTTTAAATTGAAAAGTGGTCTTACTTTTTGGACACTGTAGTATATATAAACAGGCGTGCACCCAGGAATTTGTCTTAGGGATGTTCAACAAAATAAAGCATGGCCATTTATGGGAACTCAATAAGTCACACTAAACTATAAATAATAGAAAAGTTATATGAAGTTGAAGTTCCTTGCATTAATAATTTTTACATTGCACTAATTTGGTTCAAATAGATAAAAAAGTGAACTTTAAAACTAAGAAATATTTCACATAAAATAAAATATTAATTTCTAAAAAAAATTACATAAACAAATTATAAATTAAAAGTTCATTCTTCTTTTCTCCTTTGCCAGCTCATCGATTATATTGTTTATATCAACTTCAATATTTTGATGAATATTTAATAAAACTAAACCTAAACTAATATTTAACTTGAATTTGTTGATTAAGCGTAACAAAATTGGCACTCATTCCTTGAAATATTTAATAAATAACAATTGCACCTAAGTGGGTAGTTGACTTCGAACATGTGCACACGTTTCATTTATGAGCTGGTAGGAGAAACAAATTTACAGATTATAATTAAATTTGTTGAGTAAGTTAAATTCCTCTATGATGTTATGAAGCAAATTTTCATCATTAAAGCCTATTTTTCATTGTTTATTAATTATATAATTATAATTAGGTTAATTAATGATAAACACTTACATTAATAATTTACATTACTTCATATTATATTAATTACTTCAGAAACTATAGAATTATAACAGCTTTATTTGAAAGCATGAAATAATATACCTGGAACAAATAGCCTGGTCTTCATAGATGGTTTATACATTTTAAAATTATAAATAATATTGTATAATAATATTGTCAAAATCATTTTACTCGGTTATAAAGCTTTAGAAATTCAAACTAGTATACTTTAATAAATCAAAAAAGGCTGATGATTTAAGTTTTAATGTGTAGCTTTTATTATGACTTTTTTGAAATTCCTAAGTTTCTAATAAAATCTTTATAAGCAATTTACCATGCTCATGTGGGTACAAATTTAATTTACTGTTTTCCAGTTATCCCAAAAGAATATTGAGAAATCCCAAGATATTTTTATTTGATGGAAATTGATAATCTATACATATAAAAATGTATTCATGTGTTTGCATGTATATATTCCAGTAAAACTTAAAAACAATGACACTTAAAAGTCCAATTTTTTCATTGAATTTATTGTTTTTTTTATCTTGTACATTGTAAAAAACTTCTAATTAATTGTTCTTTAATAATACTATAAATTTAATGTATTATAACAATACATTACATGGTTATAACAAAGCATTATATGGTTATACACTTTACTTCTAAGACTTATGAAGTAATACTTAAAGGAATATAAACAGAAAGATTTTTTTTTTAAGACTTCTATTTCCTCATTAGATATACTGAAATTTTAAATTAAACTTTTTTTAAAAATAAACTGGGAAATGCTGAGATTTTCATATAATTTAAAATTAGTAACTTAAAAACTCAAACCTGTTATTCTGCATTGGTTTATCCTAATCCTCCAAAAATCTTTTATTTTCTGTAGCTAGTAATGGTGGGTAAATGTAGCATTAGAGGAATTAAATATTAAATAAATGCTTCTTATATAAATATAATTAAATTTGCCAACTTATTATGCTATTTAAATTATTTTATTGAAAAATAATTTACAATTTTTAAAGGAATTTATATTCATTAAATAACAAATAGAAAATAAACTATTAAAATTAAAAAATAATTTTTTTTTTCATTTCTTAAACAGTATGAAATTTAATTTCTTGGTGATTGAAATTTTTATTTATTCCAAATATTAGTGAATATACATTATTAATGAGACATGATATACATAAATATGAATATTCTTTTATTGATATAAAAATAATGACTAGAATGTACTAAATCACACTATTCTAATTCCACAGAAATATATATATATATATATATATATAAAATAAACTCTATAATTCAAGAAAATTATTAATGTTATTAACTTTATAATTAAAAAAATAATATTCAGTTAAAATATCCAATACAACAATAATAAATGACTTTCTATTTGAAGATTTGAAATTCCTGGTGTGGGTATGAGATAGGTTTGGGCGAATTTTTCCCACTTTCGAAAAATCAGCCTTTTCATTGTCAACTTCTTAATATGTTGGCCTCTCAGATGTCTTGTCAAACAGCATCAAAATTAGTTATGCGAATAAAGCTTGGTATTGTTAACTCAGAGTTGTTTTCATTAATACTTATTATCAATACCATGACACATAGATCTGAATTAATAATTGGTGTGAATAAATATTTGATAAACATTCTTTTAAATATTTACACATTGTCTAATTATATTTACTAATTGGATCTCATAATAAAAATTTCATTAAAATATTTTCGAGTTTAAATCTATGTTTCCATACATATATATAGATATTGAATAAAAATAAAATTCAGGTTTATGTAGCAAAAAAGATTTCTCAAAATCTACAATTTTAAATATATTTCATAATTTTAAAAGAAAGAAAAAATTAATGGCAAGTTTAAAATAAATTTATCTTAAATTATTATAATCGAAGAATAATAAAAGAGAATAAGAAAATGACTTAAAGTTCTAGTTTTTTTTTAATATAAAGTAAATATAAAGACTTTATAAAGAATATATATATATATTTAAGTTATGATAATATGTTCATGAAAATGTGAACAAATATTAATATTTAAATTAAATTTAAATGAAAACATTTCTTTCAAATAATACTGAAACTAATAAATTTCAAAACACAGCATATAAATCAGAAAAATATATAATCAGGAGTGATTATAAAAAATAATTTGTTTTATTAGCATTAAAATTGTTATTAAAACATTTTAATGAAACAGATATACATAGATAAGAAATTGAAATGAGAATTGTCTATTTAAAAAGCATCTTATGATTTGAATATTTTTTAAAATTGATTAAATGTTTATATTGAATGCTAATTATAAGAAAAAAATTAAATTAAACAGAATGCAATAATATTAGGTATACATTCCACTACATGAAAAGAATTTCATTTAAAATCAGATTAATTATCATCAAATTTAAATAAAAATGAAATTTTATTTTAAATACCAAGTTAAAAAGAATAATTTCTATTGTTTGTTTAAATCTTTTTAATTTATTGTTGGTAGAACAATCGTCATTAGATGAAAGAAATAACTTATGTAACATGCAATTTAATATAATGAATAGTACAATAACATCCCATTGTCCATGAAATAGTTCAAACTACTGCATGGTTTTTCCCTTATTTGACATCATGGATGTTATCTAAATAAATACTTTCAATCATATCACACTTTGTTGTGCATTAAGTTTTGTTCACAAATGGCATGAAACACACATACAAAAAAGTTATATTATCTGCAAAAGAATAATGTTAAAAATATCCTACTTTAATTTTTATAGTTTTATTAACTTTTTACATTAATAAATGTCATTTTTTAACACTTTACCAACTATAATACAATTTACATTACAACATTTAGTTTCAATCTATATATTATTAAATAGTTTTTATATAAGTAAAATAATAGAGTATATAAAAATATATAATAGTTTTAATAAATATAATTTTTATTTTCTATATTTTATTATTAAATAGTTTTTAAATATTATTTTATATTTTCTTTCACCTAAAAAACACCTGACTGAAAAATGAAAACACTTAAGATAATATTTAAATAGACAATTTTTACACTTCTAAAGCATGAAACTATTACTCATGAATACAACACAATTATCTAAAAGAACTCATACTACTCAGTTGCTCTTATAAAGCAACCAAACTTTTGTTCAATTACTTATTTCTCTGAAAAAGTATTAACAAAAATTTCTTCTTTAATTATTAAGCTCAATAAATCATTTGTGAAATGCTCAAAACCTGGTTTTAATACTGAAATAAAATTTTTATCTTCAGAAAATCCATCTTTTCCACTTTCAAAGAGTAAGCACATTTCCTTGTAAGCTAGGGGAAAAGAATTGAAACATAATTTGTACATGTTTATGCATTTACACTTCATAAATATATTTTGATATTGTACATTTAAAAAAAAGTTTTCATTCACAGTATAACCCAAATTGAATATATAACTTGATTTGTAAATCTTTCATAAATTGATTTTTTTAAATGGTTTGAAAATCATTTAAACTCCTTTGAAAATCATTGGCAAATCATTTTAAAATGAGTTAAATTATCGCTACATGATGAGATCAAAATAATTTATTCTAAATTCTGAACACTAATAATAATAATAATAATAAAAACAACAACAATAAAATAACAGAATGGATTGCAAATAAATGTATAAGTTAAGTACATAATTTTAATGAAATGAAAAAAATTGTTTCCAAACTAATAGTATATAATTTGCATTACTTATATCATTTTAATACCTCCTCTTTAATTCAACGTGAAACTTTTTTATATATATTTTCATAATATAATTCTCAATTTTGCAAAATACATCCATTTTTGTTAATACTTAAAAATTTGAAATATAATGAAATTAACATAAAATTGCTTAAATGAAAGTTGCATATGTTTCTTTTTTAAGAAATACCAATTAAAACTATTTTTGAAGCAAAATTTAATGTTAAGTAAATAAAATAATATTGTTATATATGTATGTATATAAACATAAACATTTTAATTTAAATGCTCTAAATAAGGTTTACCTTTTAAAAAATTTTCCAAACCAAGTTTCTTTTCTAAATCTATACGCAATTGTTCAATTTCACCAAAAGGATCACCACTTTCATCTAAAATTTCAAATAAAAATAATGAATGAATCTAAATGATAATGATTATTTGAAACATAAAATTAAAATGGATTGGATTAAAGTAATTTCAGTTTGAATTCCAATTAATATTTCCTTTTTTATTAAAACACTACACACATTTTTTAGAATTTTAAATTTTTGTTACAAAAATATTGTATAAAATTTTTTAAGAGAAATGCAATAAGCTATTATTTTTAAATAAAAAACAAATACAATGTTACATGCATCAGAAAAAAATCAGTTAAATGAATCAATTATTATAACTAATTTTGGTTGCTATTAAAATGCTTCCACTTAAATGAATGATGATATGTCTGGATGATAAGACTTATTATGTTTTGCTACTTTTCCAACAAAAATTGGTCTGGGGTTATTATTTCTGGTAAAAAGAGATTGTTCTCAAGATATTTAGTATTCTATTGATTTATTAGTATATTTAAAGATGGTATTCAAGAAGTTTTAAAAGCAAACCATTATTTTTTATACTGCTTTCGATTTATATTTGAATTGTAAATATGATTATTTCTCAAATATTATTTACCTATGTTTCTATACACTCATCTTTATTATGACTATCGTAATAAACTAATTTTTATATCATTTATCATTTGCTACACATAATTTTTACAAAAAAATATAATTAATATGCACTGCACTGTTGTTTAATAGTAATAGTTGTTTAAGATTAAAAAATCTCAAATTCGTTAGTTAATCATATGTTGCTTTGGTTTTACTTAAAACTTTTAACTTAGTACTGTATTTTACTTTTTTCTACTTAGTATTAAAAAGAAATAATTAATTTAACCAAAAATAATACATAAGTTATACATAAATTTTACAGCAAAAAAAGGAAAATTCAATTCATTTTAAGTTATATGTACATACATTAAAAAAAATTAGAATCAAATGAAAAGAATACAATTAGCAGTTTACAAGTAAGTAAATAATAGAAAATTCCAAAAATGGAATGAGAGATAGATAAGAATATAATGATACAACTGTATACTAAAATTATATTTGTTAAGACTAGTTTTTTTTCACAGTCTTTTATCATTAAAACTATTAAATAATTTTACAATACTACTTAAAACACTTAGTAATATATTTATTCATTTTAATTTGATATCAATCAATAACTGAAAGTTGTTCATAGAGTTATTATAATTAAATTTTAAAATGAAAAAATAATTACCAAGTGACCATGAACTGGAAATTGACTTTGAATCAGAATTTTGCGATTGCTGAAGAATTAATCTTAGAGATTGACACATTTGAAAAAGATCATAATCATTTTCATCCTCACTGTCTTGTTGTATAGATAAAGCACTTTGAAATAGTTCAGAAGATTCTGAACTATTAGCCTGAAAAATGAAACTGAGAATTAAAAATAAACAATGATTTGAATATTAATGCTAAATTTCTTTTTTATTTTCAAAATATTTATAAATAAAGTAACAATGTATTAATATCTATAGCATTTCAGAGAGAATACATTTTTTATATTTTGTTTTTGAATGCTGATTTTAGTGTTTGTAATTAAAAATAAAAATTTCTAAATAAGAAAAACAACATATATCATATCAACATATAACAACAAATATCTATGATTATTTATTCTTATTATATTTACGAAGTTAACAAATAACTTATAAATATGAATGTTTTCTTATTCACATAAAATTCAAAATCATTAGCAGATTTCTTAAATTATAGTTATGAAATTTTTAGTACAATTAAAGAATTAGGTAATACTTGAATTAAAAAATAAATAATTTCATATAATAATAATATGCCTTTTTCTCTATATGTAATATTCCTTAATATAAAAGGAAGAAGAAATGAGGAAAGAGAGAAAACAAAAAAAGGAAAGAGGAGAGGGAGAAAGCAAGAAAGAGAAATTTAAAGGAAAAAAACTTACATCATTTAATGAAAAAGATGAATTATTTATATTTTCCAATGTTTCTAAACTGTGTAACTTAGATTCCTCATCCAAAACTCTCAAATCAGGAAGTGAAAAGAAAAACTGATTTGATTCTTTCATAAGGTGCTTCATAGCTGACTTCATGCTGCAGCATAATGGTTGATGCTGAGGAGATGAAAAATAATTTTGGCTGCTTTTCTTTGGTGATTCACCAAAATAAGTTTCTATATCACATTGAATACCAATATTCACTTTATTTACAAACAATGAATCTTTCAATTTTTCCAGAGATTCATTTTCCTTGAACGAACTATTTATAGGTGATCTATTTTTTGAATCATTTTCATAAATGGATTCTGTAGGAAAAGAACATTCTTCTTTAGTAGAATTTTTGATTTTTTCTTCAGTAAGAGTTGGAAGGTGAATAAACTTAAGTATGTTAGAACAGCTATTTCTTTTTAAAACAAAGGTTTTATTCACATTACTTTCTTGAAATTCTGTCACGTCTCTAACTACAGGTAAATGAAAATTAGCACAATTTTCTACAGACATAGGAGATTTTATACAATAAGTTTGAAATTCATTACCATTGGTTGAAATTACTGGTAAGATTGCAGGAAGCAAGATAGCACTTTGTTTTACAAATGTTGAAATTGAATTACAATTTTCTGGGCTTATATTTTCAGAATTTGTATTTTGTGAATTGACTTTAAATGTTTTGCTACTTGGAGAAGAATTAGTATGGATATTTGTGACATTTAAAATACAAGCTCCACTTTCTGAAATAAGATTAGAATTAGTAGAACACTCAGAGGAATCACATGAAATATCTTTTTCAACATAAGGAATATCCAAAGAGTTTTTACATGTTATATCTGTTTCATTTTTATGACTAACTTCCTTTTTTACTTTAATTGCTGTTTCAGATGCATGCATCTCATTTTCATTGTTATCCATGCAGTCAGAACAATTAATTAAGCAATTTGGTTGAAACGAGTTATCGTTAGTTAAAGTGTTCCTATTTCGATTAAACCTGTTGCATTCATTAGAGAAGCTAGCTTGACTTAATACAGTTGATCCATTTTTCAAATAAAAATATGATTGTCTGCCAATATGTGGTGCAGAATGGGGCCTGTTTTGATGAATTATGATTTTGTCATTCTCTGTAGTAGCTTCCATTTCAGAACCAGTCATTTCAAGAGGTAAATTATGCAAAATGTCACAGTTGGCTTTAGACCATTGAGATCTCTGTTTTACAGAATGTTTAATAACTGGGAGATTTACTTTGTATACAGTTTTCTGAGAAGTATCATTGAAACAATCAACTGAAGGACAATTTGATTTACTAGAAGAAAACTCCTCTGCTAAAATTTTGGACTTCTCACAACAGTGAGCAGCAATGCCTTTTTTAGGTGAATCAAGTTTATTTTTTGAATCTAAAAGTGAAGGAAAATTAATTTTATGTGAAGCTTCACAAAATTCAATAGATGAAAGTTCTATTATAGATTTATTTAAATTTGAAATATCTGAAGATGAAGATTCTGCTTTCAAAGAACTCTCATTTCTTTTACTATACAAAAACTTTTTTGTAAAATTTTCTACAAATACATTTTTATTCACTGGATTAACTGATGAACATTTATTTTCTTTAAAAGAATTCATTTTGTTTTTGTTCTTATAGGCTACAGATGAAATTTTTACAGGATTACAATTTTTTGTATTACGATTTGCTTCATTTCCTTTCAAAATATCTTTTTTTAATAACGTTTTTGGTGTCTTCTTTCTGGCAACTGACACACCATATTTTGCTGCAGGATTTGTAATGTTTATGTTTTGTGACTTTGAATTCTTAGATGGTTTAACAGATGTTTTCTGAGGCAGTGTTTTATTAAATTCTTCCTTAAGTTTTGATTCATTTAAAAATTTACAAATGCGTTCAAGAACAATAGGCTTTCGTAATATAGCATTTACTGAAGGCCTTTCATAAGGATTTCTAACAAAAATTTGTGCCAAAAGATTTTTTAATTCAGAACTATATATATCAGGTATTTGAGGAAGACTTCCTTTAACAATTTTAAGAACTAAATTTTTTATATTTTTAGCTTCAAATGCATGTTTTAAAGTTGTAAGTTCATATAAAACACATCCAATAGACCACACATCTGATTTGTTATTGTAAGGTTTGTTTTCACAAATTTCGGGAGAAAGATAATATGGCGTTCCTATACAAGTTCGGGCAAGTTCTGAAGTGTTATTTAATATACGCGCAATGCCAAAGTCTCCTAACTTAGCGATACCTGATTTAGTTAAAAAAATGTTTTGAGTTTTAATATCTCTATGCAAAATTCTTCTATCATGGACATGCTTAACTGCTAAACATATCTGTACAAACCAATCAAGAATTTGATCTTCTTTAAAATAATTTCCATTCTGAGTTCTTATTTTTGAGTATAAATCTCCACCATCACAATAATCAGTAACAATGTATAAATTACCATTTTCCTCAAAAGATTTATGATATGTTATGATATTTGGATGTTTCATTTGGGAAAGGACCTCAACTTCTTTCATTGCTTCTTCTTTTTCTGTTTCACTGAGATTTAATAGGGGAACTCTTTTAATAACATACTGCTTTTGGGAAGCAACATCTTGGACGAGTAAAGCAGACCCAAATGACCCTACTCCCAGTGGTTTGATCACATTAAAATTATCCATGACAACTTTGTTGTTTGTCAGCAATGTACATAGACTGAAAAAGAAATAACAGAAAGGACTTTATGTATTATATATTGAAAGGGTGAATTTCAATTTTAATAAAATTTTATTAATGAACTAGTTGTAATAATAAATAAACACTTAAATACTAATTTTTTTTTTAACCAAATATGCAAAATTTGTGTTGAATTCAATAAAAATAAAATATATTTCTATAAAGTTTTTCATAAATATAAAATTAAATTAAAATTATTCAAAATAAATTTATTTTATAATTCATTGCCACCTTTTCGAAGAATCCACTTTATTTCTCGCATATCATTATAATAAAAATTGAAGTAGTTCTCCCTTTCCTCAAAAAAAGGGGAGGGGAAGCAAACACGAAACAGTAAATGGGTGTCAGAAACAATGGTGGATAAATGGATTTTTTCTCACTAAGATTTTTTTCAACAGTTTTATATATAAAACTTATTTTGATTTTATTCAATTTATTTCAAATTCTATTTCAAGTATAAATGCAGAAAAGTATAGTTCTAATTGTATTTAAAAAAAATGTGGAAGAGTTTCAAGTTCAATTGCATTTATATTATATATTTAGTATAAATTAGTTAAAGAAAAGTTAAGAAAATTTAATTAATACTTTCAATTTGTTATTAAATATATAATTATATACTGCTCTATATATTTTTTTAATTATAAATTGCAAAAAAAAGAAAAAAGAAGCTTATATAAAAACATGTAGTACCATAATTTTCTGGCCTTTTAATTTCATAATTTCTGGCCTGAAGAAATAAAAGATCTTATATAAGCATCTAAGGTGTATAATCCATGAGCGATTACATGTTTTTTGATTTGCCAAATACTTACGTTCTGTTTTTATACTTGTGGAATAAAAACTAACAAAATGTTTTTCAGTTTTAATGCATGTTTTTGATTCCACAATTATGTAAAGAAATTATAATATAAATTTAAGATAGTGAAAACTTAAAAGAAAATATACAACGATCTTTGCAATCTTCCTACTTGGTAAAAAAGAAATAAAAATCTTGATCAATATCTGTAAAACATTTTTAATTCTAATTTATAAAATAATTTCAAGTCTTTTTCATCAACTGGCATTTTGGATCAGCATCACATTGTGTTTAATTTTGGAAAATTAGGTTTACTATTAAGGTAAATTACAGTTATGGTTTACTATTATGTTTACTGTGCAAAATTATTAAGTTTCTTTTTCTTTATATATGAAAATTTTTTTTCCTGTTTTTTTTAAGCATGCATTCTGGATATTATAGGAAGAAAATTATGGCACATTTTATTTTATTTTTCAAATTAAAGCAATAAAATTGCTATTTTTCATGACAAAAGTTATTTACATTTAAGGAAATATTGTGAGTAAAAAATTAATTTCATCCAAGAATATATTGTTGCATGTTTTTAAGGAAAAGAATGAATAACTGCAAAATGCATCATGTTATATTTTTTTATAATTTGTGACTAAATTCCTTTGCCTAATATTTAGAAGCTTTTTCTTAGAAGATAGTTTTTCCTCATGAAAAAAATTACATATTTAAGATTTTGAAAAATAACAGCAAGAATCATGGCAAAAATTGCTTCTTTAATAAGGAATTTTGACTTGTGAAATAATGCTTTTTTAATTTTACTACAAATGATAAGTAGCATTATAGGATTAAAAATAAAAAATGTATCTTTTGGTAAAAGATTCATTTTTTATATAATAACAGATGTCTTCATATACAAATAATAATTTTTATTCAGATTAAAATCACTTTTTACAATACTTATTTTTTATAACAGATTAATGATTATTAAATAAAATAGCCTTTACGCTAAAACAGAAATAACTTGCTTATATTTATTTCAACATAAGGAAAGAAAAATGAAAGCTGGAAAATTCTTGAAAGGAATTTTGAAATTAGAAACAGAATTAATAAATCAATAAACTAAAAAGAAGTTTTATTGATATAATTTTAATATTTTGGTTTGTTTTTAATTCATTTGAGAATTGCTTAGAAACAAAAGAATATGGTTTAATAAATCTGTGTTAATACACCACATTTTTGAGATTTTAGGAATAGATAAAGAATAAAGTATCTCTATGTATGTTGATAAAATGGCCTATATTACAAATCAAATAGTGTTAAATAATAAAAATTAAAATATTTTAATTTTGTAGTAAAATTCCAGCGAATTAATTATATATCTATATGCTGGAAAATTACTATTATTACATTTAAAATTAAAAAAAAAAAAAAAAAATTATTACTGCATCCTAAAGAAACTTTAATACAATTTTAATTATTTTTTATATTTGCATATATCATCATCATTTAAATGTTAGTCATTTGTTCAGGAACGAAAAATTTTATGGTTAGATTACTAAGATAGTTTTAAAATTTTTTACTTATGAAATAACAGTTTTTTAATTCAATAAAGTATAATAGAAAAATTAATATTAAATAACTAAATGAGAAATCTATTTTTAATATCAACATAAATCTATTTAAACAATTTTCAAGTATAAAAATATTAAGTTACAACTTTTTTACTTTACATAAATATACTTTCTAGAATTCACGCATGCTAACTTTTAAGCCCACATACTTTGATACTTAATCAGGACTGGAAAGAGATGAATTACTTTTACTATAAAGGAAGAGGATGCAGCAGAGTTGAACAGACTCATTTAGAACAAGGGTTTTAAATGAGTAATTGTGATTTATGATGGGCGAACTAAAAAAAAAGGTATTGCAAATATATTAGTTATATTTATAATTTTATAATAAATAAATAATAAAAAGTTAATAATAATTAAATAAAGAATATAATTTGATATGCAGCATCCCCATAATGATTTAATTGTTAATTGCTTTGATTTTTACAGTACAAAAATGCAAACTTATGTTTGTCTACAGATTCCTATGTTTAAATTTGCCAAAATTTATAAACACAAGTTGAATTCACACATATATGTAAACCAAAGTGATTCTATATTTGAGTGCCTTATGCTACAATTATTTATAATGCTTTCATCAATACAATAGCAAAAAGAAAATCAATAAGTCAAAGTTGTTCAACTGAGCTCACAGATTTTCCAGTTAATTGATTTTTAGTTTGAGTGTAAAATTGCAAAAATAACTTCTAAATCTCTAGCAATGGTTTTACTTTTTGAAAAGTGTTATTGAAAATATTAAAAAGTGCTCAAACCATATGCAGATTAATAAACAATTCTTAATTTATATGAGTAAAAATAACATGGAGGTATGCTATCAGCGTATCTTATAAAGAAATGTCTTTCATTCACAGTTCTTTGTCTTAATATTATATTAATGTAAACTTTAGAGGGATGGTCCATGGATTATTTTTTCATGTCAACACAAATATAAGTAATTTCTTTGAAGACTTCCCTTAGTTTCCTATCAGAACAACCCTCATGAAATATGTAGTGAAACACAATGTCTATTACTATGAAGAAATATTTAACAAATAATAGGTTGATTTTAAAAGGAATTTTATCTATTCACTAATCATGCATCAATTCTTTTCCTTAAATTTCTATATAAACAGTCAGAATAGTTTTCATTAAAGTCAGATTGAAGTATTTAAAAACGTTACTATATAAACTAAAACGTTACTAAACTAACTATATAAACTATTAAAATAGCTACAAAAAATTGCTAATATCTGAAAATAAATGAAGCATTGAAATTCTATCAAATTTGTGTTTAATAGATAGAATGTAATATATAACCTTGCATATATTAAATATAGTATAAAAATGTTGAAAACTAAGAAGAAAATTTCTTTTTAAATTATAAACGATAGCAATTACAATTTTGAATAATATATTTTCATAAGAAGTTGAAACAAATGTTATATTCGAAAAACGCATACTTAATTACATAAAAAGTACATAAGTTTTCCGGCAGAAATTATCTGTTAAGTAGAAACCACTGAATTACAAAAACAATGCAACAGATAAATAAAACATTTGTTTACCATGGCAACCGGTCATGGTCAAAATGAAATAAACTGTTAATTATTATTATTAATATGGTTTTTTTAAAATTTATATTTTCATATGAAAAATAGAATAAATTTTTAAAAATAATATGTTTCGAAAAATATTCTAATGATTTATCTAGTAAATTTTTGACAGTGTTCTTTGTTCCGGTTACTTTGAATAATAAATTAAAATAATTGTGGGATTTATTAATCTGTTTTTTTTTTCATATAGAAAGTAATTTTCATTTTTAGGAATTAAATAAAATAAAAGTATGCAGAAAAGAATTTTAGGGAAAAAAAAAAAAAAAAAAAAAAAGAAAATTTTTTTTTAAATTGATTGTAATCTTATCTGTATCTTATAGAAAAAGAAAATAAACAAGCCGTTGGCGCGAAACTCCAATCTTCCATTATATTGGTAACAAATTTTATATAATTTCATTTCTGTTGAATGAATTTTCATTTCTATCATAATCAAAATGTCATTTGAGCCTGTTGGTAAAAAAATATCTGATATTTTCCTTTCACAAGAACCTGCTTTAAACAATAAACGAATTGTTAAAAATTCTCAAAATAGTTTTGAAGATATTTTGAAAAAAGTTGGTTTTATACTTGGAGAAAGGAATAATCCAAATGAACTTGATGTTGACCAGGCAGTTTTCCTTCGTGATTTATCTAAAATATTATCTGATAAAAATACTTCAACCATTAAAAATTTCGTGAATGGTTTCGAAACTCATTTGGAGGACGAGATTCGATTGAAATGGAGCCTTATGCCTACTAGCACTACCGCTAGTTGTGAAACAGCTAGAAATGCATCTCAAGACAGTTTGGTTCATTTACTGTTAAATGTTGAAGGGATTCAAGAGAATATAATAGGTATTATGCTTGGAAAACTTGTCGAATTTTCATATTGTGAAAATACTGCTTTATATGATCGCTCTGAAGGTAAAACTGTTGCATGCCTAATAATATCTCAGTTTCGGTGGTTGAGCAAATTAGTCAATAGTGAGGCATTGGCTGAGAAATTGCTTGAACTTATCGAAGCTACTCCAAAAGAAGTGCAGCGAGATATAATAAAATTGCTTCCAGATGTCATCAATGAATTTGATCATCCCAAAGTTGCTAAACGACTTGGTGAAATTTTTTTAGATAATCAAGAACTCAATGTCATTATATTGGATACATTGACAAATTTAAATATTGAATCTGAATTACTTTCTGAAATGAGACAAAAAGTCATTGAAACTATCACTACTGCTAATATTGAAGATCTACCTGTACTTGTAAAATTTGTATTACAAGATTTGAATTCAAGTGAAGCCTCTCATATAATTAGAGATTTAAGAGAGAAACTAGATTTTAATTCTACTTTTAATCCTATAATTTCATCTACTCCTTTGGAAAGTAAAAGCAAAGAAATATCTAAAGGTATCGAAGGTTGTGTTCTAAATACCATTAAACATGCTTTAAAGTTTCAAAAATCTTTATGTGATGCTTGGATCAAGCAACTGGAAATCCTTCAGGGACCACAAAATCATAAATCCTTGGATATATTTGTTATTTTAATGCTTTTGTCTCTAAAAACCCATGAAAAGAAAGTGGAAAGTATTTTAAAAAATAAAATCAGATCTTGTTGTATAAATGAGGATTTGTTACAAACTACATTTCGTTGTCATCATGATGTACTTCAAGAATATGCACCAGAACTGTTGAAAATAGCAGAAACTTTATTAAGGTGTATTGAACCAATAATTTCAACGTTTAGTTGCTCTCTCTATATTAAATGCTTTGTGTGGTTTGATGCTTATTATAAGCAGGAAGTGATTGGTAATCTTATTACACATGTTGGTAATCGATCTGAAAATGAAATAAACACTGCTCTCGATACATTGCTGTCTTTAATTAGAAACCATACTAAGAAAATGATATCATATGCTTTATTTGTAAAAAACTTATTAGATCATCTTCATGAATTGACTTTAAATCAAATCCGTAAAATACATGAAATGCTAAGTATTTTAGCTTATCAAGGTGGGAGAGAAGGTACCATGTTATTGGATGATATGATGATAATCATACGTAAGCAATTGACTAATAAAAATTTGAAGTACAGAAAAATGGGTGTAATTGGTGCATTGATGTCAGCCAAGACTGCTGATGAAAAGGAAACAGAAGATAGTTTAAATGGATCGGTTTTTTCGAATGCTCTTGATTTAGATGAGTGTTGCCAACATTCCATAAAACTTTTAGAACTTGTTAAAGAGAGTACATCTGATTCATGTGAAGCTTTTGCTTTATTTTGTGATGAGTTATCTCATATAATGCTTGAAAAGAAATTGAATCAGGCAATTTTAGATTGGATTGGAGAAAATATTCTTTCAGATTTTGAAGAGACTTATGTTATTGATATTAATTTTGAGGAATATAGTGGAAAAAATTATGGGCCAAAGTTTTATTTGGATGAGGTTAATGAGCCTGTTGCTATTGATTTGTATAGCATTGTGTTTAAAAGTACAGAAAGGCTTCAGCCAAAATGCAATACTAATTCATCTAAGTTGGAACTCAAAAGTAAATCTAAGCTTGACAAAAGTCGAGTTCTTAAAGCTCTTTTAAAAATATCCCAAATGCCTGAAACTTCTGAAACAGATTCTACTGAAACTAAAGCTGCTTCTCCTTTAAAATTAGCACCTGTCTTTAGACTGTTGAGAATATTTCGACAAATTCAAGACGACAATCTTGATGCAATCGATGCTCTTTTAGGTTGTGCAATTATATTACCAGAATTGAAGTATCAAAAATTTTGTGTTCTATCTGTTTCTGAGAAACATTTTATATTAAATAGTTTATTTTTTTGTATCAATTGGATTCGTGAAAATATTAATGGTTTTGCTACAACTACTGATGAAGATATAAAATGCAATGTTTTATCTCGTTTACAGCTTTTAATAGAACTAGAAGCTTTAGTATGCAAGTACATAATTGATGCTGCAGATTATGTCCCTCCTATTGCTAATTTTGATTATGACGAGAAAAGTTTAACTATAATAAAAAAATCTTCTAAGAAACCGGTAAAAAGAACTATTAAAAGTAAAAAGAGTAAATCTAAAAAAAGTAAAACTTGTGAAGACACTGAACAAACAGATCTTCTATCTCATGATACTTCATCCAAATCAAAATCATCTGATTCAGAGCTTGATGAAGAATTTGAAGCCAAAATTGAATCTGATATTAAAACTCTGAAAAGTGTACAGCCATTCTTCCGGGAATTAGATTTAGAAGTGTTTATCTTATTGCAGTTAGAATTAACCTTCAAAAAACGACTAGATATTTTCATCAATGAGAAAGTGACATCTCTTGAATTGCATCCAACTGAGCTCAAGTTTCTGTTAGAAGATTTAAGTGCAAAACTACAGTATTCTATTGGCTCTTCTGTAACATATTTCAAAGGAGTACATAAACAAACAGGTTTCTCTAATTTAGAATCGCATTCACCTGTTAAAATCATTATGTTCTGCATTCAATTAATACCAGCTCTTTGTAAGATTGTAGACGAATTCATTAAATTCTTTAAAAACATTACAAATGAGTCGGATGGAATAGAAGATTCCTTGGTCTTATATGCTAATGAAACACAATGTGTTATAAAGTGTTTTAATTTGGTTCTTAAAGTGATGAAGCAAATAGTATCCTGGAAAAATTTCAATTTAAATGAAAATGCAATACTTTTAAGAAAGACTCTGCTAGCATTTATTGCAGATAAGGCTATGGAAAAGGAAAATTCTAATGTTAAGTTGATCAGAGCTTGTGTTTATCAACTGATTGAAACAGCTGATTCACTTCCATCATTATCTTGTGCTTCAAATCTTATACAACTTCTTGTATGTATTTTGAATTATACTGATGATTCAAAATCAAAAATGAAAGTCTCCACAGTTGCTCTAAATTTTCTAAAAAAGAAGTGGTTCGATTTTGATAACAAAGTTACCAAGAATGCTGAAATGAATGAACATGTGAGAATTATATTACAAGCATACTTACAAAATGGAGCATCTATATTGAAGTCGGTAGATTTTTTAGCTACTGAAGCTTTTCCACAATTATTAGATAGTGAAGATGAAACTGTGTACTATACTCTAAATAAGTCTACCTTCAATTCTTATTATAAAATAATGTTAAACAATTTAGCTAATTATGTAAAGATTTATTTTGCTTCGAAACATAGTGAGGAAGAACTAATGTATGAATGGTCAGTTGCTTTTAAGGTTTTTCAGGTGTTTACAAATATCTTAAAACAGTTTGGATCAAGATCAAATATAGCAGTTTGTCTAAAATCTAGTCGTGAAATTTTACAAACTTTTTTGAAGTACGGAATGCCACTTATGGATAAACTTTTTGTTGAAAATAAGGAGGAAATTATATGCTTAATGAAAATATTGCAAGTGAGTACTAGATATTTGCAGCATGTTTGCTGCCATTCTAAAGTACTAAAAGATGTTACATTAATTAAGCATGTTCCTCTTCTCAAGAAAAGTTTAGAAGTATTTGTCTTCCGTGTAAAAATGATGCTTGCTGTAAATAAGTGCGAAGAAGCATTTTGGTTAGGAAATTTGAAAAACAGAGATCTTAAAGGGGAAGAAATTCTTTCTCAAGCAGTTCAAGAACCTGGTGAAGATTCAAATTCAGAAAATGGTGAAGAAATTGCTAAAAGTGATACAGATTTGTCAAATAATGAATCCGATATAGAATTATTATAAATTTTTAATAATTTATACAGCTATTTTGCAGATAATTATTTTTATAAAACATTTTGTATGTAAAAGAAAAAGTTTTATTTTTCAAATAATTCATTGTCTTGTAATTTGTAGATGATCTTAACAAACCTCGTTTTCTCATGATATTTTGTTCTGTATTATAAATTTAATACTTTTTTTTTGATAAAATATTTATATATAAATTTTTATATATATATATATTGAAAAATATTTTATTTAAATTTTGAATTTTTTTTTTTTTTTTAATTTTTAAAATTTCTTAAAATTTTTTTTTTTTTATATTTAAGTTTTATATTATTTAATACACATAAATATATATATATATATAATTTTTATTTAAAATTTTGAGGTTAACTTTACTCAGAAGAACATTTTGTCGTTTTTAATTTTCTGAATTACTTTTAATCCAATAAGAATCTTAAAATTGAAGATATATTAATGGATGCCATAAAATCATATTTTTGTCATTGAAACCTAGTCTGTATATTTTCCTGCTCATGTGTAATACAAATGTTTCCAGTTTTTCTAAATAAAAACTTTCAGGCAAACAATTCTGCTTTTTCCTTCTATAGTATAACATAAGATGGTAACCTTTACTGGTTTTGAGTAAAATATATGAATTTTTCAGAGAGTTATTTTTTTCTACTAATTGATTTTTTTCACTTCTGATAAATTTGTTTTCAGTAACAATTTTTATGATAAAATAATAGGTATATTTCAGACATTTCTGGTAGTTTGTCAATAGATACGTTTTAGCAGTGCCTGATTCCTCCATTTTTCTTTTTCTTTCTGTGATTGATACTGACATTTGCAATCGGCCATCCCTCAGCATTTCATCGGTAATAAATATAATATTTTTATTTTAACTATTAATTTTCTATGAAATAATAAAAAAGTGATAAAAACTCAAGTTATTTTTTGAAATTTTAATTTCATTAAATGACAACATTTTAAAATTAATTGAATAATAGAATTCAATAAGTCAGGAATTTAAAATTGAAATTATTATAGAAAAAATTATCGTAACCAATATTTTCCTACTTAAGTAATATCAGTACATTGTATAATAACGTTTCTTATATATTTTTTCCCTATTTGAATGAACTATTACACAAAATTCAAAGAAAAAAGATTCTTCATTATCAATAATCTGAAGTATATTTTCAACATATTATCTTATTAAAAATATTTATTTTATTTTGTTTAGCAATATATGTAATTTTAAAAACATTTCTTCTTTACCTATATTATATTACATTATTACCATTATAAGCACTGTTTTAAAACAAAAATAGATAAATAATTAAAGTAACTTTAATGATTTAAAGTGGGAACAATGAATATTTAATTAATTTGTAGCGACACCTATTGATGTAAAATGGAATACAAATTGAACGACTTCTACTTTCACTGTTAAAAAGGGAATTTTCCCGCTAGAATGAAAATAGAACGTAGTAAGCGTTCGAAGTAGAATAAACATGTCGTAATTGTGAAAATTGATTATCGTCTTTTATTTTTGCCGTCTGGATTTTAATAACACTACGCAACCTTTACAATACCGCCACAAATTCTTCACTCTTGAAAATTAAGAATATATTTCATGATGGATGGTCCTGTTATAAAAAATGTAATATTTCAACTGTTAACAGCTAAAAAGAACTTATCTGTTTTAAGAGTGAATGGTTCAAAAAGAAAAATTTATAGAATTGTTGACCTGTCCCAAGTTTGGTTATTTATTTAAAGTTTCAACAAGATTTTTTTTTAAATTTATTATATTACCGATTATAATGGGTTACATTTCTTTTCTTTTCTTTTTTTTATTTATCAGTTATCATCTAAAACATGAAATAAAGATCATATCACATAATAAAAAATAGCTCATTTTGTTAAATTGAAAAATATAATGATGTGTCAACTTAAATGAGAATCAATTAGAACAATATGAAAATTAGAATCAGATGTAATAACCAAACCTTTTTTTAAGGTAATGTCATTTCTTTTTTTTATGAAGATTGACACATTATGGTTAAAATGCAGTTTAACCCGTTAATACAACTTCTAAAACCACCAAATTTGCTGCATTTATGCATAGGCCAAATCTCTCAAATTTCAGAATACAGTACTACCTGGGGCCAGTGAGCATGTGTAAAAAGATGTGCCTCAAAAAATGAAGCTCTTCAAATATTGTAGAAACCATTTTAATGTATACATATTTAATAATTAATTGAACATATTAAAAAAATAAATATGTTTAATTCTGGAATTAAATGTAGCTGTATTGTAGAAACAGGAAGGCTTAAAATAATGAAATGATGTCGAAACTTTGTGTTGGCATAATTTTTTTCTGTCCTGTCTGTACAGAGTACCTTGGAGCCTAAAATTCTTGTCTTATTACATGACGAGTAGTTTAAAAAAATCCAATTAGTTGTAGATCACATTTAAATAGTGAAAATATATGAGTTTGTAGGTAATTGTTCCAATTTAAAATAACGAAAAAAATTAAAAATAAAAGAACATAGTGGCAAATATCAAAAGAGGTGAAGATGCAGCGATAATGTCTCAGCTATGATGACAAAACTATGATAAAATGTTTAAAACAACACGGAGGTGCTTAGGATTATAGAGAAGAGCAAAGTCATAAGCAGAGAGATTTTTAATTTCTATATTGTCAAGATTGTTGAAGAAGTCAGTAGAGAATTTATGAATAAACATCTTGACGTTGGGATGATAGAGAATTGATGTCATTATTTCTGAGAAACTATCGTGTCTGTAATCACACAAATAGTTTTATTTTCAAAATTTTGGATGCTATTGATTCTAGTTTTAGCAGCTATATCCCAAACGGGGCAAGCTTAAGTGATAATGGGGCACATGAAGACTTTATAAATTAGTAGTTTATTTTCTATATAAAGATAAAAGTTACGGTTAATAAGTGGATAGAAGGTTATAGTTAATATGTGAGCATTAGGTTAATTTTTTTTGGTCAAGAATAACGTAATCATAGTTATTCGTTACAGACGACGACGTGACAAATCGCAAAACACTTACAGTAAGCGCTTCAAAATTTAAGAAAATTAAATTAACGAGGCACTCTTAAAAAAATAGATTCTTTATAAGTATCTGAGTAACAATATTTGTCAAATCATAGTAGCGTATTAGCTATCTGCAGTTTGGTATCGTTGTCATTCGAGTGACAGCGAATTACACTTGTATGGCTTAACTGTACTGCATTACCAAATATGAGGCAATAAGATTCACTTTCCCCATTAAAATGGAAATAATGTACAGATATTCATCAATGGTTGCGTGCGAAGGAACTAAATTCTGAAGTTTGTTAAGGAACACTATAAATAATTCTGGTACTCATATTGCTTAGAAAATTCAAAATTTCTGATCCGAAACGTTTGAATACCTATTTTTCCACACTAATAATTTCAAACCTGCACTCATATTTCTTTCACTTGAAAAGGGCCTGCTTCAAAATGTTTTGATGACAAATTTAAAATCACCACTGTTGGACTGTCGAACTTCCAGAAGGTCAATGGCATATTACAGTATTCGACTCCGAAGGCAGAGGTCGATTTAGAGAGACGAAAGATCATAAAACAAATTATAGTTTAAAAAAAACTAAAAAACACGCTTTTAGAGTTAATCAAACTAAAAAGTAAAAAAT
>BPLQ01008419.1:26975-69066 GCA_021605075.1 Caerostris darwini
ATTTTTTACTTTTTAGTTTGATTAACTCTAAAAGCGTGTTTTTTAGTGTTATAAACTATAATATTTAAATGAGGTCCCGGTACGGAGGACTGGAACTATAGTTCTTACAATAATTTAATTGTGAGTAAAACAAAGGCTAAATGAGAATATGTCGAGCCAGTCAGGATTCGAACAGGGAATCTTCTGATCCGTAGTCAGGCACGTTATCCGTTGTGCCGCTGTCCCACGTAGGTTTGAATGGCTTTACTGAATACTTTCATTCTACACGGGTTAAATTGCTCTTCATAAGTTAAAATAAAATCCCTAATCCTGGCGATCCTAATCATGATGAGATAATAAACTTATCAAAATATTTTGTTGTCGTCGGTCCTTGATAAGTCTACAAAGTTTAAATTAAATCTGATCGCCTAAGGTAGGGCAAAATCGAATCCAAAGAGTCAGTTATGAGCAAACAAACAAACATACAAGTGAAACTAATAAAAGCGTATTAAAAAGGGACCTATTAGAGCATATCTCACTACACCTGATCCGTCATGATCAATGATTTGATATTAAATGAGAAGGCAGTGACCGCTAGGACAAATGTAAGGTGACGTAGAATTCGTAATCTGAGATCCTGATGGCCATTGCTTAGATCAATACTGAAGTTCAACTGCGTTTGCAATGGCACAGATTTGAAATCATATTGACTGAACTATAACTGGTCCAAATCGCAAAATGGGGGTCCGTTAAGGATTTTATGACTTTTTGTGGCGCCAGCTGAGCAATAAGTCACTAAATATGACAACCTGGATTTCTTGTACTTTTTTAAATCACCTTTCTTATAATCGCAACCCTTTCCTGAACGAAAATAATTTTTGACGCCAAATCCTAGTGGAACCTATTCTGCGATTTTGCCCTCTAATTGTTTTCTGCAATGAATTCCCTTTCGAATTGAGCCTCGATAACTAGTGAATACTCGTCTGGAGAGATACAGTTCAACGGTGAGATATTAATTTGTCTGTCATACACATGTCTGTCATAGTTGTAGACAATGAGTTATGATATAGAGAACTGGTTCCCAAAGTTGGAGATGATACCGCACCTTAGGAGCAATGAAAAGTTCAAGGGTGACGATAATAACCTCGCTCTGCATTTGGAGGGCGTAGGATAAAAGTAATGAGGCGGTGAAAACATAGAAAAGGAAAAGAAGTAGTTTAGAAAAAGTATTCAAGCTTTTTTCGACTATTACATAAAAATTGCAAAAGCAGATACCTACTTTTTTATTCTGGATTACAGATTATAGCACAAAAGTTTTCGATTGTATTTCCTTCATCATGCTTAGTAAAACATGGTTTTAATGAGGTCACAAATTTGTTTAAAAATTACTACAAATAGCGAGTTGTGATGACTTAGGAATACTACTGACAAAAAGAGATGAAGTACAAAAGAGAGCCGATGATTAATTCTGTTCATAGCAGCACACCAGGTTTAACCTTCTCATTAGCATCCTTTCAAATGTTATTTGTAATTTTTATTTTTCTGTTATCCTTTGATACCTTCATTTTTATATGTAGGTTAATGCGATTGTTGCTATAGTGGATTTTAATAAATAATTTTTTAATTTCAAGTTTCAAAATGTCTAGTTTACAACATGTCTATTCACATTTGATTAAATAAATAAATAACAGATAACTAATTATTTTTCTGTATGCTCGCATAAAGATGGTAGGTCATTAAAAAGACGCCTAGTTATTTTTTTCTTGAAAAATAGGCAGTAGTAAAAATAAGATTGGGAATCGCCGGTCTATAGGGTTCCATTTCATTTAACATCCAAACCTCTTAGAATTGCATCCATGATACCGTTAAAAATGGCAATATGTCGAAGATATTCTAAGCCCCATCGTGTGACTTTTCCTTTCACCCCGGGATTACGTTTTAAGAAGATAATAATGGGACTTCGCGACAATAATTTGTATTGAAAGCGTTTGTACTTTACAGACATTTTCCCAACGAGCTAATTCGCCAGATCTCGACCCAGCAGAATGGTTTTCGCCATATTTTGGCCCAACCTTCGGATTTAATGAACAAGACGTTGCACTTTGTAGTAAAACTATATCGATCCAATTTGATAATATGAGTGAAAGAAATGCCCCAATCTGCCAACTCCAAGAATCGTTATTGCTGAGTCAGATAACAGGTTGCATATATGCTATCACTTTAGTAAATGTTTTGCTAAACGGGTCTGCATCTGTTTAATAAAGCATTTAATTACTCCGAAATTTCAATAATTTTTTTTCTTTAACATATATGAAAACTCTTTTCGTCCAAATAGCAAATAATTATATCCGCAAAATATTACAAATAGCAAAATAGGGGGCATTGGTATTTGGCGACTTTTTTTGGCCGCCAAGTGGACGAAAATCGTCAAATATGGTAACCAAGGTATCTCTTAAAGCCTGAATGGCCACGATTAATTAAGTAGTTTTTATTGGTCAAGATTAATCACGTGTTTTATTTCAGTTACTGAAATGTTATAGAAGAATTAGAAAACGCTAATTTCAATACCGATTCGTTTCACTCGTTACCAGTTAATGCGGCTGCGATTGTTTTCGTTCCTTATGTGCTGGCCAAAGTCTTTCTTCAATTCCAGACATCGCTAATTGAATTTTATTCAATCCCTTCTATTAGCTCACACTCTCCCTATATATATATCTTGTTCAAATTTTCAATCGTTCATAAAATACTTTTTATTCATCCAATCAAGTTCAAATACATTTTTTTTGAACTTGTAGTGGATGACAATGGATGTTAATACAGTTTTTTCAATTATTAATTCATTCATTAAATTTAATTAATTAATTTTAGTTTTTTTTTAGATTTAAGGTGTGCATATATCTACCAATAGATGGCGCTAGATAAACTTAAAAAATGAATGAAAATTATTTATAAAGGACTTCCTGCAATAGAGTGAAAAAAAGAAGGAATTGACTTTTAAAATGTATTTTTTATATTACTTGTTTATGTAGCAAATACTCCAGGCAATTCATAAAATTGAAGGAAGGGTGCTACAACAAGGATTTGGAATGTTACGGTAGTTGAAATTATTGAATGGTTTTGTTTGAAGTTTGGATTGCTAAGAATGCCATGCGTCCTAATTGTGAAAATATGATTTTAACGGTTATGAAAGATAAATCTGATGGATATTTGTGGAGATGTATAACGAAATATAATGGTGTAGCATGAAATGTAAAGAGATCCATTCTTCAAAATTTATTTTTCGCACAATTAAAAATTAGTTTGTGCTAAATTATGAGAATTAAGTATGCCTGAATCAGTAGGCATTCAGCAGCGGATATAATTAATGAGATTGAATGAGCGCTGAATATTGTGAGTGGAAGAATTTTTATAGAGAAATCTGGTGAATAGAGAATCTAGAAAATAGGTGTCATTATGACAGAGGACATTATTCTGGGTGGTATACAATCCAACAGGATCTACGTATTTTAATCAAATTTCAGTAACCTGGGGTAAGTACATTTTCCCTAAAATTTCATCAATTTGCAGCAATTTTTCTTCTTTTTCAATTCCTTCTATTAGCTCACATTCTCCCTATATATATCTTGTTCAAATTTTCAATCGTTAATAAAATACTTTTTATTCATCCACTCAAGTTCAAGCTTGAGTTCCATTCAAGCATTTTTTTTTAATTTGTAGGGGATGTCACTTGATTTTAATACAATTTTTTCAAATATTAATTCAGTAATTAAATTTAATGAATTAATTTTAGTTTTTTTTAGATTTAAGTTGCATGTATCTACCAATAGATGGCGCCAGATAAACTTAAAAAATGAAGGGAAAATTATTTATAAAGAACTTTCTGCAATATAGTGAACAAAAAAGTAGGAATTGGCTTAATTTTTTTTTTTTTTTTTATTACTTGTTTCCATTTAAATTCCTAAAATTTTTAGCATTTTTCTTTATTTTTAAACATTATAATGACTGTTTGAAGGCTAATTTCATCGTTATTAGCAGAATTTTTTTTTATTAAATATGAACAGGCATATATTTTATATATAGATATCTTATAACAGTATGTTGGCGATTGATACATACAAAGATTTGTTATGATGTTGCCCCTCATTAAAGCATGAAAAAATATTTCTACTTTATTAATTATGTATACATGATTATTAAAAAAAATTTCATGTAAAATCATATTTATTTTAAAAATAAATTATTTTAAAATAATATAATACAAAATAATAATTATAAATTAAAATTTATTTAGAAATTATTTTACAATTTTTTCATATTCATAATTTCTTTGTTGTAGAGGTTTTGTTGAAATTGGTATTTGAATTCTCACGGAAAACCTTTACTTTGACTTTTGGAACGAGTTATTACGTGTCACATCAATTGATGAAATATTTGAATTTTTGAAAAATTTCTATTTTTTTGTGCTGTTGTCCAAGTTTATTCAATTCCTTCTATTAGCTCACCCTCTCCCTATATATATATATACCTTGTTCAAATTTTCAATCATTCATAAAATACTTTTTATTTTTCCACTCAAGTGCAAATACATTTTTTTTAACTTGTAGTGGAGGACACTTGATGTTAATACAGTTTTTTCAAATATTAATTCCGTAATTAAATTTAATGAATTAGTTTTAGTTTTTAGATTTAAGTTGCATATATATACCAATAGATGGCGCCAGATAAACTTAAAAAAATGAATGAAAATTATTTATAAAGGACTTTCTGCAATATAGTGAAAAAAAAGTAAAAATTGACTTTAAAATTTTTTTTATATTACTTTTTTATTAATTTAATTAAGTACAGTAATGGATGATAGGTGAATGAAAGGATAGAGTTATCAGCCGGCAGAATGAATGAAAATTCCTCTGAATTTTCTTCATTTTAATGAATTGGATAAATTGGGTGTGAATGCAATGCTTAAGGAAAACGGATTGAATTCTGATAACTGGAATGTTTGACAATTACTGATCAAGTAAATATGGTGACATCACAAATTCGACATTACAAAGATTTTTAATCACTTCCTTGAGGCGATAAAATCATTTCCTCCTCCAAAAAAAGGATATTGCCGAATCAAATGCAAATAATTCTCCACCTCCTTTTTTTTCTTTTTAAATAATATTGTTTTATCTTTCGATTCCGGCACCGTAAGCAATGTACAAAATTTTGGCGCAATATCAAATTTTAGCGATTTAGCAATAAATTTTGATGCATTAGCAATAAATTATAGCTTAATAGCGAATAATTTTGGTGTGATAGCGATATGTTTTAGTGATTTACTATAGTAACACATTTTCGCATAATAGTGATAAAATTTTGCTTTAAAGCGATAAAATTTGCCGTAATTTAGCAATAGGTTTTGGTGTAATAGTAATGTAGTAATAAAAGTGGGCGTAATATCAATTTAGAAAACCTTATTTGTGATGGATTTTGGCGTAATGATGATTTAACATGAAAGCTGTAACTGCGGCAGCCATTTTTTTTTTTGTTTATTTGGTGATTTAACAACCTAGCGATCAATTCCGCACAATGGCTACAGGATTCTGTATTAGAGAGTTTTTGCATAACGTTTTTTTATCGTCTGATATTTTTCTTCCTAGTGCGTATGCTCATAAACATTGCACCTATTGCGCATGCTTATCTGTAATACTTCACTACTGAGCTATTTCTATGAGCATGCGCGCTAGGAAGAAAAAATATCGGACGATAAAAAAACGTTATGCAAAAACTCTCTATTTTTACTTAAAATTCTCACTATTTTTATGATTTCTGGTTAATCCAATGAAAGTGGGTAGCAATCGCTTAAAAATTATGGCAAAATCGTAAAATAGGGCCGCTGAGATTAGGCGTCAAAAATTCTTTTTGCCAAAGTGCGCAAGTAACGGGTTGCATTTGTAAGTGAAGTGAATTGAAAACAGTGCATGAAACCATGGTTACCACATTTGGCGATTTATCGCCACAAAAACTCGCCAAATCTCGACAGCCTCTATTTTGAGATTTGGCCAAAGATAAAATGCTTGGACACCACTAATCTTAGAAAAAGGCATGGAATACACTTCTTAATAACTATTTACTTATTCTTAATCTCCATGATGATATGTACGACCTGATGGCCAATTGGATAGCGCTTTGGTATTGCAGGCTTCAGGTTCGAATCCTGACGCGTGGCATGGATGTTTGTGAGCGGTACGGAATCCCCGTTAATCCCGGACCACATATCCTGTAGGTCCCGATCTAATTAGCCTAAAATGTGCAAAAAATGACTGTTGAGCTACAAAGATGAAATGCAATTGTTCAATCCAGACCGATACTTACGTAATTGTGAGATAGAGCCGCAACAGCTACCTTACTATAAAGACTAACCAATGTGTGAGGATGTAGTTAGCTTTCTATACGCGATTATGCTGCCAAATTTAACCGAAGATTTCTTGTCACAATCATTGACTTAAGACTTTTACGTGACTTGAATTCTTGGGCCACACTTTCAGGGTAGGTAAAATACACATAAAAAAAAGCATGAAGAAGAAATGAAAAAAAGTTTTCTATTTATATAATAATTACAATGCGTGCTCAAACGTCGCATCACCAACATAGATACAAGCCCATCAGCGTCTAGCAAGTGATTAGTGTACGCTTTCGGAGATGGCTAATGTTTTACGAGCAATTGCAGCAGCAAATGAAAATTTTGCAATGAGATTCTCACCAAAGTCAATTAGAGTCTCCTAGATGAATGCCTTGAGGTGTTCCCATAAAAAAAAAACACTATTTAAAAATATCGGCTTAACCTGGTGGCCAAGCGACTGGTTCACCTCATACAATCCATCGAGAGCCAAAAGTGGCATTGCTGTTGTTGTGACTAATACTGTCCTGCATTGCGGGACGGACATCCCATGAGTGATATACTCATGGATGGAGGGAAAGGGTCAGCTTCTGTTGTGATGAAGTACCCGTAGGTAGAAGTCTGACTTTTGCTCCATGACGCTCTTACAGTCATATGAAACCGGGACCTACAGCTTAAAGTGGATACCAAATCACTACAAACATCCATGGCACCGCCGGGACTCGAACCCGAAACCTGTGGTACCGAGCGCTAGAGCGATAGCCACTCGACCATTCAGGCCCCAAAAGTGGTATTGAAGTAATTACTCTGCAGAAATGGGCTGTTGGAACCAAATGATGTTTCAGTTGATACTTCGAAATGTCACTCTGAAATGAAGTTGATACCTCTGTCAGAAAGTTACGATAAGTCGCGCTGTTGAGTCGATGTTGTAGCAAATAGTGGACAATAAGGAAATCATTTACAATATCAGCCCACACATTAAAAGAGAAACGCAAGTGAAGATCTAGCATGTGCTTAAAGGTAGCCTATACATGGGAATTGAGCAAATTAAAAACTTTCTCGCGAATAAAGGTAATCTGTGCTGAGTACATCTGCAGAGAAGCTCTGAGTCAATGCTATAGTTATTATGTTAGATTAGCTATATGGAGCTCTAGTAGGGGGCTCCATATGGGGCTATACTCGTAGTATTAAAAGTCTACACGGGAAAATATACAAGGTATGTGCATGCATATGAAACCCTTTAATAAAATTTTTTATTTTTTATTTTTACAACCAATCAATGCTTTTTTAATACGCTTTTATTAGTTTCATCTGTATGTTTGTTTGTAACTGACTCTTTGAGCTCGATTTTGCCCTACTTTAAGCGATCAGATTTAATTTAAACGTTGTAGACTTATCAAGGACCGACGACACTAAAATATTTTGATAAGTTTATTATCTCATCATGACTAGGATCTCCAGGATTAGTGATTATATTTTAACTTATGAAGGGCAATTTAACCCATGTAGAATGAAAGTATCTAAGACATGCAAACCTGCGTGGGACAGTGGCACAACGGATAAAGCGTCTGACTACGGATCAGGAGATTCCCTGTTCGAATCCTGGCTGGCTCGACATATTCGCATTTAGCCTCCCACAATGCAATTATTGTAAGAACTATAGTTCTAGTCCACCGTACCGGGACCTCCTTTAAATATTATAGTTTAAAAAACACGCTTTTAGAGTTAATCAAACTAAAAAGTAAAAAATAATTGTCAACATAAGAATAAAATTACTGACGAGAAAATGAATGTCATTGTTCTAAAAGCGTGGGGTACTCGATATCAAGCGTTATAATTTTTCACTAGTTTCATTCCGAAATGTAGAGTTAGTTTAAAAATATCATACAAAGCAAATCGCGCTTTTAGAACAGTGACATTCATTTTCTCGTCAGTAATTTTATTCTTACGTTAACAATTATTTTTTACTTTTTAATTTGATTAACTCTAAAAGCGTGTTTTTTAGTTTTTTTTAAACTATAATTTTTAAAGTGTTTCATTAGAATTTTTAGATATCCTAAAAAGCTTGATTTATTGACGATATATTAGACTCAAATAGTTCAACAGAACAGTCCCACTAAATTATATATTTTGACAACTATTACATTGTTTAATTTTTGTTATTAATGTGAATTACCGAATTTTGGGAAACTTATTTGTTGAAATATAAGACATTTTCAAAGATTACAACGCTTCTCTGCCCCCTCCCTCCATGTTTTGAATTTCCATTTAAAAGTTTACATTGAATTTAGATACTTCAAGGAAAAGCAATTTTTTATTTCTAATACATTTTCTATTTTAAAATTAATTGTAACTATACCTATAAGTATCTATTGTTTTTTAATGCAATTAAAAATATTTATTAGCAAGGACTTTTTTTTTTTTGCGTTTATTATATATTTTAAACTTATATATTTTAATGTTATTAAGATAAAAAAAACTGGAGGTCCACGTCCACGAGGAGAACAGCCTGGCTGGATCTTTTAAAGAAGGCCAAGGCCCACAACGGGCTGTCGAGCCAGTTACGATGACGATATATTTTAAGCACAATTTTCTAAAACTTGAGTAAAAACTATATAAAATATGTTTTTTATATATGAAAAATAAATAACTAATATATTAAAATTTCTCTCAAAGAGAATAATAAAAAAATTTTTTTTCATTTAAATCCCATTTTTTTTATTATCAGATTTTATTAAATGTTCGCGGCGGAAGTAAAAGTAAGGCGAATGAATAATACCCGAGTTTACGAGGTATGAAAAGTTTAAAGCGAGATTAAGAAATTTTTAGCGTGTGAAGCGTGAAGTTATTTCCAACACGCGAGCAACGTCTATTAATGTCATATCTAGAAATGAGTAATGTGTATCACACCTATGTCGTTCAAAAAAAAATTCTTTTTGGAAAATAGGGCTTTCTTTTCTTGTATTATCTACTGTTTTAAGTACCTATAAACTCTTTCTCGCGAAATTCCCAAATTTTTTTGAGATAGAGAACAGTAAATAATGGTTTTTTTTTTTTAGTTCTAAATAAATGAGCTCTACTTGGTTTTTTAGTAATGCACATGGAAAAAAAAAGGCTAAGGTTTGAATTTGCTAGCAGGTGCTTTTTATTTAGTTGCTGCTTTCTTTGAGGTATGAAGAGATTCGGTGGTAATTGTGACAGCGTGTGTATGTGTATGTGTGTGGGGGGGTGGGGGGGTGGGGTGGCGAGGGAAGGTGCCTCTCATCCGTTTGAGTCTGGCTGGTAGGATTTTTCGGGGGATCCTCCTCCTTTGGTTTGTCACTGCCGTTTTATGTACACGAGGGCTAAACAGACCGGGACCTACAGTTTAGCGCGAATTCCGAACCACTCACAAACATCCATTCCGCCGCCAGGATTTGAACCTGAAGCCTGTGGTACCAAACAACGCATTTGAAAGACAAATCTCTGACAGTCTTCACAGAAAGCATCCCTTTCCTTTCCCGCCTGTAGGCCATTATGCCCGTTTATGGTATAGGTAGAATGATGTTCTTTATGTATAAAAAGAAATGGTAATTCAGACTAACTTGAAAAAAGAATGATGGTTTGAATCCGCTAGTAGCATGCGTTGCAGTCACTGATTTTTTTAAAAAGGAGACTGGTTCGAGATTGTGACAGTGTATTATAGTGCTGTAGCATTTACAGAAGGATTGTCTGGTGGGAGTTTCTCGGATTTTTTTCTGTTCTTTTTCATATTGCTCGTATACAGTAGGGGTTTTCCCCTTTTTAAATGCAGAACAGTTACTCCTGAAAGTTCTTTCGAAGGCAATATACAAGGGGCAAACTTTTAGATCCATTCAGAGGTTATAGTATTCATATGTCATACCTATGTTCGGCTTATAATATGCGTAACACGAACTCCTTGTGGTAAAAAAAAATGAATGATTACTAAGAGAAGATATTAACAAATAAGCTTTATTGAATATATATAGCAGGGATAGATGTCAGAAAGTAGTATTACAAAGAGACGTTTATTTATTTTAAAGAGTCATTTATTTATTCTTTGAAAGTTATTGCTTCATAAAGACTACATAAGCAAATCTAATTTTTAAAGCTTTTGCTTGCAAAATTGTTTAATAGAACGGAAATGTTCTACTTTTTGATAACATTTTTATTTTTATGTTTCTGAATAGTTTTTTTTAAGAAAGAAATAAAATAAAATAATTACTTTACCATATATGATATAATTTTGTACTATTTATTTATTTATTTTGTTCTATACATTTACTCTGATTAAAAACAAAGAAATTTATTGTCCTCATTCTAACTGTTAGATAAAATAATATTATATCACTGAAAAATTAATATTAGGAAATCCAATATTTGAAAAAAGTCAGTTTCTTTTACTTTAAAATTAAATTGATTGGGAAAAATAAGCATTAATGGTTTCACTTTAAAAGAAAAAAAAATCTTAAAAAGAATGAATGGATCAAAAGTAAAACGTTAAAATTCAGCAAAATTTTTAAATAAAAATTAAAAAAAAAAATAATCTCCTTCTTTTATTTTAAATAACGAACATTCTTTTGCTAATTTATTTATTAACTTTAAGTTCATTCGCAAACTCGTTTGTTTTTAAATATTAATACAAGTAGTATAACGATGGCCAAACTTAGACGCTTTAAAAAAAGCGTTTAAAGTTACCACTAACATTTTTATTTCAACTTTGCTACATGTATATATAGTACACTAGAAGACCCGGCCACACGTTGCTGTGGCATTCTTGTATTTCGTTCAATTATTAGATACTATTAGATATTTTTTATCTTTGTACACATTTTTGGATTGAATGTATATAAAAACTAATGATTTCACATAAAAAAATTTCATTATTATTTTTTTAAAATTTTTATAAGTTAAAAATAAATAAGCTATACATTTCATTTTAGAATTCTTAATCAAATACAACACACAGTGTTTGAAATAACAGTTCACCACATATATCCTTTAAAAATGTTGACAAACTTTAAGCATAGAAAAGTTCAATGTTTTGATTCACAAACAGTTTGACTCACAACTTTCCCTTCAATATATTTTATTCCAGTTCAAATTCAAACTTAGAAAATAAAAAAAATATTGATAATCAAATCAGGTAATACTTACATACTTTTGATTTATTTCTCATAAAAATAATATAAATTTCGCTACGAATTCCTTTAATGACAGTATTGCAACCCTAAAGAAATTGGCGAAAATTCAGGGTTGCAAGATTGGCGACTTCCTCAGGAGTATATTTTAACCGATTTTGCATTTAAATACAAAAAAAATCTGAATAAAAACTATCCTATTTCTCAAGTTGGAACAAAACACACATTTAAAAAAAAATAGTTAAAATCGGATTGTTAGTTTCGGAGTTCATCGCGAACAAACATCGTGACACGGGAATTATATATAGTAGATATATAGATCACGTTATTGTTGTAAACGCATCACAAGGTCACCTCTAGTTAATAACCCTTATCCTTAATATAATTACAAGCTTATGATTCATCTATTTCTAATTCATGACGAACTCAAGAAGAATTATGTGAGATGTAAATCATCCTCCTGCTTTGCAATTTTAATTTTCCGTCATAAACTTATTACGTCTATAACTATAAAAGATTTAAATATGGCATTAAAGAAAATTCTGATGTAAAAGCAAAGGCAAGGAAGTTAAAATGTATGTTATTAAAGACTGTGACGAAGGAAAAATCAACAAATATCCGCGCAATTTCTTATAATGTTACCAAAGCGCTATCAAAGAATGAGTACCTACAATATCAAACAATGGAACATTATTGGATGGTATGTTTTTAAATTAGAATAAAAAGATTGGTTTTATCTACTCCAAAATCAATTTAACTTGCATAACAAATGTCCTTAATTTATTGCGATTGGAAAAAAGGACAGGAAAAACACAAATATGGCTACATATAAAACATGCTACCCAGGAAATGTTCAAATAATAGGCCCGACTCGTGGCTTCAGTGGCAACGCGCACCGCTGGCGAGGTTCAATGCGCTGATGGCTTTGTTGTAGACGCTGTTTCAAAAAACGAGGATATTCAATGGCGTTTGTGATGCTCAGCATCTTGTCTCGTGAGTCGGACTACCTGGTGGAAGTTTTCCGGGTTTTCTCTCCTACGATACGCAAATGCGGGGTAGTTCCCCCTTAAAAAAAGACCTCCTGGAAGGCAATGCCCTCCTTCTTCATTGACACGGAATCATGTCAGACTTTTACCTACAGGTGCTCCATCACAACAGAAGCTAACCCCTCCCCTTTCCCTCCTTCCATGAGACCATACGGGTTCTTGGACTTGGTCTAGTTGCTACTGCCTACCAAGTGGAATAAGAACGTAAATAACAGTGCTAAAGAAAAGCCTGGAGCAAAAAGAATGAAAGGAAGTTTAATTTAAATATTAAAATGTATTCCATTAAAAGAAGGGGGAAAAATTTTGTTTTTAAACTTTTTTTAGCATATATAACGTATTAATTAATAATCATAAAATTAATTAAAGGAGTAGTTAATATAAAATTATTTTATTTAAAAATAGAGAAAGCTCATTTGATCAAATGGAGAGGTTTCAGTTTTATGAATATAAGATCAATTCAACATGAGCGAATTTCTGAATTTGCTAAATGATTGTAAAAAATTAATAAATCAATTTTAAAATCCAAACTGAATATATATATATATACACACAGAGGAAGAGGGGAGGGGGAGGGCAAAGTAAGTTGACAAAGAAAAACACAGAGGAAGTGCACATAGGTCTCATTAAAGCTTTAAATAATTAAAAATGTTTTTCGTATCTCTAAGTGAGTGCCATTAAAACAAAGAAATACAAAAGCCATAAATAGTAATTCAAGATCAGAAGCTTGCAGTATACAGGGTGATTATAGCTAAAGTCCCACTTTTAAAATGCCGTAAAAAACAACCACTCGTCACAACGAGTTCAAATTTGAACTGAAGATACTTAAAGAAGGGGTGAAAAAAAAAAAGTTCCATCGATTTTTTCCCATGCAATTTGGTATGACCTTGCAGTGGTGGATGGGCTTTCCACAAACAGTTTCACAACTGTTGCATGACTAGGAAGTCATTTTTGCCGTTAAAAAAACCGAAACAATCAAGCACATTGAACACTACAGTTGGTATAATGTGAAACTCGTGCCGAATACGTTGTAATTTCGATTCAAAATATCACTGCCAGCCGAATTCACTTCTTTATGCCGCTTACAGCTCCATCTATTAATACACTTTAAAACTTTTTTTGATGCCTTACCGTTCCCCCCTTCTTCAAGTAACTTCAGTTCAAATTTGAACTCATTGTGACAAGTGGTTCTTTTTTTTACAGCATTTTGAAAATGGGACTTTAATTATAATCACTCTGTATGTAGTGACGAAACGAAATGCTTATATATCAGATACGCCCATAGATATCCGTCATATATGTCCAACAAAACGACAAATGCCAAAGCAATTCAATAGAAAAGAAGAATATGAAAATATGTTGCGGAAAACAAGCTCTCCAGGAAATATCGACATAATTAATCGTAATATACTGATCACAGATATTTATCAAGGAATGCTTACCGTCAGTATGAGATAACAGACTATTAAATAGGAACAGGAATTAAACTCCAAATTAGGGATATAATCGACAAGCACTTTAATCTGATCTTGTTAATCGTACTTGAATTGTAAATCTTGAATTTGACTGAAGCAGCTTTACAGAGCCACAGTTGCGTATTGTATCTTCAAACAACATTTACCGTGTACTTCAAAGAAATCGAAATTGGATTTAATTTTTGCTACTAGGTTTGATTTTTATTTACTAGATGAGTGTACTATAATTTTCAAAAAAATATCTAGTACACACATTTAATAGAATAGTCAGTAGCCAGATTCAGTTTAATCAGTTTCATTATAGTCAGTTACTGTTCAAATTCAGTAGCAGAAAGTGTAAGAAAATTTGGAAAAACCTTCAACGCAATCAATATCAAATTAAATGGTTGCTACTTAGGCGTGAAACGACTGGTTTCTCTAACCACATCTGTGTCGACTTTTTTGAGAATCAATTTAAATTATTTACACCATTAGGTTGGTTATGAGGTTAAAATACACATTATGATAAAGTTTGGTAAAATAATCGTATGATAATTAGAGCCCTGATTATTATTTAACGATACTGCAGTGTAAAATACTAAATAATGCCATTCCATGTAACCAGACACGTATAATCTCACCTCATGATCTGACGCTACAAATCTCTGACATCAGCATTTCAGTTTAATTTGTCATCAGTGGTTTTCCGTCTGTTGGTAAGTTTGCACGTCATTTCCCGTCTTGCCCATTTAAATTTTTTCACAGAAATTTAAATTCAATTAATACAATCCAAAAAATAGTTCTCAGTAATAATGTTATATCATTATTCAATCATTTCTGAAGACAATCCTCCTATTTTATAAAAACATCTTTCACCCCAAGCAATAAGCTAGAGCAGCAATATGTTTGGAAGAAAAGAAATGTATCTGAACTTTAAAAAAAAAAAAAAAAATTTTTAAAAAAAAAAAAAAAAAAAGTTTTAAAAATTAAATTTTTTTAATTTTTTTTTTTTTTAACCAATTTTTTTTTTTTTTTACTAGCTAGACTTCTGAAAATAAAATGACAGACACTCAAATTCATTTCGAACCCTAAAGGGTAAATGCCGGATAACCTGTTTGATTGAAATCGGAAATAAAAAAACTTTCCATCTCATTCAGTCTCAAAGTCTTCAATAACTCATCTTTCCAAAAGAAAAAAAAAAAAAAAAGAATTAAAACATTAATTTAGTAATAATTTTAATAAAAGCTACACAGATTTCAATTTAACAAAGAATTATTAGAAGTGTATTACAGAGGATTTACCTTTATGACAAATAATGCGATAAGGAATGGAATTGGACATTCATGTGATTATGAAAAGCGATTAAAAAAAAAAAAGTTGATAATTTGACCCAACGTAGTCTGTCACCCCTCTGCGCATGCTCTGTGCGACAAGAACCCAGCTGGCGTAACAGGTTTCATTTTCGTCGGCGTACGGCGTGGAATGCACCAAACAGAACGTTTTGTTTTTTCGCGCCAGCCGTCCGTGTGTATTATAAACGCTCGGTATCAACAAGAAGTTTGTTTTTATCGTTTTGTTGTGAGGAATATGAAACACTGCTGCAGCTGCTACTGCTGCTGTTGAAAAAAATCCCAGTGGGTTCCGGTTTCTGACATTTGGAAGAGAAGAAGTTTTTTTTCCGTCTTTATTTTTTCTGATTTAAATTAGTTTTTACAAAAGTTTTCGAGCTGGGTACTTGCGTGAGTTACTTGTCTCGTTCGCATTCGGTGTCCCCCTCTGCAGATTTTTCTTGGGGGTACGAGTATCACAATGGTAAGTACAACCGTTTATTAAAATAAAAAAAATTATAAGTTCATTTAAGCATGTTTTCCTTCATGTTTATGTGTATCCTCTTTCCTCTTTACAAGGTTGAGATTAAGAAATTTGTCTTCTAATAAATTTTGAAAATTAATTCTTACTCTGTAGGATTTGCTTGAATTTGCCACACATTTCGATTTTAATTTTATTTAAACTTTAATTTAACTTTATATCTTATATAGATATAACGTGAACAACATCTTTTCTGTGTAATGATTATTAGTAAAAGATTTTTCGAATTTCGCGGATTTTTTTCTTTTAAAAATTTTTCATTCTTTTTTTGGTGGTTCTTTAATTTTAAATGTGAATTAATTATTTCCTTCATGTTTATGCGTATCCTCTTTACAAGATTGAGATAAAGAGATTTTCCTACTAATAATTTTTGAAAATTAACATTTGCCTTGTAGGAATTACTTGAATTTACCCCAAATTTTGATTTCAATTTTATTTAAACTTTAATTTAACTTATGTTATAAACATGTAACACAATATCGTTTCTATGTAATGATTATTAGTAAAAGATGTTTTCGAATTTCGCGAATTTTTTTCTTTTAAAAATGTTCCTCCTTTTTTTTTTGTGGTATTTTTATTTTGAAATGAGAATTAATTTTAATATCATTTACAATTGAATATATTTATCATTAAAATATAAATCATAGTAGAAAAAGTTGTTTTACGATACAATCAATGCAAATAATTTTATAATTAATGAAGTTCATTGTCACTTTGATGTCTCACGTACGAATCTCACTATAAATTTGTCAAAAATTTTCTGTTTTCAATAATTAATTAATCTACTGAAATAGCCTAATTAACAAATATTCTAATAACATAATTAACAAATATTCTGAATCTCAAACGATTTATATATTGTTTTACATTTTAAAATATCAACATTCTTGTTATTTCAGAAACATTAGAAAATTCTGTATCAAAAAATTATTTGATTGAAATTTTAGAAACATTTTTTAAAAATATTTTCCTCCATTTTTTTTATTCAAACGTCAATAATTATAATAATACAATACTGAATAATAATAATTATTCAGACGCTAACCACAAAGGATCCTTATTAAGAAAAACTTTCTTTTGTTAAATAAATCTTTTAAAATAACATTTATAGAATTTCTTTTATTTTCCTTTTTAATAGTTAAATAAAAAATTCTTGTACTCTTTACATCTTCGTACGCTATATTTTTGATACTATGAATATGTAGGAAGCTTAAATTTGTAAAAGAATCAAACAATTCGTTTCATAATAAAAAATTTTTTAATTCATCACATATATTTCTATGAAATTTTATATCCTGAGACCTTTCAATGAGCCGTCATCTTCATATCTGATATTGAATTATTCTCCTTTGACTTAATAAATAAGGTTGCGATTGTTCGAGATTTGTGCAACAAATTTTACATGTAAAAGCCATTCACAAAAGGAGTCACAAAAACTTATGCAAAATATATTATCAGCATTAACCCCGCCCTCATACAGAGCAATAATGTTTCCAATAAGATATGCTAATTCCATTACTTTATTCGTAGTATTATATAAATAATGTTAATTAAATTAATTTTGTTTGCATATTTCTTCAATTTCCCTACAAAATTTTTCTTGTGTAAAGCGAGACAGAATTTTTGTTTTTCAGTTATTGCTGACTGGCATTTATTTATTGAGTCTTTTATTTAAATGTGATATATTTGTATCACGGTGATTGTATGAATTTTGATTTTATGTAGCAATATTTGTTCCAGTATTTTAAAAGGTAAAAACGAAAAATAAATGTCTAATAAAGAGGAAAACTACTGCTACATAAGCACAGGAAGATGTTTCTTAGATGTACGTCTGGATAATTAGAGTCATAGAATTAGAGGAAAAAATGGTTTTGAGGAAATTGGGAAAATATCCACAGCGTATATTTTAAAAATTATTTAAAGTACAAGTATTTAAATAACCCTGCTATTATTTATAAGAGTAACTGTAACCAGATAAATGGATTGAATTAAAAATCTTATTACTTAAAAGAAAATAATAATAAAATTAATACAATCAATCAAAGTTGTTTAGATTTTGAAATTTATGTCAACTGGATTATTCAACTAAGCTTTTAACAAAATCAAAGTTAAACTTTCAAACTTTTTTTTTAAAGGAAAAACTTCTTAAACGAAAGTATACTTCGCACCTTAGTTAAAATTGTGCATATAAAGAGCGCGAAATAACTTTAAAAAAAATGTATAATTAATGTTTTATGATACGGTTTGATGCCATTATTTATCAAATTTTTTTTAATGTAACGTATATATAAGATTTTTTTTTTGAGAGAAAAAGGGTATATTTTGTAATAATTATTTTTCATGATTTAGAGTGTCATATTGCGAAATTTCAAAATGTCGCCCAATTTTCCCACTCACACAAATGTAAAGTTAAAAATAATGCAAAGTTAATTATATTTTCCAAGGACAAATGCTTAACAGGTTTGGCCCTTGGATAATTTTCTGCTTAACATAAAAAAAAGAGCTTAAAGTAAAAAAAAAAAAAAGAAAGTTACGTAGACATTTATGTAAATCGAATAATTATTAATGTTATTTTAAAATCATTTTAAGTTCTTTCTAATGGGAAAATAATTTTACGATTCGTTGAAATAGCACATTCGATTAAGGCAATAATAACTAAAACTGATACGGATACATTCTTAAAAAAGGGCGCTTTATATTTACTAGAAATAGAAATTAAATTATTCTAACTCAGAGTGACAAACGCAAATAAAAATAAAGAAAAATTTATAATAAACGTAGATTTCATTATTGGACATTTCAAAATTAAACTCAGTGTGGCAAATGTTTTCTTAATAACCCATGATAGTACCAGATTAGTCTGGCTTTCAGTGCCACAGGTTTCGAATTCGAGTCCTGGCGGTTGATAGATGGTTCGGAATTCACTTCAAACAGTAGATCCTGGTCTAATTTGACAATAGAGCGTTGGGCGTATGGCTAAAAACCCTACCCGTAAAAAGAAAAGCATCTATCTCGAAATCTGCCAGTAGGTAGACGGCCTTGGCCCACCATTGGGTTGTTGCGGCAGAGAAGAAGTACAAGATTAGTGACTTTTGATCTAGTGGTAACGTGCACCCCTAGCAAGCAAGACAGTCTAGGTTTATATCCATTGATTGTATTCATTGCAGTCACTGATTTTAAAAATTACGAGACTCGTTGGTGATTGCGACAACGTCTTGCATCGATAGTAATGCTACCTGAGAGGTTTTCTAGTTTTTTTCTTCTCATATGATACGCAAATGTGGACAGTTACTCAGTTGCTTCCAGAAAGCAGTGTCCTCTCTTTATCGCCCGTCGATTTTCTGTACGTGATATGTATAAGCGGGACACAAGCCCAAATAGTTGGGGACCAGATGTATCTTCTTCTGATAGTAACTTGACATGTACATTTCAAAGAAATTATTTATTGTAAAAAAGGAACATTAACAAAAAGCAACAAAGAACACAAAATCACACTTTATTAAAAATAAATTTAAGGAGTTATCTTTTTTTGGAATTTTCTATATAAGCTAGCTAAGAATTCAAGGTTTAAACAAATACCTCTGATCTGCTGATAACGTTCACAACAATATGTATTTACGAGAAAGTGACTTTTCTGATTGGAAACTATCAAGTTTAAATACAATTAAAAACTAAATATTTCTAATGGTTCTTTCGAAGTTCTTTCAGACATTATATCACATTTAAAAAAAAACTGATCTCAAATACTTGTCAAATTGACATTGAAGCTAATTTTTGGAATCGGAAGAAATTAATTAATGCAAGATTAATTATCGTTTCATTTAAGTACATATGTTATTAAATTGAAAGTATTAAAATTAATTTTTTGGTGGTTAATATTTTGTATAATTTAATGTTTAACCATTAAATTATACAAAATATTACAAGAGAGGAGAGGATGTAGTGGTTAATTTCTTTAGTTTGTTTAATTCGTAAGCTGAAGATTTCGAATTAAATTTAAAAATGATTAACCCTTTTTTGAAGTTTGAAATAAATAAAAATTTCAATTGGTGACATTTTATTGTATTCACAAGTGTGAGTTTTAAAAAAAATTCACTTTGAGAACAAGGATTTTATGCCACATCGAGCAAAATTCGTATCTTGAACACAATCAGATTTCTACTTGACTAACCTTGGTTCACACAGTCAGTGGGATTCATCTGATTCAAAGGATACCTCATATATCAAACATGTATTCGAATAATAAAACTATGATCGACAGCATATAGTATATGAAGAACATTGTGTTTTGTTTAATTTATTTTCTTGTGTCATCAGAAATTTGTTTCATTACTCAGGTAAAAATTAACAGCCCTTGCAATTGTATATTCAGAAATATTCTAATCATAATATAAATATAAATCGATATACTTTCGATAAAATTCCCCTTTGCCATTCATCTATCCTTGTGATTTCATGGGACGATGGTGTTATTGAATACCTTTCGACACCTATAAATGCATTCAAACTGGAGGATTTCATTTTGGCATGCAACTTCGTCTTCCCAGTTATTGACGAGATAATTCATGCATACAAGGCATGACTCATGACAAAACTTTCACTTTAATAAACGACACAGATTCAGAAACGGAAAGAATAAAAATTTCGGGTTTTTTTATTTCAATTTTCTGTTTACAGAAGGAGGAGGAAGAGGATTGGGAAGGGAGGGGGAGGGGGGTAAATGATAGAACATTCCTATTCAATTACAACCATGTCGTCTTCGAATATCCAAAGATCAAAATTACACATCTGATATATTCAAGTTCAGCTCAGTTTACAAATGTACGGCTATAGTTCAATGATGCACAGATTTTTGTAGGTCTTGGGTCCACTTAAGAAGCAAATAAAGGATTTCATACGTAATGCTACATTAATAAGTGTTTTAGTATTTAGTACAATTTTTGTAATAATCAAATGCAAAAATGAGCATAGATAAAAAAAAAACCTGTGACGTATCATGTCGAAAAATGTTTGTTCACAAATATGTGGTGATCCAAACACGCTGGCAGATCTTAATGTACTATACAGCAACAACCACATCTACTTCGTTTAGCGCAATTTTAAAATGGAATATATTTTTGATTATAATCATCCCAGGAAAAAGTCCGAAAGTGATCTTGCAGTCAGGATAACAAATTATTGACAAAGAATCTGTTCTTCTTTTCCTTCATTGGCGCGCAATTGATTAGCGCGCAATGCCTTTGGTACTACAGGCTTCAGATTCGAATCCTGGCGGTGGCATGGATGTTTGTGAGGGGTTCGGAATCCACGTTGAACAGTAGGTCTTGGTCTAATTAGACCAAAGTGTGCAAAAAAAAATGACCGAAGAGCGACAAACCAAATCTTCTTCAATGCCGTCTGCTTGCTGGCAGATACCTAATCTTCTAGTCAGCAATAACCAAGAAAACATTGAATAAAATATTTTTCGAATATTTAAATATTTACTTTTAGTTACTTCACATTCCCTCTTAAAATCTTTAAAAAAATTTCATTGTTAAGTTTTTTGAAAGTAAAATAGATATTCTGAGGCGGGCATCGGTGAACAGCATGCGCACAGCCGACATGTATTTTTGAGAAATGTATTGAAAACAGCAAATTATTTGGTTAATTTATCTATCAAACCTCACTAAAAAAAAGGTATGTACCCTTATTATGTAAATAAGTATGTACATTTTCTTGTATAGGAAGCAATAATAAAAAAATATTTAAAAAAAATCGAAACTTATTTAAATCGCCATTTCCGCCAACTTTATATAAGGCAGTAAACATAGCGGTTTAAGAAAGGATCGACTGTACTGTTATGTTGTGACTAATCCTCAATGTCCTGCAGTGCGGGACGGACATCCCATGAGTGATGGAGGGAAAGGGGGAAAGGGATGGAGGGAAAGGGGCAGCTTCTGTTGTGATGGAGCACCCGTAGGTAGAAGTCCGACTTTTGCTCCGGGGCGCTCTTACAGTCATACGAGACCGGGACCTACGGCTTAAAGTGGATTCCGAACCACTATAAACATCCATAGCACCGCCGGGACTCGAACCCGAAACATGTGGTACCGAGCGCCAGAGCATTAGCCACTCGACCATTCAGGCCTTCGACTGTACTTGCATTCACTACAAACCAAGCTGAAATATTTAATTAAACATTTATCTATTCATTATTTTTTTTTTTCGTTACTCTTTCCTAAAATTATTTTTTTCCTAATATGTTAATAGAATTTTTATTTCATGATGAATAATAACATTTTTGTTATAATTATTACACTCTTTTTAAAAAAAAAAAATTCTAAGCAATAAAGATAAAGTGTTCAAAATGTTCTAAGAATACGCGTCGAAAGGTTTCGAATTCTGTACCTTAAATAAGAAATTATTTTGTACAGTACATGCTTTGTTGATGTTAACTGCATTCTGCACATTCATTTGTTTTAGGTTATACTATCATAAAAACTTTTTGAAATAGTACTACTTTATGCGTACGTTCAATCGAAGAATAATGACTTTCTATCTTTTACGAATCCATTTGTCGATGTAAAAAAGTCCTACGCATACGCCTTTCAAATTGTTTCATTTACCGAATTTTGAAATTTCATTTAAAAGCACGATTCATTTTTGTGTTTTTATATTTAATTGTTGCTTTGAATTAAAATCCTCAATTTTAATTAAAAATTACAAATGTCACTGAGTATCTTTTTTTAGATCTTTTCATTACATATTCCCTCTGAAAATTTCATGCTTTAAGTATTTTCTTTTTCAGTAATTTTAATTCAGCAGGAATATTAAATTCTTCCTTCTTACCTTCGATAAGTCAAAAATAGTGTCTATTAGATTTTCTCCTAGTAAAAGGCTTCAAGTGATTGCATTTCAAGTTATTTTTAACTAATTTAAGTATTTAAACACATAAGCGAGTAAGACACTTTTCTTTGAATCAAAAGTTTATTGAAATTTAAGAACTTGAATGCTTAGTAGCACCTTTATGTATATTAAATGTAATTCATCATAATTATTTTGCAATTTGTCAGATAATGTAATGTACTTTTCATTAAATACTTATATTTCGTATTTTGTGAAAAATTTGATGTATAAATTTAAATTGTCATGAATTCTTAGGAGAAAAAAAGTTATCTATTATAAATCATCTTGTAGTATCAGAAATAAAATCCTTTAATATTAAAAACAACAAATTTCTTTTCTTTTCTTTTCTTATTTTCTGCTTTTCTATTCGTTTATTTCATTTTTTTACACTGCTAACATGATCTTTATAGTAATAAACATACATTTATGTAAAATTAAAAATTTAGCTATTTACTTTAAAAAACAACAGAAAAAGATTACAACTACTATACAGCACTCAAACAGAATTTAAATCTTGAAAAACGAAGTTGCACAATTGTGTTTGCATTTATCTAAGTGCATAATATTATCATAAAACAGATTAGCTTTATCTTAACGACGTCTTAAATAAATACAGAAAAGTTCAATAACATTTAGATTTTCATATATGACATTTCATTTTTTACGATCATATTTTTTCCACTAAAAGTTAAAAATAAATTTTGTAGACTTGAAACACTTAAAAAAATAAATTTTTGCACAATGATTTCAAGACTTTTAAAAATATTTTTACCTAGAACAAAATGTGCGTACTGAATTTTTAAGATGCATGCAGTTTTTTAAATATGTATATAAATTTTAAAAGGCTTGTAATTATTTTACTGGGAAAAATTTAACTGTTAAATTAGACATCAAAACTTTTCTAATGGCCAACTTTTTTTTCTTCGTGCTTCTAATGTAATTTTCATTAAATAATATTTATGTTCCGCATCCTGTGAAGAATTTGACGTATAAATCTAACTTGTTATGAATTCTTAGGAGAAAAACAATTATCTATTATTAAATCATCTTGACGTATCAGAAACAAAATCCTTTAATATTAAAAACAACGAATATGTTATATATGAATTATATATATAATTTTGAATTATGTATGAATATAATTTATATAATTTAAAATTATATATCAATTTTATATATAATTTTAGTAATATATTCAATAAAATTTCCAAATACAATCATTAAATGTAAATAATCTAGCACTATTGAATGTACTAAAATGAATTCTGTTTTCCTTTACAATATTGTCTATCTTACATTACAAAGAAATGAACATGTTCTTCGTGTATTCAGAGAATAAGGTTCTTTGTAAAATATTTTTTGTATCTTTTGTTAAAACACGTTTTCGAGATTTAATTATAAGATAGTTTGTCTGTTATATTGAATGCAGAATAAAATTCATACTTCTGATGTTTACACATCAACTCAAGATTTCTAAGTGACAGCTGTTCACACAAATCCAGGATGAATAAAAGAATAACAAATAAAGCGTATTATTCAATACTGTGTTATTTGTAACTCATGAATATTTGATGACCTAAAAGGAATTCATTGGAATAAAATTACTATATTTAAAGCAGGAAGATTCTGATGTTACCGCTCATTTAAATATTTATAAAATTTCCTAACTAAATTATTGGAGCAGTGTAAGAGAAAATCAAAGAATTCTTCCGAGAAAATCAAATATTAATTTCAAAAATACAAAGCGAAATTTGAAATTTTAGAATGGATTGATAGCATAGTAGGTCGTTATTACGTATTAAGGAACACTGATAAAACATTTTTTTTTTTTGGGGGGTGTAAAAAATATTTACTTTATTTTATGTTTATACTTTATACTTTATTTTATGTTTTTAAAATGCATTATTTTCTATGTTAAGAAATTTAAAAAAAAAAAAAAAACATTTACTGAAAAGTTTTAAACATCGCTTATAAGAAAGAAAAAAACTTCTTATACAGTTTTTCATTTTTTTTTAATAAAATAAATTACATTTAGTTGTGTTTTTCGTGTTCTACTTGTTTGGTTTTAAATTATTATAGATTAGGATTATGGTTTTCAAACAAACCTTGCGTCAACCTTAACAAGAAGTAATTCTGCTATCCCATTCATATTAAATATTATAGTTGTAAAAGCTCTCTCCAGCTTGCAATTAATTGTGGGAATTTTTCTCTCTTCTACCATTATCTAATTGCAAAATTATTTGGAGAAAAGGATATCATAAATTATATAATGTCAAAGACAATTCAATGGCGATTGCAGACAGATAGAGAGAATGGACGATTGCAGAGGCCCAAAGAAAATTTTCAAGGAAAAGTGCCACGGGGAAAAAAAAAAAAAAAAGACACATAAAAAAAGAGATGCAATTGATGAAGCAGAAAAGGATCTGAAGAACCTAAACACCAAAGCTCCAGACAGACGACTTTGGAGTCGTATTGTTAGGGAGGCCATGATCCAACATGGACTGTAGTACAAGGGAGTTAGTTATTTCTACCAATATCTCTTTCAATCTGAAACTTATATATTTGATATTTTTTATTCACTTTATTTTAACAATGTTGAATTAACAATTTTTTTTTTAACTCAACATTAAAATAATCAGAATATTAATACATAAAATTCCTATTAGTTGCAGTAAAGTAATATGTATATTGAAATACAACGATAGCTAACTAACAAACATCTAATTCATTGTTACCTTTATTGCTAACTAACAAAAATTACTCTACTTTACATGCATTTGTTTGCCTAATAAATTAATTTTTTTGTTATTTTATGCATGAAAAATTCCGTTTTCATTTACATGGAAAAGGAATTTCATTTTGTGTATAGTCAGAAATTTTATCTCTATTTATCAAAAAACTGTTTAATAAAAAGATATTAATAATTATAAAAAAATTCCCATAAATATTGTGAAGGAATTGGAATCTTTTAAGTTTTATATTTAAAATTGGAAATTATTTACTGATCACAGTAATTACTGGTAATCTTGTAACTCAAGATAATTAAACTTTATTTATCAAAAGGATTTGTATTATTTTATGTAATTTTTTATTATTATTTATTTAAGGTGATTTAATTGTAGGAAATACGACGCGTTCCCCTGTTCTCCCATTATCCCTTCCTCCCTTAAACCCATATACACCACATCGGTGGGTTGAGCTCTACAGTTTCAAAATCATTGGATATATTTATTCTTATTTAATGTAGTAAGTGCCATAAGATTTTTTTCTTATTTCGTTTTATTTTTAGAAAAAGCAATTTTTTTAATAAAATAAATAATCATTCGTTTAAGATATTTATTAAATAGATAGGATTACTTTGACGTATTTATGAAATGGAAGAAGTCTAGATGTAAGTTGGATTTAGGAAATCAAAATTAATATTGATGATGTTAATTTTTTTTTAATATGTCTAATTTTAATATTTTAATATAAACTTTTTCAAGTAAGTAAAACGTTAATAATATTTTCTTTCCTTTTAACAAAATTAAATAACTATAATTATAAAATGCGAAATAAGTTCAAAACTATAAAACTACATATGGTGTTAAAATAGAATCGTATTTATACAAAATTTCAGTAATAATGCAATATTTTTCCTTTACAATTTTTGAATGAAAAAAAATGTATGTGATACGTGAAACAAAATAAGCATACAATATATTTCATGCAATTTTGTTAATGGTGACTTTTTACCTGAAAATGGTAAATGATAAATTTTAATTAATGTGCCATTTTAAAGACAATTTTATTGATATCAATAAGTGTACTTTTATCCATTTTATACAAAAGATATTTTAATAAATTCCCAGATAAAAAATTTAGAATATTTAAAAAAAATCCAAAATAGCTTTATATTTTTTACATTAGAACTCGATTTTTCCAATTCGTTTCCAAGATATATTAAGCTTTCGTAATGTTGTTTATAAGAAATTATATTTTAAGATGAATTATTTATATAGAACTAATATTACATTACCTTGTTTTGAAAAACAAATTTTTTTAAAAGCAGGACAACACACTAAATTTGCAACGATGTTAAAAAAAATCGTTAAAATATTTAATTATTTCTGCAGATAGACATTAAATAATTGTTATTATGTTACAGTTTCTTTTATTACTCATATCGGATAATTTAAAATAATAAAAGTGGATTATTTTGGAAGATGAAAACTTCAATATTGTACAATAAAAAAAAGTATTCATACATTATAATTAAAAATTAATTTAAAAATCAAGATAAGAATAATCTTGATTAATTTAAAAATCCAGATAATTAATTCAAGATTTAAAAATTAAGATAAATCAAGAGATGAAAACCATTCCATTTATAAATGAAATTAATTAAACGGATTAATGTGACATATCAGTTTAAATAAAAACACGAAATACGACTCGTGTGATAAAACAGAATTCCTGTTAAACAAAAGGTGCAAAGATAAGCTACAAAATGGTGTAATTGACAACTGCAAACAAAAGGGAATTAAAAAAAAAATTGTGCCCTGTCATGTTATTGCGAAGCTAGTAAATATATGCATAGCCTTTATTATTTATTACAAGACACACTTTTAATCTTCCTTTTCTATATTAAGAAAGGATGCCAGCCAAATGCATCATTTCCCAGTACATATCCGCTTCCTTTTGAAAAAGTGCGGGCTGCCATACCGTACTATCTTTCAGCTGCCTGTCAGGAAAGAGGCAGTTCCTTTATTTACGAAGATGTTCAAACAAAACTCGATAGGTTTCATGTCAGAGCTGACAATAAGATTCTCTTTTACTTGCGAGTTAGTGGTTACTTAGGTAAGTCATATGTGTTTTGCTTGTCGATAAATGGGTTTTCGATGATAAGCGTGTGTTTAAATACGGTTTTCAACGTTTTTTTAATATTTATTTTGTATTTGAAATTGCTTTTTTTTTTAGGTCAAACTCACCTTTATTTACTTATAATAGCTGATGTAATTTTTTTTTTCATAACAATATAAGAGAATGAAAGAAAATATGCATGGATTGTCTTTGAAATTGCCGTTTGAAATTAAAATTTAAAAATAAATATAGTTAATTTTGAGTGTTTTTTAAATTTTTTTTGTACTTGACATAATTAATGTAAATAAGATTTAAAAAAAAGCACCCAACTTGAAACGTCTTTTTTAGTCAGTATATGATGAATACAGACAGATTAAAATGGATCCGGAAGATTCTCTAAAGTGCAAATTTCTGTATAAAGAAATTCTTGAATTTCTACTATTAATTATGCTTTTTATGATAATATTTAGTTATTGCAAAGATTAAAATGTTTCCCACCTTTAAATTATTATTATTCATTATTGTTGTTGTTCCTGACTTCCTAAAGTGATTAATTAACCCAACAAAATTGGAAAAATTTCACTGGCTGTTGTAACTGAATGAGAAAAAATAATTATTTTTATAAAATGTGTTCTAATTACTCAAAATGCGAGAAAATATTGTCTTAAAAATTCTATTTAATAAAATTAAATTATGACATTATGCGGCTTAACCACTACTTTGCTACGTGAATCATGACAAATCACTTATTTATAATATTGTAATGGTTCCATTATTTTTATTCCCTGTAAATTAGATATATTCCCCAGTTAGTTAATATATCTCGTTACTTATAGCATATTTGGAAACATTACATACCAATATATTTGAAATTATTTGGTTTATTCGAACATGTTTTGCTATTATGTAAAGAAATTTTTTATGGTTATGTATCTTAAAAATTTAATTTAATAATGGAAAAATAGAGCTAAGAAGCAGGAGCGTTATTGTTCAAAAAATTTTGTTTAATGAATTAAACGGCACTATTAATTCATTTTTCAAAAAAAAATTTTTAGAAAACTTTTAAAGCATATTTATACAACAAGCATGTTTATCACTTTCATATATATTTTTTTCAAGTTCCGTGTTTATAGTACATTATCTTCTTAGATTACTTATTTGGGTCATTAGAAAGTCTTCAATTTCGCACACATTTGCAACAAACTAGAAAATACAATAACTGAACGATAGGTGATGAAAATAATAACTAAAATGAAAAGGACCCGTTTCCAATTTTAGTAAAAAAATTTTCTAAAATGTTGTAGAACAGCAAAATTTATTCATCCTTGACTTTATAGCAAATGCACAAAATTTTTTGAATAAAATAAAATAACATCTAGGAGTTATAAAAAAAATGTCCTTTACCTTTTTATTTTCTATATTCATTTTCTGGTTCGTTAGCTTATATTTTTTTAAATGATATCAAATATCATGACATTCCTATTTCGTAAACTCGATATAAAAAATTTGTCATTTAAAAACAATTAATTTATTAATATTAAAATAACAATAAATATATAATAATTATTATTTTTATCAATTAATTTCTAGATTTAAAAATAATTATCCTTACACAAGATGACTAAAAAGAATAAAATATTCGTTTTTTTTTTTATTTATTATTATCTAATATTATTTTATTATATATTTCTATCGATTAATCGATAGAATTAAAAAAATAAAATTTAAAAATAAATATATGGTCAATAACAATGAATTATATTATTCATGTAGTGATTTCATTCAATTGAAATCTGAAAAAAAAAGTCAAATCGTTAATTAAACCTCATCAAATTAAACGTTTAATTACATCGAATATCAAGAAAGATTAAAAACAAAGATATTTTATGCATCTTTTATTTCTGATAAATTCATTCTTGACTATAATTTTCTACAAAATTATTAAAAAAAAATATATAGATATAAAATTTGAGTTTTACAATGTATTTATTTCTTTTAACATAAAAGATATATTGAATGATTTTTATTTTTAAAAAAGATTCTGTTTTTTTTTTGGAGAAAATTTATTACTCAAATTTAATCAGACAATTTTAGAAAAAAAAGTTTAAATAAAATAATTCATTATGCCATTCATTCACAAATCACACAAGTTTTTTTTTTATCTTTAACCGCCAAATATATTCAATTAATTTTGTTATATACTTAATTTATTAACATTATAATAACAATAAATATATAATAATAATTATTTATTTATTGTATCAATTAATTTGTTGATTTAAAAAGAATTATCCCTACACCAAATGAGTAAAAATAATAAAATATTCGTTTTTTTTATCTAATATTATTTTATCATATATATCTGATTTTATCGATTAATCGATAAAAATTAAATGAAAAATAAATAAATAGGGCAAATAAAACTAAATGATATTATTCATATAGTTGCTGTTATAGTTTATTCTATTAATTGCCTAGTTGAAATCTAAACCGATATAAAATAAATTAAATTTTTATTTCACAATCAAACTTTGGATAAAGAAAAAATAATAATTGAAATTATAATTGTTAAATCAGCTAGAAAAAAAATCCCTTTTTTCCCCCCCATCACTGAGTCATAACTTCATGAAATTGCAATAAACTTAGTCATTGGTGAATGAATCATTAAAACAGTATTTAAGAAATAGAAGACAAAGAAATATGCTGTCACTTCTATATAAGCCTGAGGGGAAAAAAAGGGATTCTTTGTTATCTGGTAAGGAAAACCAGTTGAAAGTGTTCACATTTTGTTTATATCAGCTTTTATCGATTAAGACAGGTTAATTTGGCTTTATGCATCATGTTATCGGACCGCTGCCATTCCAATTTTACTCTCAAAACCTGCGCTTAACGCTACATATCGTTGCATAATAAGGTTTCTGGTTCAACTCGAATGGTTTTGGGCGGGCAGGAGTGACTAAATAAACAGCAGGCAATGGACCGTGATAGTTAAGATGGCTGAAAATGACCACATTTTTTTTTCTTCTCTCACACGAGAAGCATTGAAGGGTATCAGTTTGAACAAGCTAAACCTTATGTTTCGAAATAATAATAAAAAAAATATTGAAAAATTTGGTTTTTATATTTAAAAAGGTTAAAGAATTTAGATCAAATTGTAGATTAAAGTTTTGAGTAGCTATAATTTTTTTTAACAAATACTATAACTAGGCCAATACTAATTGCGAAAAAGTGTTAAGCATATTTCAGTTGAGTCCTCTCAAAAAAGGACTTGCATCTTATTTATTTGATTTCTTATAATTTTGTATACGATTATATTATAGCTTCAATAAAAAATAATTATTGTAAATTCAATTCGTATAATTATAATAATAATAATATTTTACATTTCATTATAAAAATTATGAATTTGATTTTATTTATTTAATGATTAACATTTTAATATTAAATAAATAAATTCCTTGATAATGTAATTGGATTAATGTAATAACATCTAGTTTTGCCCGACTCGTGGCTCAGTGGCAACGTGCGCCGCTGGCAAGCATTAGGGTGGAAGTTAAAACCGCTGGCAACTTTGTTGTAGATACTGTTTCAAAAAACCAAGATACTCGATGGCGTTTGGGATGTTCAGTGTCTTGCTTTGTTGGGAAGTACCTGGGAAAGTTTTGCGGGGTTTTGCCCATACGATACGCACATGCGGGTAGTTTCCCCTAAAAGTTCTCCCTGAAGGCTCTGCCCTTCTTCAGCCGCTCGCAGCGTAGTCAGACAGTCAACGGATGCCCAATCCAAATAGGGCCTCCCCCCCCCCCCTTTCACGGATTCATAGACTTGGTCTAGATGTTGCTGTCTACCAAGTGTGATAAGAAAGAAAGAAAAAAGAAATAACTAGTTTTAATGTTAATAATAAGCTTTTACCTTTGATTTCCACGACTGTTTGTGAAATTGAAGTGGTTCTTAACTCGAAGTCTCTCAAAAAGAATGACCTCTGTTGCAATGATGAAATAATATTTTTGTTATTTGCTTTATACTTCCTATCTTTCTTTAAAAAAAATGTTTTTATTTTGAGAATTCTTTTTTTTCCCTATAAAGGTCAATATTTAAGTTGACCTATAATAAATACACTGTACTGCAATTATTCTTATTAACAATATTTTACTGATTAAATCTATTGTTAAAATATATAACATAAGAACACTAAAAAAAACAAAAACACAAAAACATTCAATCTATACTTTGAATATTTCGAATGGAATTTCAAAAGCTTTCCTTGTCTTAGTCATTTCAGAGAGTGAATCGTTAAAAGTTTTGAATTCATCATTTAGGTACGACACATTTTGAGAATCTTCATTTATGGGTTACTGGTTCATCTTGATGCCTTTAGTATAAGTAAAACTCTTTTAAAGAAATCTTGACAGCGTGCTTCCACAACTAGCAATTCAGATAGTTACTTTTTTTACGACTCAGTAATAAACTTTTGATACTATCTCATGGGAAATGAGTTGAAAGGTTTGGACAGACTCTTTGGGGAATTGCGATGAAGCTGTTGGAGATAATTAAAAAGTTAGCCCTACTTCTTCAGTAATATAATTTTTTTTTTACTGTAAAAAAGAATAGAAAGCGAAAAGAAAAACTAAAATCACTTTAATGTAAGTGTTCAAGTTATAAATCTATCCAAAAGACACTTTTAGTGTTTCTTTTAAAATTAAATTAAATGACTACGATAACATTCTTGTTGAGCATGTTTTCTCTCTCAAACCTCAGTAGAAATCTTATGTTGCTTTCTTTTTATTCTTTAGATATAATTAAAGATTTGAGTTAATTTAAAAAAAAAAAAATTAAATATAATGCTGAGAGTTTTAAGCAAATAATCTACCTAAACTAATTTCACTTTTTTATTCAAAAATAATATTGTAGTGTTGTGGGTGGTGCAACTAGATTGTAACTGGGTGTGGTTGGGTTGAGACACAGGTTTGAGAACTCACAGCTTTGTTCACACACGCACAAACACCACATACGTACAATTAATTACAGACAATATTTAACACATTTAAAGACAGATAATTATGAATTTGTGGAAGGATTCCAATTCTAAGCCGAAAATAAAGATGTTCATGTATGAATTCGATGCGCGAAATATATTTCCTCTCAGGTTGAGAGTGTGTAGGTCAACTATTACACAGGGTTGCATTGAATATATTTCCTCTCCGGATGAGAGGCTATAAATTAAACGTTTCATAGCGGGAGGGCAGATTGCGCTGTACTTCCTCTTGGGTGAGAGTCTCGAGGCCGGCTGACCATTTCTTCTGAACGCCATAGAGAGCTCTCTTGCAGTGCGTAGGAAGAAGCACGGTTACAATATGAGTATTAATTTTTTTATTTATTTCGTTTCATTTAAACTATATCAGAATTTAGGAAAATTTCATATTAAGTTTTTAAAAATATATATATATAAGTCTGTCATTTTTATTTTAGAAGCACTAATAATTTAACGTTTGAAATGAAGGTCTTTCTTTAAAGAAGTATAAATTTCTAGGTGCAAAATAATTCAATCACACTTTAAATATGATTTCTTATTTCATATTAAAAATAAAAGTTTGTGTATAATTTTGTGTACAGCTATATATATTAACTACTCTAACTTTTTTTTTTAAAGTATGTAAAACTAAGTGCGAAACCTGCCAATACACATTTGTTGGTAAAATAATTAGTAGCATTAATTCTTTGAAAGTTAAAATACTGATTTAAACTACAGCATCCAAGAAAAACAACCCTATCAAAATTTATTTAGGTAAGACTTTAAAATTGCTTAAACAATTTTATTTTCCAAAATTCGATATCTTTATTAGAAACCACATTTAAAATAAGTAATAATTGCATTACTAAGGCTTAATCAGGAAAATTAAATCAAAATTTTAACATGCAAATGTAAAGTCAAAAAAGTAAATGTAAATTTTAATTTTATTATAAAGTAAACGTAAATTTTATTATAGCAAAAGAAATGCTTCTCTTGGAAATAAAAAGACATTAAATAATATTTTTATTGTTAAAAGTAAAATTTTAATAGAAAATTCCACAATCTGGATAGATCATTACAGATTTTAAGATACTATTTAAGACAATTAACTGCGTAGAATTATATCTGTGAAACAGAAAAACATGCAATAACGATTTTAATTTTATTTTTAATTTTTTTTTATTTTGATGTATTTCTTAACAAAGGAAAATAGTAAAATCTCAGAACAGGGGCCATTAATATTTGGCATCAAAAATTCTTTTCACCAAATTACGGGTTGCAATTGTAAATGAAGTGAATTGAAAACAATACAAGAAACTCGAGTTATCGCATTTAGCGATTTTACACTCAGTTGGCACCAAAAAAATTTACCAATACCAACGGCCCTATTTTGCAATTTGGCTGGGTAAATATTGTTGTTCTTCATCCTTCTCTCTTTACTAAATTAAATGAATAAATTTTACTAAAGCATTCAAGTTTCTAGCAAATGGTGAGAAGAGATTCTTTTTTTTTTACGAAAAAATTAAAGCTTTTCTAAGTATTGAAGTACTTGGATATATTACTTTGACTTTTTCATTGAATAATATTGCCAGCATTTCAAAGACCTTAAACACGTCTAGTTTATTTGAAGAAATATCTTTACATTTACCTACAAGCAAAAATTATCCAATTCAATTATCAATCTCAAGAAATCGATGCTAATTTGATGAAATAAAAAATAATTTTACTATAAATTAATTTTATTTTTTTTCAAACTGAATGTAGTAATTTATGTGTTTTTTTTTAAAGAATTATTTTCAATTTACATAAAAAAATTACATTTGTTTACATAAAAAAAAAATATTTTCAATATTGCAATTTAAAAACAATTTCAGTGTTGCCAGTAAAGAAAACTGTTTTAAAATAATCTTAAAAATAAATTAAAATGGCAAGTAAAATTAAAAATATATATATATATAAAAAAATACTAATCCACATTGGCACATATTTTCTAGTGTCATAATAATGTGACCTGGAATTGCAGGATTGGAAGATCAGTTTTATTGCTAGCAATTCATTATATGAGCATTTAAAATTTAACGATGACTACCTAATTAATATTAAATTTTCTCCACAAAAAGTAAACGTTCAAAAGTAGAAATTCATTAAATAGAAAGGCTTGTTTTTTAAAAACCAATTTATATTCTTGTCTAATTAGACAGATTCAAATAGCATATTGTTGTAAGCAGAATGTAATAAACTGTGAATTTCTTACCCATACATATCCAAAACTTCTACAAAGAACTCAGAAATGCAATAAACCTTCAATGTTGAATTTAACAAACTCTTATTATAGTACTCAAAACAGTAATTTTGAATAATTGTAATAATTTTGGATGTGTTTTAAAAGTTTGTTCCATATCTTTATTTTTTCGAATTTACTTAAAATACTACTGCTTTGAGATTTGTTCCTCATAGTTTGAAAGCCTCTAGAGTAACTTATATATGAATAATTATAAAACAATCAATATAAGAATAAATTAATTTACAGAAAAATAATATAATCATTTATTTCAGTTTTCAAAAATCAAAAACTATAAAACAAAGATAAATTTGTTTAGATATTTCAGCATGAGTTTCTCTTATAATTTGCACAATAAAATTTGTATTGAAATACAATTATTTTCCAAGTATAATGTGGCCCTTTTAATTTTAAAAGGCATTTAATTTTTTAAAACTGATCATTTTAATTTTTGTTCACATAAAGAAGCTTTTATTTTATAGACTTTTTTTTATTTATGTGAACAAAATTAAATTTTTGTAATTGATTTAAATTTTAAATTAAATTTTTAATTAAACTTCAATCTTAACTTTTTAATTTAATTGGTTTAAATTTTTATCAATAAACTTCCAATCATGTTATTAATTACGTTACGTAAATATAGTTACAGATATTATAGATGTATATGAAAATATTTTTTTAACAAATTAAATTATTCATTATTTTATTAAAATAGCAAGAATTATTCGTCCTTTTCAGAGAAGGATTGATATAATATTAATATAAGAATAAATTAAATTGTCGTAAAAAAATTATAAATCTTACTAGAATGATAAATACAGGAAAATCTGTTTTACAAAGGCATAAATCTAACTTTTATTTCCAATGATTAACTTTCAAATGCTTGAGTGAATAAATTTCTGTTCTAAGAAAATGAATAATTTATATCTTGAAGTTTCAAAATTTTCTTTTTTGCTTTATGAAAAAAAAAAAAGTGGAAATGAAGAAATGCTCTGCTGCATAAATTTTGCTAGCATGAAATTATAATTAACATAAAAAAATGTGTTCTTATAAATTTGTAATCTAAAAAAAATGCAATTTTGATTACATGTAAGAAAAAAACAAAAATATAATTACTTTTTGAGTATGTCATTGCAATAAAATATTTAGAGAAAAAAAAATTTTGTTTAGAAAAAAAGTGCAATTTCCTTACAGTATATAAAAAAAAATATAATAAAAAAAATAAAAAAAAAATTTACTCCTGAATTTATTCAGTCATGTATATGAGGTATCAACACAATAGAACTTTTTACAGTTAATCTGAAATATCAACAAAAAGTGTATATGTTGCGTTTATCAGCACAAGTGATTTACGAGATTATAAACTATTTGAATATAATAATTTATATAATTTTTATATTATTTATATAACATAGCAAATATTTAAATTTACCCCTCCATAAAAGGAAATATTTTAAATTAGAAAAATTGAAAAGAGTGCAAATTTAATAATTTTAAAAAAGAAAAATTCAGTACAAGTTTGGAAGGGATGTAAAACAAAATTAATTAAAGTAAACTTTAGCCAAGTACAGTACAAGAATTTTAGTTTTTAAATTTTATGACTATTATTATTAAAGCTTGCATATGTCTTATTTAAAACAAACACAATAATAATAATAATAATAATAAACTATAATTAACATAAGAAATATTTCTTAAACATTTAGTTCTACTATTGTGAAACCAGTTTTTTTGTAAACCCACATGAAGTCCATTTATTCTGTTTTTAATTTTTTTTTTTTTTTTTTTTGCACTGTATAGTTGTCAACCTTCTTTTCCTTTCCTTTTCTTTTCGTAGCAATTTGTAAGCAATAAAGCATGAAGATTTCATGGTCATTTGCCATCTGCATGCAATGTACAGACTCCTCCGTATGTAAATAAGGATATTTTTTTTTATCAGTTGAGAGCTGATTTTAAGATAAATGATGTTTTAATGATATGGATCAAACTGCATTTAAATACAAAGATGTTTCTGAAGGGACAAATTAAATGTAAGAAAAGTTAAGAATGTATTTATCTTATTGTAAATTCTTACCTAAAAGACAAAACTATTACCTATATTTTCAAACCTTTTTTTTTCCAACTGTTATTGTTGTTGTTTTAATGCAACTGAAAATACAGAGACGGTTAATCTTTATGCCATAAGCAAAGGCCGCATCGCTGTTACTCATTTAGCACTGCACAGCGGGAACGTGCAGCTTGAAGATATGCTATGGAAGCGAGTAACACTACCCCCACAACGTTCTACGATCCTATTAGACCGGGAACCACGGTTTAAAATGGATTCCGAACCACTATAAACATCCATGGCACCTCTGAGACTCGGACCCAAAACCTGTAGTAATGAGCGCCAGAGTGCTAGACACTCGGCTATATGGCCTTTATTTCGACAACTATGTTGATTGAAAATCTTTCTTCTCAAGTTATGGAGTAGGTTCCTTACATATTTGAATTCCGCGAAAATATTAAAAGACTATTAATTTAATTATTATTATTAATATTAATATTAATATTAATATTAATAATAATTATTAATTATTAATATTAATAAAAAAAAATTTCAGTAAAAATGTATATACATTTGTGTAAAATACATACATATATGTAAAAATGTATATATTTTATTCAGTTTTTTTTTATCACACAAAAATTCAAATTCTGTCTTTTTGTGTGATAAAAAAAAAACTGAATAAAAGTATATACATTTTTACATACAGTTACATAGTAATACATTTTTAGTACAGTACGTAGTAATAAATTTTTTTTATATTCCTTTAGATACTACTGCGTCAAAAAAGTAAGAATAATTTTCAATTTAAAATTCCCGGGGCTTATGAAATTTCAATTTTTTTGTTAGGTTGCTGGCACTGTCCTTGACATCTGTGTAAAATTTGACGTCAAAATATTCATTAGTGTTTGAGTTTCGCTTGGTTTTGCGAGATGCTAAAACTGAATCCGGCGATTTTTGAAATGTTTGAATTAATTAAGCAAAGAACTTGCATTCAATTTTGTTTGCGGAAACGTGTAGAATGTTGCAGAAGGCATTCGGTGAGCATTCCTATATCGGAAAGAAAATGTTTAGAAGTGGTATAAACAGTTCAAAGAAGGCAGATAACGCGTTAAAGACGAAGAGCCCTCTCGAAATATATTTTTTTAAAGGTTAGGGTTGTCAGCCTTATGCCTAACGATCTAATGGTTTCGAATCCTGGCGACGCCATGGATATTTGTAGTGGTTCGGAATCCACTTTAAGCCGTAGGTTCCAACCTCTTATGACAGTAGAGCGTCACAGGGTAGAGTGTAAAGGGGCAACTCAGTTCTAGACACGACCTACGGTTTTAAGTGGATTCCGAACCACAGCAAACATTTTTGTCACCGCCGGGACTCGAACCCAAAACCAGTGCCACCGAGCGCCAGAGCACACGCTATCTAGCGAGTCTAACTCAGTCAAATAGAAGGGCCTTTATTAAAATATTTTATTCATGCCGTATATAAAAATAATTATTATTGTCTATAATATCAAAATACTGCTTTTCTTAAATTAGGCACAGAATAAATAAAATGGTATAAACGAGTATGATGAGTTTCTTTTTTTCTTTCTCTCTGCCGTAGTATCGATTTAGGTGATATCATTTCCATCTTAATCATTTCATTGTTGGTAATAAAGAACCATCTTTTACATCGCAATGAAAACATGGCTATTGTTTTGGGTTCTCTTTAAATTTTATGTGGATCAATGTTGGTAAATTTTTAAAAAGTGCTGTTTTTTGAAGCATTTTTATCGAAATGGTAAAGCACTGTTCCTTTTGACTTGAATATTTTGTTTCCTAATTATACTAATATCCCATAATTAGGAAAAAGCTTTGACATCAAGTGGTGGGCGTCACATATGTTTATATTTCCAATAGTTGACGATTCACACATAATACGAAATAAATTTTTTTTCCCATTCTACTTGAAAACTTTTATGTTTAAAAGTCTGATAGTGGATCCGCTTAATTTTTTCTTCCAAGTTTATGTCAACTTGATTTTGTCACAATAGCCGATTTAAAAAAAAATATATAGTTGTAGTTTTGTAAATTTTTTGTTTATATATATGTAAAATAATAATGCGATATTACTTGTTAAGGTATTCAAACAATGAAGAGTTTTTGCATACCGTTACTATGACGTTAATTTTCCATGTTAAATCTAATAATTTGGCGTGCGCACTTAAAAGCACCACAACAAGAAATGAAATTTAAAATTTACTTTTAGCGTTGTGACAGTATGCAGAAACTGCGTCTTTAAAGTTGATTAAGATGCAAACTCGTTAATTGTTATCCAACATTATCAATCCTGTACCAAGAGTGACCTGGTGATTATAGCTGAGTTCGATTTGAAACTTGACATGAGATTCAGCAAGCTTATTAACGCCGGAGATTGACATGACAAATACATAGACCAGAAAATCTTTCCAATGTATCAGAAAAAAGTTGGTAGAGGGAGGCTAAATACTTAGATAAACCTAAGCATTAATAACAGTTTTACAAGAATTATAAACAGGGCCGGATTTAGATGAAAAGAGGCCCTAGGCTATTCCACTTATGAGGCACTTTCACCTCCCATTTTTTAAATTTGTAAATTACTTATTATGTTTGTTATATGTGTAGAATTTCTCCTCGTGTTTGATTCAGTGTTTTAGTGTTTCTGTTTTTAGAATAGTGTAATTCTAATTTTGCTAACAATTTGAATGTAGACCCTTCTTGACCTTGAGGCCCTAGGCTGAAGCCTAGTTATCCTATAGGAAAATCCGGCCCTGCTTATAAAATAAGTGCTTTGTGTTGTAAAATTTTTCACAACACAAAATATTGCTTCAAAGTTTCGTTAAATAAATAAATGAAAGCACTTAAAGCGAAAAAATAATTTTTTAAACCCTACTGAATGAATTTGTGAAATAGCAGTAAACAGTATTTTTCAGTTAGATCCGAATGTGAATTTTTTACTTTATATATAAATGGATTAGAACCCATATTCAGTGTTGTTTCGAATCTATCGTCAAAGTCTACGCTTATTTTTGTATATACTACACTACTTGACATCAATGAATGATAAAAATGCATTAAACTATTTAAAATTTCATAAACAGTTTTATGATTGTAAAATCTTATTACAAATAAAATATGTTATTATCAGCCTGAGATTCTGAGGAAAATTTCGAAAACCTTACATTGAGTTATAATATTATTTACCATAAATCACTCTAGAACAGGGATGGGCAAACTACGGCCCGCCGGAAAGTTCTATCCGGCCCGCGGTTAGAATTTTAATTCGCCGGTCCGAGGAAAATTAAAAGAAATATGTATTTATATATTATATATCCATCTTCTTTTCTACTTTGATTAAATATTATTTTTTTCTTCCTTTTTTTTCAAAGTACTGATGATCTTTTTACTTTTTCTATTTTTGTTTTACAAAACATAGCTTCATCTTGAATCATCAGTTTGCTTCATCTTATATATGTGAGCAAGAGTTTCTAACTATGAACCTCAGAAAGAAATATTTCAGAAGTAGACTGACAGATGAGCATTTAACCTAGTTCCTTAGAATCAGTACATCTCACTTCGAACTTCAATATAAGGAACTTTTAAAAATGAAATCGCAATTTCATTCATCTCATTTACATGTTTGAATTGTAATACTTATATATTGTTTTTAAAATTTTAGAAAAATTTATCTTGGCCCGCCAAACTTTTTTTTTTTCGATTTTTGGGCCCGCGACCGAAAAAGTTTGCCCATCCCTGCTCTAGAACTATCCATCTTTAACTATCAAAACGACATTACTAAGATTATATTTAGGACGATTTAAGTTATCATATCAAAGATAAGTGGTGTCCTTCGTATTGTACACACAAGGTCTGATATGTTGCAATCTGTAATGACCCACACAATAACATATTGCGCAAATAAAATCTAGAAGATTCCTTAACTATTTTCAACAACATATAAGCAATCATACCTATGTTGAGATACAAAGCGAATTCTTTCCAAATCTAGATAGAAGGTAATAATATTTTATTTATACTATTTTGGTTTGATTTTTGATAATAATATTTTTAATCCAATTCACTTCAAAGTAATGTAAACACTATAAATTCACTATGCTTGAAAAAAAACTTAATATAATAGATGATCTATACATTAATTTCAACAAAACATTTTATTTACATATATATGTATATAAATTTTAAAATTATTAGCCCCTCGTAGTTGCTTTGTTTTATACTGATTCATCATAGAACTCTTTTTTATAGGGTGTACTAAATATTTAAAATTAAATTTACAACTCAACTATCTTATAGAATTATAATTCATTTATTATCTTAATATCGGAAACTGAGAAAAATAAGAAAACTGGAACTTCCAAACTTACCTAACTTGATGTATTGGCGAATTATCGACGTAAGTCTCTTGCAAGAGAAGTTTCCGATTAGAAAGACCGTCAATTCATCACATAAAACGACAACATTAATAAAGGACTTATGACAGCAGGGGTATATGCAATAGCTTTTTTTTTATTACTATTCGTGAGAGTGTCACATTGATAAAAAATTTTTTTTGCGATATGGCTCCTTGGGTAGTCTCTTAATGATCATATTAAATCTCGGCTAAAATGCAGATAATTGGCGACTTCCAACCGAGTTGTGGCTAATGTGGCTACTTTACTGCCATAATTCGAGCAGACCTGTGACGTTCTTGGGTTACTAAAAATAGATTTTTAAAATCTTTAAAAGTGCGCATTGGCCATGGGCAAATGCACATTGACGACCAAAAGTTCTCGCGATGCTTATGGGTAAAAATGTCCACACAGCACTGAGACTCGTCAGTAGTTTGGCTGTCTTCTCTGTTAGTTATACGTACATTTGGCGAAAGGAGAAGATAAGGTTGTTTTAACATTTCTTCTGTTTTTGACTTGTTTATAATCTTTTTTAAGATGATACATTTCCAAGAAATTTCTTTCAGTTAAACAAATGTTACATTAAAACTTTTGTTTTTATTTTAATTAACTGAATGTAAGGAAATGGAAGTTTTTTTATAAACACAATAATAATAATTATTTATAGAATTGCTGGATCTGTTCGCGTTTTAATTAAATTTTCTGAAAATTAAAACAAGTATTCAAAACTA